>PVIA01002280.1:0-219985 GCA_004024845.1 Tonatia bakeri | reverse complement strand
CCCGAGTTACAGCGCCTGCGTGAAAGCTTGGAGATGATTGGCTCCATAACATGGGGCCACATCTGCCCAGACCCATGATGGTGACCAGAAAAGCTGGAAAGGATAGCAGATTGAGGGCAGGTGTGGCCAAGTGTAGGAGGAGTCGGAAATGGGGCTGCAGAGGAAGATTGGCGCGGGATTTAAAAGCCCAGGCGCGGCAGCCATAAAAGCGTGATCCATGCGGCTTTCGGCAGAGCAGAAGGCTCGCAGCCCTGTGAGGAGGGTGATCCATGTGGCTTTTGGCAGAGTAGGGGCTCCCGCAGCCCTGTAGGGAGAACCACGTGGCTTTTGGCAGAGCAGAGGGCTCTTGCATCCCTGTGAGGAGAGAACCACGCGGTTTTGCCAGAGTGCAGACCCCCGCAGCTCTGGTAGGAGAGAACTGCATGGCTTTGAGGTGCTTCTTTGGTCACGCGGCCTGGAAGCAAGAGAGACTTTGCCTGGAAGAAGGGTGAAAGAACTCTTACCAGTAGCCATGAGACGGTGCTGCATGGCTCTGGATTAATTGGAGATCCTGCCTGGACGGCGACACAGCTGATGGTGCCGAGAACCGAGAGAGGCCTACCAGCCGAGCATGGATTACTGGCAATAACCGGACACTGCCTGAGACTGGACTTCTATTTCCTTTCCTGAGATACGGTACCCCAGACTGGGCAAGGGGGAAGGAAGGACTGAGTGTGTTTGTGGGTGTTTTAAGGGACTTTGGGATTTTGGTAAAGGCATTAGGTCACTACTTTTAGTCTGTATAGCACTAAATAAACGTTTCCTTTTCACGAATCTCTGGCATTGAGAGATATCTTTCCTTTAAGGCGGCGGACAAAACGGACCTGAATCTCTTTCAGTAAGAGCATCACCGTCCCAGGGCCCCCCTGGTTCTTGCTCTGTAACAAATTAATGAAAAAAAAGTTGATTAAAATCAGGAAAGGAACAGGTGAAAATATTAAATTATTTCTGAAATAGAGAATACCTTAGATTTTCAAGGCAGAAAAACCTCAACTGAAAATTTCCTAAGGTTCATTGAAGAAAGGCAGAAAAATAATCAAAATAATAAAAATGACAAAAAAAGTAGAAGAATCAGAGAGAAGGTAGTAGAAACAGAAGACAGCCAAAAAATTACCATTTGAATTATCACATATTAATTTTATATAAGAAAAGCAAAACAATTGAACAGAGCTAATAATTACACTATAAACCAAGAAAATTTTCCAAGAAAGAAAAAGACCTTAATCTACATATTGAAAGGGCTCGTCTGGGATAACTGACTCAGAAAAATATCAAGGATGATAAATCCTCAAGGCCTCCAAGCAGAGTGGCAAATACTTTTCAAGGGCAAAATAATTAGATTAACATCAGACTTTTCGAAACTCTTATACAAATCTAGGCAAGAAACAAATATAAAACCACACTAATACCAAGGATAGAGAAAGAGTGTTCAATATACAGGAACTTCTGAAATTCTCCTCTCTTCAGTCTTCCTTAAAGAATATACTACAAATGAATTTAATGGTAGTAATAGCCATATAAGGTTGCTAGAACTTCCCCTACTCTATTAAACACACACACACACACACACACACACACACACACACACGCGCAATGATTAGCAAGATTAAATGAGAAGATTAAATCAAAGCAGCATCAGTAACAGAACTGGGAATTAACCCAGATCTTCAATTACCAGGGTAATTAGACCCAGCTCTTCAATTATCAGGTTAGTGTACTTTGAATTAAATCACAGCTTTCTCCTCATTCTAGATTAATCAAGGTCAAGCTAGAGACTCTGGACACACACTGCAGCCCACACCTGCCACACACTCAAACGCCTGTAACACGGCACGGGCCGTAAGCGTATTCTTCTTGGTTACAGAATATATGCTTAATTCTGCCAGCTATGTTTCAAACAGGCACAGATATTTCTAGTAATAAAGCCCTCACTACTATAAGGGGGAAAACCTAAAGCATTTCTGAAAAATGGAATATTAGTGTTAACATAATATTTCACATTATATTTTATTAGTTACATTACATTAATAAAGGTGAAACCGGAAAAGTTAGCATTCATGTTGCCTGTCACTATCAGAACCAATAAGTAGAGACCAGGATTGAACATTTACTGGAGCTTTATTCAGATGCTGGGGATCTGAGAAAACTGCAGCAAATATACCCTCAGAAAGGTCTTTATCTGTGCCAGGGATGGTCCCTCCCTGGAACCCAAGGGTTCAGATACCATCTACATCCCTTGCCAGCCCCCTGGGGCACAGAGGCTGAACTGCTTGCAGACCTGCTGGTGTCACACAGGTCATGCATTTTAGTTCCCGCAACAATAGTTTTCCACGTGCTTTAATCACTTAAACCTATCAGCCAGAAGGCTAAAATCTTTAACTCTTGAGTTCCCTAATCAAAGGTATATTATAGTCAAGAAATTTAACTGGAGCCTTCATATTCTAATATGTAAAGATGTGATTATTCCATTTAATCAGATTCCTTTGAAGAATAAGTTAAATTCTCAACTGAAAGCAAAGTGTCTGACTATTAAACATAAAAGTTACTCAAAGTATTTTCCCATTGATTCACTTTTGAAAATGTGTGCTATCTCCCTGTACATCCTAAATGTTATCTGTGACACTCCAGCAACATAAATACTCTCGGCCTTTGATAGAGAAAATGGAAGCTGAGTTGTTCTGAAGGGTTAGTGAGATATTCTGACATAATATCTGGCAGAGAATGCTTTTTATTGCTTAATCCCGTCACTATTTTTTATCCATTCTCCCAAAACCCCTCCTTTCTGACAGATCAGGCAAGAAAAAACAGGTGTATATAAAAACATAACATGTTATACATAACACGTGTGTTCATATATATAGATAACACAAACACACATAGACAACAGTGTGGTGACAGCGAGAGGGAAAATGGGCTGGGGGGCAGTGGAGGTGGGTGAAGGGGGCAAATAGGGATAAAAAGACCCTTTGCTTGGGGAGATGAGTGCACAAAGCCATGTGCAGATGACGTTTCATTGAGTTGTACACTTGAAACGTGTATGGTTTTACAGGCCAATGTCAACCCAATAAATTCAATAAAAAATAAAACAAGAAATAAATTTAAATTAAAAAACAAAAAGAAAGAAAAAGAACTCCTTCGCGTATAACCTCAATTGTCCTGAGCAAAAACAAGAGGGGAAAAGTCAGGGAAAGATAAAGATAGATATTTGATGGGAGTGTAGAGGAGGCAGTAAAGATTCATCTTTTTGATCATTTTTGTAAAAATAACAGAATTGGAAGGCCTAGATTTATGAAATCAGAAAACCTATCCTAGCCAAATGTTCCCTCTGCAAAACTATATTTTGCTTTGACTTTGAGAAGCAGAAAAGAATGTTGGTAGAACCCCACACAAAATTATCTCATGAAAAAGAAAGTAAGAAGCACAGTAACAGCGCTAAGAAACACAGCCCTGCTCATCATCCATGTGTTGTGTGGGGCTGTCTTCTCGCTGCAGCAGCAACATTCAATAGTTGCATTAGAAACTAGCCATTTGGCAAAGACGAAAAGAACACCTACTTGGCCCTTTGCAGGAAATTTTTGCCTTCTCTGGCCTAGAAGACAACTATTATAACAAGATCCAACTTTTAAAAAGACTAGTAGAAGAGGCTAGCAGGGTAGAAACCGAGTACAAAAGCAAACTGAGAATAAGTGGTCAGAGTGAGAGGAGAAGGAAAATACAGACTCCTGGAAGCCAAAAAACGTGTTAAGGCTAGCGGATGTGAGTATCTGTTTCAAACAAGCCAGGCCTACATGAAACAAGATTGAAATGTGCCTGCTGGTTTAGAGAGAAGGAAATTGAATAGCTGCAAAGTGGGTGCTCTGTCAACATGAGCTTTGAAGAATTTCAGAGAGATAGGGCAATAACTAGAAGGGGTTAAGTGGTTACATAAGATGAATAAGCAAGCTTTTGATTTATAAAGATACGACACATTCCCTCACTTGCACTATTTCTTAATCTAAATTATAAAGTTGGACAGAAAAGGTCTCATAAAAACATGTTTTATTTATTCTTTTAAGAAATATATATGTATTCTTTTAAAATCAGATTCTAAGAAGTTAGTTTTATATTGCCTTATTTTAAAGACCCTTTCAAAGAGACTTTGTGTAATGCTTTCTGATTCAAGTGACATAAACCCTTGAAAGCATATTTTCATACTGAGCATGCTGACAGAATACTTATTTAGTCTTAGTTGAGTAAAATTTAATGAAAATAGGGAGCTAACTTGTGAAAGACTTAACTGGGGGTAAAAAAAAAAAAACATGAATGTGTTTTTTATGTGTGTGTACAGGGTCCAGACTGATTTTTATTAGAATTTTCAGTGATGCAATGTAACGATATCATATATTTGGGTACAAAGTAATTCTCTATTTTTAAATAACTTATTCTCAGGTCCAAATCAGGAAGTACATCCTGACTACTGTAAATATGATGCAAGCATCAAAATTATCCTCTAAATAATTAAATTTGAAGCAGTGATGAAAGCATTTCCCCACCTCTTACTGATTTAAAAGCTTTATGGACTGTTGAATGGACTTGTAAAATAAATATTCAGGGTCAGAACCATACAAACTAATAAAAAGACACCTGGTGAGTAAGAGCTTGTAATTTCAAAAGTAGAAAAGAAAACCTTCAGCTTATGAATTTCGCTGAGGATTTTATTAAACTCAATAAAGAAATCCCCAGGGAAGTAAATACCCATTTTTGATATTTCCAAGGTCTTTATAAGGCAAAGCAATTTAACAAATTAACAATAAAAGTGTTTATGCAGGGAGAAAAGATTATTTAGAAAAAAATCATTTCCTTTACAGATCTGTTTTACATTTTCTACTACAGCTCCTTGGAAAAAAGAAAAAAAACAAACAAAAACAAAAGAAAGACTACATTTCTGAAAAAGATTTCAATGCACATAAAATTAATTCACAGATGTTACACGTGGCTAATAAACAAACACAAACTAAAGTGGGACTAATTTTCAGCCAATTACTAATTAAGGTGAATTATGCACATGGTTTTAAGGATAATCATATGTTGGATTTAAGTAAAATATTCACTTTTGACAGTATTTTTATTTTTCTTCTGAATAGGACTACATATTTGGTGCACAGTTTCATCGACAAAGTTCTAAGTCAAGCTGACGCCACCAAGGCACAGCAACAACAACAACAAAAAGTATCAAGAATTCTCTTTATTAGTTGAGTTTCTGGATTAGATTTTTGTGTTTTATTTAAATTTTTGGTAGTGTAATTTATTTGTTCTCCCTTGGTAGAACATAAAACAGCAAAGAGAAACTGGATATTATCAATTACTGACTACAACAAGATCAAATGCTACTAGGCCAACACCGAAATTATAAACTACCTTTTAAGTAAAGGCAAGAGGAAAGGAAAATTAAAACACATGTCACATAACTACTTCTTCTTGTGCATGGCTATAATCACTGTATACCCAAAATGTATATATTCATATTTCGAATGTCAGATTAGAAGAGAACCCAATGGACTGTGGAAGTCTGTTCTGCATAGAATAAATTTATGAACCAAATACTGAGTGACTGTCAATTTCAAGTTATATTTTGTCATAAATACCTGTTTGTATGTTATCCTCATGTTCCTTTTCTGTCAAAAACTGATAAAGATTCACTCTTTAAGTCATTATAATTTTCTCTATGCTGTCAGCAAAAAGATTTAATATGATGATAGAGAAATAAATGTCGAGTAGTATGTGTTCCTTCCAAGACCTGTTCATTTACCATAAAGCTTTAAAAACTATTATACTCATGTACTTTATTTTTACTTAAATAATATCATCAATTTATTGAAATACCACAGCCAAACAAAATTTTAAATTTAGTACTTCAAGGAAATTATGTATAATTCAGGATATATCAGATACAAAGAATGTATAAATAAAAGCCAATTTGTTAAAGAAGTCTTTTCTGTTAGGAATTTAAATTATATGCTTTTTAGAAATTATTTGTATCCATCATTCTAGCTTTGATTTAATTTTAGCTAATATAGATTCTATTCTACTAAATGTCTAATAAGCCCTGACTTTTTGTGAGAGACAAAAATAAATGCTGGAAAGAGACTGTCCTAACTTATAAAATTGGTAAATTTTATTTTAATTAATAACATCAGTTAATATTTAATAAAATTATTATATTAAAAGTCCACTGTTATAATATTTCTGTATTGAGCATCCATCCAATTCAATTATCACAAAGAACATTATGATGTTACCTATATATTGTAGCTGAGAAAGCTAAATCTTATGGTAGTTAAAAAATTGCTTTAGGCCTTTGAGCTATTGAGAGAGTTGTGATTTAAACCCAGTTGACTTCAAAACCTGTGTGCCTTTTTTTTGGGGGGGTGGGGGGTAAGACACTTAAATGGGTTAAGGCAGCACTCAAATCTTGAAGAATAGAACAGAGTATAGGTTAGAAGTAGGGAATCTGAGAAGGGCGATTCTCAGCATTTTCCCCCTTGTTAATGGAAATTATATTATGTATACCTTATCAGTGTATGAAGGAAAATATCTTCTTAAAAGCAGCTTCAGATAACGTTAAAGACATGAGAAAACTATAGCTAATATCTTAAAAACTGTCAAAAGAATGTTTCAAAAGATTAATAAAGTTAATAATAATTAGTTAAGTAGGTATCTTAAAACACTGGAAGATTTTTATATTGCTTATTCAATAATATAGGTGCAATGAACATGTAAATATTGTTTGATTATGACTTAATCATTAAGAGATATAGGACACTTTGAAGAGCCAGGACGTATCTAAAATTTGAAATACTGTTTTAATATTAACTCCAAATAGCATTTCAAATAGAAATGTTCTTACTATAGAATCTTTCCATCATTTGCACAATTTTATGCAATGAAATCAAGTTTCAATACTTTTTCTTGGCTTTCTATCACTACTAGATACTCTAATAATGGCAGTTACAATAATTTGGTTGATTAGAAAAAAAGTGACAAAATTAGACTATTAAAAGATTCACAGGAATAACAAGAACATGTGAAGACAAAAACAAAGCTGAATTTTATTTGTCTTGTTTTTGTAATAATGAAAAATTTCACCTTCATGCTAAAGAAAACAAGAATTAGACAAAGTGCTTGGGTTGTGGAAGCTGCATCCCATTGTTTCCCATGAGCTCTGTTCCGGCCGTCTTCCCCTTAGCTACCCACTGCGCACTAACCAGGGCTGCTCGCTGCAATGATACTTACGCCCTAGCTCCTTGGAAAATCCGCCTGAAGTTTCCTTATCAGCATAAAAATATGTTGTTTCCCCCTACAAAGCTTAATTCTAATCAGGTTTTAAGGTATCTTTATAAATAAACATTTCCACATCTTTAAAGGATTCAGGCAAAAGAATAAATACCAGTTTACTCATTCCCAGAATTTCTTCCTTATTTTTGCCCAGCCTGAAATGCTCTTCTGCTACTTACATAAGTAAATGTTTTTTTAAAAAACACCTGGTCCGGTTGAGCTCTCACCTTTTAGAACATTACATATAATATCTCAAATTGCTACATGCATCATAAAAATTTGTCTCGTCTTTCACCTAAGGTTTTCAAATTCATGACCACAAGCCATACTATTTAGATATTGGCATCTTTAGCCTAATAATGCATACAGCATGAATTTTGTGATTATATATCTATACTGATTACTATTGACATTTTGTAGTGACTTTCCAGAATTTCGTTTTTCTTGGTTCTTCTACATACTTTGGGAAGTTTTTAGGCTTCTCAGATCAATTATAATTTAGGAGTTAAGGAATCATGAAAATCATCATCCAGATGACGAAACTGACTTGTCCAAGGTTAAACTGCTAGTAGGAGTAGAACCAAGTCTGGAACAGTTCCTGAATCCCAGAACTTGGGTTATCTTTCTAATTTTCCACTAAATAACAACAAGAATGATCAAAGATAAATACATTCTCTAATCCTATTACTAGTTCTATTAAATTAATATATAATTTCCTCTTAGAATTGATTAGCTGGCAAATAAAGCATGGTATTTCCACATCTCCTTTCACATAAGCATATTGGTTATTTCATAGTGCTACTGTAAGAATTACTGAGTAAGTGTTTAAAATATTTAATATTTAATAAAGTCTTTGGGTGGTACTAGCAGTAAACAATAATTAGTGTCAGCCATGCTCAACCCCACATCAATGCACTGTCAACCTAGAAATCCTCATGATGTTTCTAATCCGGTTGGCTATAGAGCTTGGGGCAGAAATAAAGGTGACGGCTACATAATTATAGGACTTCAAGTCAGAATATGATAAAACAGGCTGCCAACAAAAGCATAGAGATTACAAACACTTCAATAAGAATTCATTTAAAGCAGTAATGGAACATAATTATTCAATTCACATTTAAGTGATGCCCACTTGGAAACAGGTATTATGCATAGAGAATATAAAAACATAATTTCTATCAGAAAAAATATTTTCTTATTAAGGAACATTTATAAACACAAATTATATATGTCATGTTCTCTTACAGAGCATAAAAGACAAGAGGGTGTAAGGAAGCCTTCACAGAAGAGGTGATATTTATGAGGTGTCTTGGAGAGTGTGGAGAGGTTTGCCAGGCACTTAAGAAAGAAAAGCATTTCATAAAGAAGGAAAAACATTGCCAAAGACTCTGAGATAGCAGGCTCAGAAAATGGGGACAAATTCCTATACAGGAGTATCAGATATAGTGTTGCTGGTGGGGAATGGCCATACATGGGGCTGGAGAGAAAGTTCAGCTCTAGATGCAGAAATACAATGGAGGTTGGACTTGAGACTATGGTTAGTAGAGCCGTGTAGAAACAGTTTAGCAGAAGAATAACAGAGCTAAACTGAATTTCAGTAGATGACTGACACAAAACTCATCATCATGTTACTGGTTAAGGAAAGTGCCAAAGAGCTCATTTAGGATATTGTTCAATAATATTGGAAGAAAATGATGAATGGATGACCTAGAGCTATGAAACAGAAAAGCTCTGATTAGAAAAGAAACTCTATTCTAGAATGTACAGGATTTGGTGATTTAAGCTTAGGTATAAGAAAATGACCTGTATTACCCCAGGATTTTTTAGCTCAGGATATGGATTGGATAATGATATTTTTAACCACAAGTAGGAATACAGAAGCAATAGAAACTGTATGAAAATAAGCAGAAATTAATTCAGATCTGTACATGTAGAAACTGTTAACAAGGTTCTGAAGCTCAGTGATAAAAAGTAAAACCAGACTGGAGTTTTCACAATAGAGCATTTTAACCACAATTACTGATTAGGTAAGCCAGGAAGAGTGTTTAGAGAGTTGACAAAAAAAGAGTTTCTTTATAGGCAATTATCAGCTAAGGAATAAAATGGAAAAAGGATCGATGAAGAAGACTGTAACTGAGAGACCAATCAGCTTGGCCTGACATTTTGAATAGGACGTTTCAAGAAGTAGGGAGTGATTCCCACTTCAAATGTTATCTCGGCCAACATTATCTTAGGTTTAAATTAATGACCCCTGTTTAAGAATGGCCCAAAACTTATGTGAAAAAGGTAATACTTGCAAAAGAGAACATAAAGAAAATAAGTCAATATATTTTTTCACTATATTTAAAGAAAGAAAAGACTGCTTGGTCTAAAAAATGAATCCTGCAGAGTTCTATCTCTAACCTGCAGAGAGGAATGAGTTTCCATCTGCTTGCTTTTCATGCCTACAATTTAGTTTTATAGTTCCCATTTCATTTCCCTTGCTGCAATAAGCCATTTATACATTGTGCTCTCTAGTAGATAGTTATGTTTCAGAGGGCTTACCCTGTTCACAGGGGAAAAAGCTCGTGGGTGGTGAACAAGGGTGCAAACTCAGGTAAAGTGTGTAGTGTTTCAATTATATGAAATGTGCCAAATTTCCTTTTTTGCTACACTTGTTTTGTAAACTATTAATGCTTAATGCTTTATACCCTAGTCATGATGGCAAACACAAGCATTATCATAAATATATTCTCCGCATTTGATCCTTTCATCAGTCTCCTTTTTTTATTTCATTACTAGATTATTATTATTATTAGTGTAAGAGAATTTTTTAAGTCTGTTATTGGTATAGGTGTACATTTTATACACGTTGGATATTGAAAACAATAGATTGGGAACTTTAGGGGAACAAAAGATTTCTGCTAAAAGCAAAGAGAAAGAGAGAGGAAACTGAATTTGTATTTTTCATCTGAGTTCAGTCTATTAAATTAAAAGAATCAATTTCTAGAGAGCTTTTCAGATTTATAAGATGATGTTATTGATTTTAAGAAATTATACTACAAGTTTTAATGTTTCATATTTCCCCTACTGCAAAGTAAAAACTTACCCATACATTTTTACTCACATCTACTTAAATAAACATTGTCTTTAGACCATTCATTTCTTCTTTTATGCCCAAAGGTTTTTTTTTTAATATATAACATACCAGTACCCTTTAAAGAAGAAGATGGCACATTTAATAAACTACTGAAGACACAGGCTTTTTTGTGTTGTTAAAATCAATTTGATAAATTTTTCATTGATTTACTCATGTGTATGAGAAAATATATTAAATGGTGGGAATTCCATAGCACATAGTACTAAGGGAACTTGGAGTTTAGAAAGAAAGCCAGCAAAAAGCTAGAATTATAATGGTTAATCATGTCAGTAAAATCTACTAGAATTAATTAACTAACTAAGGTTCTGATGATGTCAATACCCACAAGCCATTTTTGGTAACAGAGGATTCCATCCTACCCCAAGAATATAATCTACAACAAATTTATTTATGTAAATTCCAAATGAAAAAGGACACCTATATACTTAGTATTCTTCAAAAAAATTTTGAAGCCATAATTATAATTTGAAAAATATTAAGGATATAAGTATCCTATCAACAGTTTTTATTTTAAATATACTAAGGGTATAGGTTACCTATCATCATAATTATTATTTGAAAAATACTTAGGATATAGCTTGCCTTTTCCATTTGGAATTTACATAAATAATTACATACAATTATAACACAAACAATAATTATATGTAACACATAATAAATTTTATATTATATACAATTATGTTACAATATTAATAAAACACTGCAGAAATTGTATTTACATATATTAAGGGCTTATTTTGTAACCAGCACTTACTTCAGGTTAAAAAAAGGTTGTCTTGTATAATATCATCTTAAATTATAACAGGGCAATATTAATATGAAAGGAAAATAGATTATTAAGATGCTTACACAAATAAATGCTGGTATATAAATTCATATTCAAAAGGGTATAATTCCAAAGTTCATGCCATAACCATTAAACACATATTTTAAAACAAGTCAGTGAACATTTTTCATTTCAAAGAAAATTTAGCTTTTGGGGGAATGTTCACAGTGAATTTATTTATTTATTTATTTATTTATTTATTATCTTTTTTTATTGTTGTTCAAATATAGTTGTCTCCATTTTCCCACCACCACTAACTTTTAAATAGCAATAGTTATGCTCGTTATGCTCCCTCTGCTCCTACTTTGCTGAGTGTTTTATCATAAATGGGTGTTATAGCTTATCAAATGCTTTTTCCTCATCTATTGCTATGATCATGTGATTTTTGTCTTTGCTTTTGTTTATGTGATGTATTATATTTATTTGTTGGTGAATATTGTACTATTGTACTGGGATGAATCCCACTTGGTCATGGTGTATGATCTTTTTAATGTATTGTTGGATGCAGTTTGCCAATATTTTGTTGAGGATTTTAGCATCTATGTTCATCAGCGATATTGACCTGTAGTTTTCCTGCTTTGTTGTGTCTTTATCTGGTTTTGGGATTAGGATGATGCAGGCTTCATAAAAAGAGTTTGGGAGTCTTCCATCTGCTTGGATTTTTTGGAATAGTCTGAGAAGGATATGGGTTAGCTCTTCCTTTAATGTTTTGTAGAATTCTGCTATGAACTCATCCAGTCCAGGGTGTTTGTGTGCCGAAGTTTTCTGATTAGTGCTTCAATTTCACCAGCTGTTATTGGTCTGTTCAGGCTTCCTGTTTCTTCCTGATTCAGTTTTGGAAGATTATATTTTTCTAGAAATCTGTCCACTTCACCCAGGTTTTCAAATTTCTTAGCATATAGTTCTTCATAGTAATTTCTTACAATTCTTTGTATTTCTGTGATATCAGCTGTAATTTCTCCTCTTTCATTTCTGATTTTATTTATTTGGGTCCTCTCCTTTTTTTCTTGATGAGTCTGGTTAAAGCCTTGTCAATTTTGTTTATCTTTTCAAAGAACCAGCTCCTGGAATTATTGATTCTTTGAATTGTTCTTTTAGTCTCTATGTCATTTAATTCTGCTCTGATCTTGGTTATTTCCTTCCTTCTACTTGAGCTGGACTTTGTTGTTGTTCCTCCAGTTTTTGTAGGTGTAGGTTTAGGTTGCTTATTTGTAATGTTTCTATCTTTTTTAGGTAGGCCTAAATAATAAAAAAGCTTCTGCTCAGTTAAAAAAAACATCAGCAAAATGAAAAGTGATCCAATCATATGGGAAAATATATATGCCAATGATACCTTGGACAAGGGTTTCAACTCCAAAATACATAAAGAACTCTCACAATTCCATACCAGGAACACAAATAATCCACTTAAAAATGGGCAAAGGACCTGAACAGACACTTCTCCAAGGAGGACATACAGAGAGCCCAGAGACAGATGAAAGGATGCTTAGCATCACTAGCCATCAGAGAGATGCAAATTAAAACCATAATGAGATACCAACTCACACTGGTCAGAATGGCCATCATTAACAAATCAACAAATAACAAGTGCTGAAAAGGTTGTGGAGAAAAGGGAACCCTACTGCATTATTGGTGGGAATGTAGACTAGTGCAGCCACTGTGGAAAACAGTATGGAATTTTCTCAGAAAACTAAAAATAGAACTGTCTTTGATCTGGCAATTCCACTACTGGGATTATACCCTAAGAACACTGAAACACCAATTGAAAACAATCTACTCACCACAATGTTCATAGCAGCACAATTTACAATAGACAAGTGCTGGAAGCAACCTAAGTGCCCATCAGTAAATGAGTGGATCAAAAACCTATGGTACAGTTACCCTGTTTACAATGTAAATGTTACTTTTACATCATTTATAATGGAATACTATGCAGCAGAAAGAAAGAAGGAGCTCCTACCCTTCACTACAGCACAACTGGAAGTGGAGAGTGTTATGCTAAGTGAAATAAGCCAGGAGGTGAAAACAAATACCATATGATCTCAACTATACATGGAACCTAATCAACACAACAAAAAGCCAGCAAAATATAACCAGAAACATTAAAATAAAGAACAAACTGACAGTAACCAGAGGGGAGGTGGGATGGGGATAATGGGGAAAAGGGGTAAGGGTTGTCAAGGAACATGTATAAAGGATCCATGGACAAAGCCAAAGGGGGTGAGGATTGAGGGTGAGAGGTGGGGATGGGTGAGGTGGGGTGGAGGAAAGTGGTGGCAGGAAAATGGAGACAACTGTACTTGAACAACAATAAAAATAAATAAATAGCATAAGTTAATATGATATTCATTTTTCCTGCATTCATCTATCATTCATAGAAAAACAATGCTCTGAGATCTTTAAATGTAAAGAACTGTAAGTCATCTTTTGGTCCAAAAGTATTAACCCAAAAGTTGTAAGTCCTCAATGTCTGCTATGGTTTGATTAAAAGTACCATCAACAGCATCTTACTATCAAAGCCAAAATTTTAAATCTGGTTCTCACAAAGACAAAAACGAGTAACATTAAGCATTGTAATTACTATTTAGTGGAGTTACATTATTTTTCTCAACATTATTTGGTAAAATCAACTTTATTTACAAATAAAGAATTTGTAACAGACTTTGAAATATAATGTTTTAATATCACTTTGAAAATACTATATTATTAATTAACTGGCACTGCTTTGAAAACATCTCATTGTTTTCATCCTTCCCTGTGTAAAATTTGGTTTGGGAATCATACTTTATAAATGTCAAATTTCACCTTGTGTCAATGTGATCATATTCTAAGAAGGTCTGAATTATTAGATTGGTTAATATAACTTATTTTAATTAACTATACCATCTTAGACTTTTCCCATAATAACAATTTTGTAAGAAGAACATTAGGGCAATAAACAGCAGCATTTATTTACTTATTTATTATTTTCCATCCTTGATTTACTATAAAATTCATGACAGTGAAAGCTTTAAAAAACTTTAAAACTATATCATCAAGAGCTAGAAAAGTAAAGGTTACAGAAGTTATATCCATATTGTAACTTCAAACCAAAAAATTACTATAAACTTAAAAGTGAAAAATCACCACAAAGTTAAAGTACAAACTGTACCCATGCCTCCAAGCAAATATTTCAAAAAATTATCCTACTGATCACCATCTCTTACTACACAGTTATCCTATTTGATGGCAACAATTTCCTCTACTGTAGCTCAGACATTGTTTGCTATGTAAATGTGTTGAGCTTAATATCAGAAACTGTATGAGTAAAAATGCATCCTACTTAATGTCTTAATATAAAAGTTCAACCTTTATGAGTTTAAAATGTAAACATGGTATTCAAAATGTATAAATAATTTTCACATGGCAAAAAACAGTATCTAGAAATGCTACAAACTATGAAAAGTTTAAGATTAAAATGCAATTTTTTATTCTAACACCTCAAATCAGGTCAGTCACATGTTCATTAATATTTCTACTCAGGACTCACTACAGTCACTGTGTTATTACGAATTAAAAGGTACTTTTCCCTCCTGAGTATATAAGGGCACCTCAGTGATGCACTTACTGATCACTTTGAACACCCATTTGATTTCATGACAGTTATCTTGTGGTTAATGGACTGATTATGAAACTGCAGTCATTACCAAAGATGTTTAATGCTCTATTTTAGTATCCTAATAGAAAATAATGGATTTCATATTTTTATGTGATGAGGTTTAAATGTCAAGTCTTGTTTTCAACTGTACATTTCCAACACCTACCATCTAGGCTCTATTAATAAATTACATGCTCAGCTATTAGAAATAAGTTGTGGGGAGTAAGTACCAAAACTCTTCATAAATCAAGCTTGGCATTAAATTAATTTTCTACTCATTAAGTAGTAAAACCAAATCTGTAGCAACTCTATGGCAGAATCTATTTTAAAATGTATTTTTGTTGCTTGAGTTAACTGCATTTAAAAGATAGAAAACAATATTATCAGGGAAAACAAAGTTAGTTCATTGTAATTTAATTTAAATATCAGAAGTGATAAATAAATTAGGAGGAACTTAAAACTCCTTCCCTCATTTATATACACCCTTCTTTTGTCTACCACTATTCTAGGAAAATGTTGACTTCACTTTACCAAGCATTTATTGCATATCATTTATGATCCACAGTATAATGGAAAAAGCATTAGTTGTGGAGTGAGGCAAAAACCAAAGCTACCTTATTGCCAAGTTGATTAAGCTTATTTTCAGATCCTCATCCATAATATTTTAACACCTACTTCATAAAATCATTATAATCTAAGTGGGAAAACACACAACAGTGCTAGTTGATCGCTAGCATTCACTCCTTTGTTGACCTTTATCTAACTTGCTGCCTCTAAATTTCCAAGTTTTACAGGACTTGGTTCTGTCATCTTTCTGATATCTCAACATACACTTCCTTAAAATGGTATCGTCATTACACAGCTTCAGGTCTGTTTGCAGGGGACTACCAAATGTATGCCTCTTGACCAGGCTGTTTTAAACTTCTATACTCAATTCGTTCACACTGCCACTTGAACACACACACTGAATTCTTAGCCAACAAGCCTACCTTATTCTGTTGATAAGGGAATTTTTCCCATGGCAGTTTGTGGCACCAGCATCTACTCACCAGTGGATACACAATATAGTAAAGTCACTGTGATACTTTAATTAGACCTATTTGTCCAAACTATTATCAAGTCATGTTAATTATACCTTCAAAAAAGACTTACCATCACATTAACTGGAGCCACCAGATGGATTGCGAAATAACATTGTGTCTCCAGCTCTCATTTCTGCTCTTGACCCTCCAAATCTCAGTCTTGCCTTTCTGCATGGTCTCCCGCTCATAGTCCTCCAACAAGCCACTGCAGCAGCTAAAATCATGTTTTTTGTTTTTTTTTTTTTTCAAATGCCAATCTGATCACAACTGTGATATTGTGATTTATAGTGAGAAATAAATATTTGGTCTTAGTCCCCATTTCTGGACAGAGCTCTAGTGCTTGCTTCTAAAACCTTTAGAATTTCTTAAGTAATGAGAACCTAAAAGGTGTCTGTTGTTATACCAATGAGGTGACTTATGGAGATCCCCTAGGTAACCTAAGGATGAGGACTAGTTGCCAGTGGAGCCAACCCTGTGATTAGAGGGTCATAAGTCCATCCACTGACCTCCAGGGAGGGCAGAGAGGTTGGAGATTAAGTTCAGTCATCAATGGCCTACAATTCAATCAGTCATGCTGATGTAATGAAATCTCCATAAAAACCCCAGATGTCAGGATTCAGATTGCTTCTGGATTAGTGAACATGTAGAGATTTTTGGAGAGGGGTGCGTTCAAAGAGGGCATGGAAGCCCCAAGCCCTATCTCCACACCTTGCTCTAAGCATCTATTTCATCTGGCCATTTCTGAGTTACATCATTTTAAAGTAAACTCATGATCTAATAAGTAAAATGTTTTCCTGAGTTCTGAAAGCCACTCCAGCAAATTCATCAACCAAGAAGGGGGCCACTGAAACCCTGGGTCTATAGCAGGTTGGTAGGAAAGAGAGGTGACAACCTGGATTTGCTACAGTCATCCAAAGTGGTGGTGGTGGGTTGGGGAGAGTAGTCTTGTAGGACTGAGCCCTCCACCTATAGTATCCTATGCTATCTCCAGGCAGATAGTGTGAAATTGAGCTGAACTGTAGGATGCCCAGTTGGTGTCAGAGACCTGTTGATTTGCGTAGAGAAATCTACCCCCTTCAATGTTGGAAACTGGACCCAGAACCTTTAACAACAATCTACTCCCAAAAGTAAAAGTCTCCCTTTCAAAGGATCCTCATTTTGTCTAAAATAAAAGATAAATATTATAAAATGACCTAAATAGATGCCATGATAGTTTAGCTGCCAAAAAAAGTGAGTACCCAAACCCTCTCTCTACCTTTTTCACTATACTCATTGCCCCAGGAAGCTAGACTGAATGGACCAATCAATGGGCTCCCATGCCCTATCCTCTGGTGGCATGCAGGCACTGAAGAGCCAAACCCACTAGGAGACTGGAGGGCAGGAAGTAAAGTATTATCAGGAATTTACTTAGTCTCCCTCCCTTTGGGTTTGCTCTAGCTGGCAGCAGTCACTGAATGAAAAAAAAAAAAAAGCCCTCTCACAAGGAGGGCAACCCTATGTGACCCTCTTCTTCCCAGTTCCAGCAGTCTCTGTTTCCCCTTTTAGTCTTGGGGTATCAACAGCTCTACTGATGCTCAGCCCAAGTTTTAAATCAGTCCTTAAGGGACCCCTATATCCAGCCTCTACCTTTGCAATTAGTCCTTAATCAATAAGTCCCCAAGGAAACAGCCTAAGATTTAGAGTGCCATCTGCTTCCCGTTTAGACCTAATTCATACACAGGTGAAGGTGCTCTCGTAGTTCCAGGAACCCTGACCTTTTCACACATCATGCCTTCCACCTGGAACTCTTCCATAACTAATCACCTGACTCGCTCCTCATCATAATTCAAGTCTCAGCTTAAATATCGTTTCTTAAGAAATGGCTTAACCACACAACCTGAAAAAGGTCCTAGGTTTTATAGTATCTTATAATAGCTTTTCATTTTAGTGCTTGGTACCCACAATTTTGTGACTGTGTATGCAAATTATGCTTGTTTATTTATCACTCTACCCTAGGCTCCAGGAAAAGGGGAACCATCTCTGTTTTATTAACTGGAAAACAGTATGCTTGGCACTATAGGCACTAGTTACCTATTTATTGAGAAAAAGGATAAATTCAATAATTACTCTTTCTTTTACAACTATTGAGTACAAACTCTACCTAGATTGACCACCTGGATTTGCTACAGGCAACTTAAGTGGTGGTGGTAGGTTGGTGGGGGGGGCAGTCTTACAGAACTGATCAGTTCTACACGGTATGTATAAGATACAAGATATCTATAAGAGCCCTAGCCACTATGCCTCAGGAGATTGAGCACAGGCCCGAGAACCAAAGGGTTGCTAGTTTGATTCCTAGTCAGGGTACATGCCTGGGCTGCAGGCCAGGTCCCCAATAGAGGGTATGTGAGAAGGAACCACACATTGATGCTTCTCTCCCTCTTTCTCTCTCCCTTCTCCTCTATCTAAAAATAAATAAGTCTTTTAAAAAAGATATGTACAAGATATAAAAGATACAAAGATATCAGCTACGTATCTGATAGAGTCAGTATAGTATAGTTGATGGCATAGTTTCTGGAATTTGACCCTCTGAGTTTAAATTCTAATTCTGCCATATACTACAGGATCCAGCAAGAATAATGTCCCTTTTTTATCACATAATTATAAGCATGTAATTCTGTAACATAACAATATCACACTCAAGTACATCATATGATATTTTAGGTGAAATGTTCAAATTAAAACTATAAATTATTACACCCATATTATTACCCTACCAACCCCACTCAAGCAGGCCTTACTTCTGCCAGACCCTTTATTTTTATATATTTTAACCTAGTGATTCATTTTCTGCATGCCTCAGTTTCTCTTCCATTTGGTTGAAGGAGATAATAATAGAATCTATCACATATGCTTTTGTGAGACTTGAATAAGTTAACATTTAAAAGTGTTTAAATTGATGGGCTTGGAGCTGATAAGTGCTGTGTAAGTATCACTGTACTTGTTATTATTGTATTATGTAAATGATCCATAAAACAGAGGAAATACAATGAAAACTGTAAGTCTATAAAGAGTTATCAGTTGAAGGAAAGAAGAAAGGTACATATAAAAATAAATTCAACATCACTAACCACAGCTAAATGAGTGGTGGTCTGATAATACACAAAAATAAAAGTATAGGTGGAAGCAAGGGAGGCAGGGGGGTTTGGCTGGGGTGGGGGAAGTAGTGGAGAGAAAATGCCGACAACTGTAATCAAATAACAATAAAGTAATTTATGGAAAAACATAAAGGCATAAAGAACCTTCAAAGTACTCAAATTTATTAAGAAAATCTTAATGATTCATTTTATGGGGCATATAAAAATCATGGGCATCACAATCCAGGAAAGTCAGTGTTTATGAAGTAGAAATCTTAACTATGGTATCATCAATTACTATATTCAATAAGAATTTTAAATATAATTGCATAATCCTAATTTTTAAAAATATATACTTTATATTTGCTTCTTTTCTTATATGGATATATTAATAAATACAGGAAATGAACACAAATTATATGTCTGTGTAATATATATATATATATATATATATATATGAATATATAGGTGTGAAATGTTCTCTGAACTACATTCCCATATTATTTTGTAGTGATAATCCATTAAAAATGTTATCTGAGCTACATCTTAATTCTATATCTGTAGTATATAGTTACTAAAACAAATATGCTATTGAAATAATGTGATTAATTCCACCTAAAACAGAATAATGATCAAAACATGTTTTTATCAAATTGATCTTTAATCACTGAAAATAGAATGTAAAATTTTATTAGAAAATATATATCACTCTTAGTCTATCATTCCTACAGCAGATTACTCTCATCAAATTTGAGACATCTATTAGTAGAAAGAACACATTATTTAAGGGCTGCTACCCAACTCCTAAAAGCCTTACACACTCTCCCCTGGAATTCCAATCAGCTTTCTGCACATTTCAGCTTCTCTTTTTAAATTTTCTTCTCTATAATCTTTAACTCAAACCTGGCTCTTAAAGCCACAGCCTCCCTCACAGCTCCCTCAAATGACAGCTACTTTGTCCTCCATACCCTTGTTTTTCCTGAGTAGGTAGGAAGCATAGGTATTCTTCTGACTTACTCTTTTTTGACACCTTTGAATCGTTCTCCTTTTTGCCTCTGTAACCACTCCCAACCTTAAATCACATGTCATCAAATACAGCAACCACTGCCCCTCATCCTTACAGTCATCCACCACACCTCTCACATCTCATCTTCTGAAGAGTCTGTTTCCTATTCTACTCAAATGTTCTCTTACGCCTCTCTGTTCTTGAATGGAGTCTCCTCACATGATCAAAACTTTCATCCATCCAATCTCAGTCATTCTTCTCCATGCTCATGCATTTTTCACTCATCTATTCAGCAAAGATTAATTGTTCAGCTCTCTGAATCCATCCGATAATATTAGAGGCACTAAGGACTCAGTGGGTCGGGAAGAGGGGAAAAAATTAAATCCCTGCTCTAAAGGATCTTGAGTTCTAGTAGAGGGAAAATACAAAACAATATAAAAATAGTTAAACCTGGACATTTTCTTTAATAACTATAATTCATCCAATATTGCAATTTCAGACATTCTAATCTTCAAAATTCATTATCTGTGAGTACCTTTTGCAACATTTTTCCTACCTTGCAGAGACTTATCATCCATTGACGAAATCACTTGTTTCTCAGTATTCCTCGCCTACCTTTGTACCCCACATAAATTCCATGGTTCATCACCATATTACTTTATTGCACACAACCTCATTTCCTTAAGCCAAACAATCCTGGTGAAATATAATGCTGTTTCTCCTGGAATTTATGCAACTCAACACGATGGGAGAAAAACACAAACTACACTGAGTGAGCTTCCTTTATATTCGTGCTCTCCAATCTCAAATGTGATCCTCCTGCCAGTGCTCTGCTTGGCGACTGTATCTCTCCTGCACATGCGTTCTGCCACTCTTATTGGCTATTGACAAGCTGTGTGGCCTGTGATTTTTCTAAAATAGCTTTGAAAATTCCTGTATCCCTAATATTTTCTCAGATAAAATTTAAAATCTTTACTATAAATTATTTGCAAATTATATCACTTCTTATAAATAATAAATATGTTATCTGTCTGAAAACAAGACATGGTTTATGTATACCAATTATTTTTGTGACCACTGAGCTCTAAGTATTTTTGTTTTCTGCTATATTGATTTATTAAAATTATTAATTTACAATTAATCAAAATAGATAAATATATTTTAAATCCAGACTAGTAATTATCAAGTATAAATGTATAACTTTATTAGGCTATATTACATCATAACATACAAAGGCAGTTTTAGGTTTTGTTTTTTTCTGATTTTGTATGTGTATAAATGAATTAGTATCATTGCTCATTATAGCTGGAGTTCATATAAATTTATATTTCTTGTTCTCCTTTTTATAGATGTAAGAATAAATAAGTGGGGATAGAAAGAGTTTTATTATAGGAATGTATGTCAGTTTATTAAAATCCTAAGAATGCTAATAATCACCAAATGTAATTTGTTATCTAACAGTCATTAAATTAATTAAGTCCTCACTTTGGATTAAAGCAAATATTTGAAAACCATCTGATTTGCAAAAGGGCTTGTTACTTAAGTGATAGAATCATTCACTTTCTTAACTCAAATAATAACTTGAATAGGAAAATGACAACAAACAACTATCAACAACTGAACATAAAACAAAACAAAAACAAAAACAAACTAAAAAAACAACTAGAACAGAAATAGAATCACAGAAATGGAGATCACATGGAGGATTATCAATGGGGAGGGGGGAGAAACAGGGAAAGGAGCAGGGAATAAGCATAAGTGTTAGGTACAAAACAGACAGGAGCCAGTTAAAAACAGTATAGGAAATGGAGAAGTCAAAGAACATATATGTACGACCCATGGACAAAAAAAAAATGGGACAACCATAATACCATAATCAATAAAACACTTAAAAATAAAAAAATTTACACTGATCTTTCTGTTTTGAGTCAGAGGTTTCTTCAGTCAGGGACAATGCCCCAGAAGGGTGCAGGAGCTCTGTGGCAGAGAGTGAAAGCAGGGGTGAGAAGGAAAGCCTATCCAGCAGCTCCTCCTTCAGGCAGATAACCTTTAAGGAGCAACACCATAAAGCAGACAGTTTTGAAAGTAACTTTCTAAAAATGGTCAGTGACCACACACCCACTGGAAAGTTTACATGTTCCTCAGTTTGCAGACCCTGCCCTAGATCACTATATTCATTTTTTCCTTCTCAGATCTCCAATACTTCCTTGCTTATCCTGCTCTCAGCTGATTATCTTGCTCTTCCTGAGAAAACAGAATAAGCAAACAACAGAAAAGGGTCTACAAACCCCACAACCACACATTTACACTTATGAGCATGAGTATATGTGACCATACACTCCTATCCTCTTTAGCCTAAGGGTAATTGTGGGCTGTCTGTGTGAGACCATCCCCTCTCTTCGTGAACCAGATCCCCTCAAGGAATTTTTCTCTCAGCAATTATTTTCTTTCTCTTTCCCACATCATCACATTTTTCCTTTCATTTTACTACTTGCAGCAACTTTTAAGTATGCTTTAAAAAATTCATTTTACCCCATTTCTCCCTCAAGCTACTGCCCTATTTTTCTTTACCAAAAACAAACAGACAGACAAACAGGTTGAAAGAACTCCCTGAACTCACAAACTCAACTCCTCTCGGTCCATTCCCATTAACCTCGGCTGAAGGGTGCACTACACCCTCCCCCACACCACTGTGACTGCTGTTGTCAGAGTCACTGGTGACTCCATCTCACTCTACCTCTGCCATGCTGGAAACACTTTCCTGCTTCCTTCCAGGATGTTACTCCTGGCTTCCTTTCCCCTCATTGGCTACTCCCTCAGTACAGCTCCGGTTTTCCACCTCCTACACTTCCCCACATCAGCTTTTCCTCACTGCTGGACAGGAGGGGCATAGAGACACTCGATGACAACAGTCAGAGCACTGGAAATGCAACACGGACATCTAGGACTCGCCTTCACATAATTTCTCACTAATCTGTTTTGTGTGTGATTATGCCATCTGAAATGTATGTTGAAAAGGTTGAAGAGAAGAAAAGATGAATTACAAATTAACAATTGGTACTCTAATTATCATTAGCTTATGTGAGGGTAACTTGGCAGAAAGTAATGTCAATTACTAAATATCATCAAACATTTCATTAAATGTTGGCCAGAAAAAATTCATTCTAGAACACAAAACACTTTTATCTATTTTGGCTATTAGAAACCATTTGATACTTTTACTCCACTCAGTCTCATTTCAGGGAAGGCTAGAAATTAAATAATACTTAAAGAATATAGTAAGCATAAAGTTGTTAAATGTATGACATTATTGGTAATGAAATATTTTGAGGCTTACAGTAGGACATATTTATTCCATGTCATTTATTTTTCCCCACATTTGTCCTTTAAGAACTCCTTCAATATAACATATTAGGTTCCAATGTGAATGAGCACATCTAAAGGAGAAATGTTTAAATTCTAACATACTGTGAGATTAATAAACCATGAAAATCTCACATTACTACATTGGCAGGGCATTAATTGCCTTTAGGTACAGATTTCATCTCTATGTCTCATAAAAATTTAGTTATAATTTTTTGAGATAGTAAGACAATTACTAAAACAAAACTGTTTCTATATTCAATATACAGATTAATAGTCATAAGATTAATACTAAGTTCTACAAGGCATGTATTTTAAATAGTCAGGTACAGCAAGCCTTTCATTAAAGTTATTTTGTTCAATGTCATTTCATTAGAATTTTGATGAGATGTCATGGGAACTTAACTCCTGTTTATATCAGTCAGCCTATGATAAAATCACTTTCATTTTATGTTGTTTCACTTAAAGTTGCTGAACCTAGTGAGGGTGTTAAGTGGCAAGTTCCCGTAAGTTATCTATGTTCACCTAGCCTGCCCAACTATCAGTGATGAAAGTATCAGAAGTGCCCATTACCTCTCCAGTCAGCATCATGCTGTGACCGCACTAGAACTAATAAGTGAGATAAATCAGGGATGCTCATGGCAATAATGCTCAAGTACAGTCATCGAGAAAGCAACGGCCAGAAAGAAGACAAAACAAAAGATTAATCTCTAAAATTGTTCTTAATCAGGTTTACTCTTTCAGGTTAAAGATAGTGCTTGCCTTTAGGCAAATCAAGTACACATAATTATGATAAAAAATTTGCATCTGTAATTAAGGAAAAAGATAATCCAATCCCTTATTTTACTCAATAGAGATCTCTATGTCTGAGTTACGGTTTGTGAATGACCTGGTAAATTTCAGACAGTTCTTTATAAAAAAAACAGTGTGTATGTATGTATGTGCACTATGTATGTGTGAATAATGCACTATTCTTATTATTATTGATGTTTATTCCTCAACATAGGTGCCAAAAACGACTTATGTTATGCTGGCATATCTTTATATAATAGAAGAATCCCTGCCCCTCATAATATTTAAATTTTCTAGAAAGACAATGTGGAGTAAAGGTTGTCCTTTTGTTCAGATGTTAAAGAAAATGATTAGTAGCTTCATGCTATGACAAAAGTGTATCATTATTACAGCTTTTTTTGCACCCACGCACCCACCCATACGCTCATACAAGTGTGCAAATACTTAACGGTGAAAACGTGTAGCTCCCAAACTCTTCAACAATGGAACTCCTACAGGAGGTTAATTATTTGAATTTAATATACACACATTTATATTTATATATGTACACACACACATATACAGGGGTTGGAAAAGGTAGATTTAGAGTTATAATACAAATTATTCATTTAATCCTTAATAAATAATAATACAAAAATAAAATGTTTCACATACTTACAACTATAAACCTACTTTCGCCCACCCTGTATGTATATGTGTGTATATATATGTATATGCATACACACACAAATACAAACAAACTGGCATATTTCACAGATCTAGAACAAATATTCAGAAAGTTTATATGGAATCAAAAAAGACCCCAAACAGCCTCAGCAAAATTGAGAAAGAAGAACAAAGTTGGAGGGATCACAATACCTTATATCAAACTATACAACAAGGCCACTGTAATCAAAACAGCGTGGTACTGGCATTAGAACAGACACATAGATCAATAGAAAAGAACAGAAAGCCCAGGGTAAAAAAAAACCCACACCGTTATGGTCAATTGATATTTGACAATGGAGGCAAGAACATGAAATGGAGTAAAGACAGACTATTCAATAAATGGTGTTGGGAAAATTGGACAGGTACTTGTTAAAAAAGAAATATAGACCACCAACTTATACCATACACAGGAATAAATTCAAAATGTATAAAAGACTGAAATATATGTCACAAAACAATAAAAATACTAGAAGAAAACATAGGAAATAACATCTTTCATTGCAAAATTTTTGCTGATATATCTCCTCAGGCAAGGGGAACCAAAGAAAAAATAAACAAATGAATTATCACCTCACATCTGGCAGAATGGCCAGGCCACCATCAATAAATCATCAAACAAGTGCTGGCAACGATGTGGAGAAAAGGGAACCTTCAGGTACCATTGATGGGAATGAAGATGGGTGCAGCCACTGTTGAAAAGAGTATGGAGTTTCCTCAAAAAATTAAAAGGACTGTCTTTTGACCCAGGGATCCCTCTACTGAAAATATGTATTAAGAATGCTGACACCACTTCAAAATAATATATGCAACCCTATGTTCACAGC
Organism: Tonatia bakeri; assembly: GCA_004024845.1. NCBI lineage: Eukaryota > Metazoa > Chordata > Mammalia > Chiroptera > Phyllostomidae > Tonatia > Tonatia bakeri. The sequence continues at coordinate 194,142 of PVIA01002280.1, read as the reverse complement.
AGCATTATTCACAATAGCCAAGATCTGGAAACAGCCCAAGTGCCCTTAAGTAGATGAATAGATAAAAAAGCTGTGGTACATTTACACAATAGAATACTACATGGCCATAAAAAAGAAGGAAATCTAACCCTTTGCCACAACATGGATGGACCTGGAGATTATCACACTAAGTGAAATAAGCCAGTCAGAGAAAGACAAATACCATATGATTTCACTCATATGTGGAATCTAATGAACAAAGTAAACTGATGAACAAAATAGAAATAGAGTCATAGATATATGGAACATACTGATAGCCATCAGAGGGGAAGGGATTAGGGAGGGAACTGAATGAAAGAAGGTGAAGGCTTTAGACCAATATCATACATGCGAAACCCGTAGACACAACCAACAGTGTGGTGATGGCCAGAAGGAAGAGGGTATAGAGACTGGGTGGAGGTGGACAAAGTGGGGGCATGGGGACATCTGTAATAGTATCATACTAAAAATAACATTGAAAAACATAGATAACAAAATATTAAAAAAACAAGATATTTAAAAAGCAATACATTAAATTAATATATGATGATAATTTAGTAAGATTGTTTAGTAACCAAGAAAAAACATATTTCAAAATTAGTTATTATACTTGACAGAAGAAAATCAACTGCTAAGATAGTTATTTCTATAGCCAATAAGCATATGTATTTAATTATGTTAAAATCATCTGTATGTTTTAAAAATAAGAGAATACTAATTATAATGAGGCTAGATCACCCAACTACCAATAATGAAAGTGCAAAATTGTCTTCATTACATCTGATACTATAGTGGAACTAGTTAATGAGAAAAATATTCATGAAATACTTGACAAAAATATCCAACCACCTCTACTTAGATGTCTCACCAGTGTACTACAGCTCAGAAGAGGCAATTTTCAATAGGAGGGTGTATGAAAACATTTAGCATATGATCCTTTATTGAGGGAGGGTAGGCCCAAATGATATAACGCAGATGGAGTTTAGAGATTTCCTATGCAGAGAAAAGATCTAAATGATTCAAAATGAAAGGAAAAGGGAACTAAAATGAACAAAATAACACAGTGAATTGCACCTAGGATCGAAATAAAAAAGTGTATGAGGTCTAAGGGAAAAGAAATCCATAAAAAGAAGCACTTTGATTTTAATAAACAAGATTATTAAATTACTTTTATGAGGTATAGATCTGTAAGATATAGATGAGACAAGAATGGCAATAGATGGATTGGTGGATGGATGGATAGATAGATAGATCCAGACAGACAGACAGACAGGCCAAATTTTGTTCCTCCTTCAGTAGATTTCTCAGTACAACTACTTTTTTGAGAGAAAATTTCAAAATCCTCCAATGAAACTTTCTTAAATTCTAAAAATTCTTTTGCATCCATTGCTTTTCTTAGTTATCCAGTCCAAAAGATAAAAGATTATATTAAATACCAACATGACAAAATGAAACTAAAGTAGTACATCATTTAACATATAAACCCTAACTTGTTTCTATATAGAAACATACTATTGTCTATTTCATTTATTCCATTCTTTATTTTCAGATTTCCTTTTATATTTATGCTAAAAAGAAGTCACATTATGTCTACATAAAATAAAAGTGGCTTTTTATCTCAGTGAGTTGTCAGAAGTTAGATTTAGGAAAGGGAAACCATATTTTAAGATCAGGTCTTCTATGAAAAGAAACCTGGCACAACTAAAGACAACTCTTAACGAATGAAAATCAGCCTTCATAGCAGCTCCTGGCTTTCACAGTTGGAGGCTCTGAAGACAAGTGGCCAGACAGGGAAGCAGTCAAAACTTAATTAGGGAAAGATGGTAATGGATAGACATAAAAATCAATCTTTTACCTTTTTCTCTTTTCTATTTTTTTTTGGGGGGGAAGGAAAAATATGTAGCAATTCTCCATGTAGGAGAATATAAACTAAAAATCTCAGAAATTAATGATCACAATTTGAAAATAGATAGATGGACATTTTTCTTTAAATAATGTTTGGACAATACAAAACCCTCTATGATTCTTGCTTATTTGCCCCTTTTGTTCATTTATGTCTTTTATTCTTTTAATTTTTTCCATATTTAAGGGACAAAGAAAAGAGGTAAGGAATAATTGTACAACTTAAAATATGTCTATTTTTATTTTCAGCTTTGTTCTGAGCCATTATGCTTTTATTGCTTTGGGATATGAGAAAGAGATAATCGCTACTATTTTGGCAAATAGCAATCAGTGTAAAGAACAAAACTAGTGTGTTCTTTCATGCTTGGATTTTATTTCTATGTACAAATTCATATTCCTTTATGCTTCATTTAATTCTTCAATTTTTCTTGTTAAATGTAAAAATTGTGCATAAAATATAGGCAGTCAAATTATGAAATAACTACTTAAAGATTTTATCTCAGTGAAGAGCAAACTGAAAAAAGTGAGTGCATCGACCAAACCTATCCATCTACCTGTTAGGACAGAACAAAAGTACATATTAGTATACAAATTACTAAAGAATAGCTAATGTCCAAAATGAGAGACAACTTGAGTGAAATATTGAATATAGAATGTAAAATGAATTTAGCAATGTTTGTCACTTTTCAAAGTTCATATTTAAATACTGAAAATCTGTTTAATTTACATTAGCTCAAAAACATGTGAACTGACATGTAAGTCAAGCACAATGACGCTTAATAAAGCTCTAAACATCACAAATAAGAAAGTATATTAGTTTTCAGTTTATTTTTGATCTCTCACTGGAATTTCGCTTGTTATATAAAAATGTTTTCTAAATTCTTTTTGCTAACCCTAAAATAAATAACAGGAAGAGTACTCTGATGAATAATGTTTTCTAATGATCACTGGCTTGCATTAGACTGATGCTATGTTTTTAGGAATAATCTTTCTATACGCATAGAGGTAACCTACAGACTCAAAAGAATACTAGACAGTTCAGTACTTTGCTTTATGTATTGAAACTCTAATTCGACACTCACTAAGCAACTACATGTACTAGGGTGAGCAAAGCACAGAAGGTTAACACGCAAACAAAACAGCCCACTGCTCCTAAAGACACATATGTGGAAACAGCTACCAGACAAAGTTCTAAGTAGTTTTCTAGAGCAAAGATCAGGACTGGGGAGCAGAGAAAGACAGCAATATTACCTGCATCATTGAGAAAGGCTAAGAAACATTAATTGGAACTCTCAAGAATTTGAGGGTATAGCGCTTGAAAGAAAATCTTCATCACAGTTCAATTTCAGATTATTGAGGCTCAAGTAAGTTTAGCATGTGAGGATTTCAATTTACGTCATCGTGTCATAGTATGCAATGTCAAATTTAATCTTTGGGTTGATTCTTTCCTCTATTTAAAAACCTAAATGATACTATTTATTACATGTCTTATAAAACAAAATATAACATAAGGTGTGTAAATATTTAGGATCTTTTTGAATTGGAGGGGTTAATGGGGGAAAATGAGGGGATGGTTTTCAGAAACATATACAAAGGACACATGGACAGAACCAAAGAGGGGTAGGACCAAGGGTGGGGAGTGGGGATGAGTGGGTGGGGGGGGAAATGGAGACAACTGTACTTGAACAATAAAAAAAGTTAAAAATTTTTTAAAAACAAAAGAAAAAATAAAATAAAATACATATTAAAGTTTAACTACAGAAAGTACATTAAAACTAACGGATGGCATGTGTGCTGTAGACAGAATCTGTTGTTCAGAAACTACACCCCTCCCTGCTGCCAGCTATAGTTTTCCTATGAATAGACTATATCTTATGAGTCACTTTCAGTTTGAACTTATCCATTTAACCAGTGGAATGTAGGAGGAAGTGCCAGAATGCTCATTTTTTTTTTAAAGATTTTATTTATTTATTTTAGAGAGGGAAGGGAGGGAGAAAGAAAGAGAGAGAGAAACATCAATGTGCGGTTGCTGGGGGCTGTGGCCTGCAACCCAGGCATGTGCCCTGACTGGGAATCGAACCTGCAATGCTTTGATTCGCAGCCTGCACTCAATCCACTGAGCTACACCAGCCAGGGCAGAATGCTCATTTCTAATGTATCCTTTAGAGATACTTCATGATTCTAACTTACCCTCTTGTACTCCTATACTCCACCAAAAGAAGATTATTCCCTGAGAAGCTCCTGATGCCAGGAGGAGGAGATAGCTACACCAGATCTGAGAATAACTCTCAGCCAAGGCCAAGATAGGCTGCTTTAGCAGATTTCAGAAAGCAAAGCAAAAGTGAAGTCGATCCTAAGCCCAATGAGCTCTGAGATGGGCAGCTGTATGTTCCGCAGCATCAGTGCAAGAAAGCTGACTAATATAGTCATTTATATTTTCCTTTAGCTTTAAACTGACCTTCTCTCCCACTTCTCAGTTATCGTGGCATTACAGATGCGTGCTGTGCCCCTTCTAATCTGCTATGGAATACAGCAAGGTTGAAAGAAAAATGCTATATTTTAAATTATGCATTACCTTTCATGATTAAACAATCTATCCATTGCCAAAAAAATACTAACAATGTTCCCTCAAATATTTTGCAAAAGCAAAGTATTTATGATAACATTAGAAAACAAATTCTGTGGTTAGAGTAGATAGGTAATTTGTTTACATTCTTAGTTCTGAAGAGGATGTAATAAGAAAAAAAAACTCTTCATATGCTCAATACATATTAATATTGATTGATGGCTCTTGCATACTTGCTCTTCACAGTATAGAAATTATCTCACAGTTAAATACAAGCAATTTTCTCTTTGCATGATACTATTTTAACTGAAACTCATCCATGATCAGGACCAGAGCCTCACTTTCAAATGGTTCAGTGGTAACTGAAATTTGATCAAAGGACACAGTTCCAATATGCATGCATTTCAGTGACCATGGTGCCATACAAATAAGAACTGCTGGTATTTACCAACATCTTGCAGTTAGCAAAAAATAACTTTGCAATATTACTTTTACTTTTAACATTTCAATATTGTTGCCTTAAAATAAATCATAGTAAATAAACAGTGATTCGTATTGACCTTTCATCCATTCTATGTATTTGATAACTTTTCCTTTTTTGGAATTTCTGCAGTAGATTTCAATCCATGTCAAGGCACACAGAGGTGGAGCTACCTTAGCTGATCAAATGTAGTGTTTGACTAAAATGACCAATGTACTTCTTCACAGCTTAACCAGAGGACCTCCTAAAAACTTGGTAAAATGGAAACTAGTCACTCTCAGTTTATGAGTACAAATCAGTTCTAAGAAATATAATCTACTCATATTTTACAAATAGTGAAATGTAGGAGACCTATTGATAAATATGTGGCTCTCAATTCTATTTGAATCTGTAGGTCAATACTCCACATTAAAAACATTTGTCAAAAATTCCAACTCTGCAGTACAAATATTAATTTCAAGTATGCATTTGTTATTTTGTACTTTTGAATAAATCTGTCACAGAACATTTTCTAAAAAGAACTCAATGACTCTTTTTTTCTAACTGTCCCTCAGTGGCTCTGTAACTATTTCAGTAGGAACTGAGTCCATTCTAACAAGCTTCTTTAATTGTTGTGTCTTCAAATAGAATCTATCATGTTTTCATTGAGTCACTCTGGACCTATGTTATCAAAATTATGTTCCAGCACTTGTTCAAGTGACAGCATGAAACAGGTCCTATTTATTTTTTGAGAGGTTTCTGTTTATTTTTAAATTGAGCCGATGACACATTAAAACTTTTTTGCAAGAGATATTATTTGAATGAATCCCTCTACTGATGAAAATAAACACGTAAATTGATATTACTTTTAATATCAAATGTTTTTCATCAGTAAAAGCAAAGGGCTTTGATTCACTGCTGCCCACATTCGATTTCACTACTTCACAGGCCTGATAATTACAGAAGATTCTGTTTACAATCTATAACTCAAAATCCAATAACTGTGGACCCTTTATTTAAAGTCATGAATTGTCAACCTCTACATCTGTAAAATAATAATTTCTGCCATATATTTAGAACTCTCATTTAAAATAAATATTATAACATAAACTATAAATCATTGTTCATATGTATTATTACTATAATTACATGTTATAACTGTTTAATTTTTACATATTCATATAAAAGTGGGCATCCCTGAGGTCAAGTATAATTAATGCTACCATGGGGCATTATTTATGTATGGAAATGATTTATATATTTGTTGGCACGAAATACATTGACATCTGTTATTTCAGGCGCTCAATTGCCCATAAGGATGAAATAAAGTAGACGTGAAGGCAGCTAGGCTGTAATTACCTAGGGGATGGATAAATATCCATTTCTAAAGTAAGTAGGCATACAATTCATAATACATCATACCCAATGTCACCCCAATAAATTCAATAAAAATAAAGTGAACAGGTAAAAGCAATGTGTCTTAATAAGCTAACCAATTTGGGAAATCTGCACCAAGCTGGCCATTCACAGTGGTCATGTTAGCCCAAGTCAAATTCATAACAGTAGTAAGTAAGCCTTTGAGTCACTCTTATTTTTAAAGTATTGTTGTTTATTTATTACAAATTAACCTTTGTTAGGTTATAAGATACTAACCACTCCAACAAGAGGTAACAAGTGCTCAGAAATTTAAGTGATTTTTAAAACACAGAATCCAGTTATCTAAAATCGGAGACGGAGTTGGTACATTACATTGGGGCTCATACAAATATTTACCTCAGGGAGCAACTAGACCAAAACTGAGAATACAAAAGAACGAGGATGTTTCAATATTTGGTAAACTTGCAGACAGGGTAATGTTGATACCAGATTAACACCAAGAACACCAACTGTGAGAGCATCTGAAAAGAATACCAAATGGAACCAGAGACTACAGAAATTAGGTGCCCAGGCGAGAATAACCAGGTGCAGAAATCAGAGCAAGGAATACAGGCAGCAACAAAGCCATACTAGAAGCTGAAAAAGAAATTATTTTGAACCGATGGCTATGTAACCCAGGAGACCCATCTATTATCTACAGCAGGAACTATTCTGAAAGTATGCTGGAGTTGGGATTGTGAGTTTTAAGGTGTAGGAAATTGACTAAGTGGCAGACTTTTAATTGTTATATGAGAAAAGCAGGTAGTCTTCAATAAAAAATATAGGTATTATTTATTGAAGTATATACTTGATACTTCCAGTTATTTTAAAAACTCTCTAATGAGTTTGCGAGTTGGGTATAAATTTCAAAATGTGTAAATCCCTAAGACTCAGCAAGATTATGAAGCTTGCTCAGAGTCACCAAACTTTCATAAGACCAAACAGAAATTTAGAAGTAAAGCCTGAACTGGTAACAATTTTCCCCTTTCCCCAATAGTCGTGAAATCTCAAGGAATATTACATGAAAACAGACCCCCAAGACTGAGCTTTTAACCACTATCTTGTCTATTTTCTAAAATTGTTTTAAAAAGTATAAATCTTAAACTAGCATATGGTTCTCACTTGCAGCCCAAAATAAGAAGACATTCACTCATAAGACTGAATTACAAGATACTGAAATTTTTTTTTAACAGTTGAAATCATCTTCCATTTCTCTACATGTGAATATGTTCTTTTCATCTTTCCCTGTACACTGGTGTTAATGACCCTGTATACTATATTGAAACACGAATCAAGAAATGCTCCTAAAAAGAAATAAATGTTGAAGAATGACATTTATTAAGAGAAAACTTAATTATGAATTTGGAATATTACCTACCCACATCATTAACTGTTAATCCCAGAACTTAATAAAGTATAAGGCATTCTCATTATCCTAGTATTTATGATCCAAGGCTCTACATTTATGATTCTGTACAGAGAAATAAAATTTGCCATACAATAAAATATTCACAAGTGAAATGACTACTTATAAATCCTCCCTTAAACAGTCTTTCCCCATCCTATCCTCATCCTCAGCACAAAGTGCTTAACAGAAGATTTTAAAAGGCTTTTGGAAAAGTCAATGAAATACAGGCATATTATTGTGAAAATGTTCTTAACATAATAATATGCAATTGAAGTAAAGCATGTCCTTATCTTGAGAGCCATCACTATTTTGTTCAAAATATTCTACCTTCTAAAAAGTTGTAATTATAATCTAAATGTAAAATATAAGATAAATTATTATCACATTAATGTTTTAGTTTTCTGCCACTTAAATCTATTCTATTATAAAGTTTTGGTCTTATATTTACTGGTTCATATTTAGAAGTCTTTTTCTTATACATACTATCTTCAGATATATGCCACTTCCTTTACTTATAAATCTTGGACTACAAAGGACTTAAATGATCATGCAGTCCAACAATTCATCTTCTATTTCCTCACGAATGGTGGTTCAGAAGCAGAGAATACACTAGCCCAGAAGACCTCACTTCCTCCATTTTTTCTAATTGGTGAACTTATGAACATTCAAAACTGTTAAAATATCACTTCTTACGAGATGCTGTTCTTACTATGTTTTGACATCTCTACTACAACCTATAACATTCAATAAATACGACTAATTGCTTCAATCACTTATTCCATACACATTCATAACCCCAACTATGAATCGGGCACTATAGTAAGGCCTTCAAATGCAGTGGTGAATGAGAGAAAGGGTCCCAGCATTCATCAAATTTAAAAAAAAAATCATTGTGATATATAGCAGGCATGTATGTAATGGCAAAGACATTTTTAATTACAAAAAGGGAAAATTACTGTTGTACTTTGAAATGTTAAGGGATGGGCAGCTGAAATATATTTAAAGTGACTTTTTTTCTTAATAAAAAGACCTTCTGGGTATAATCTAAGTGGGACATTTGACGTAAAAAAATTAGTTGCTCTGTTTAAGCAAATACCAGGAATGATTGCCTAGTGTGTAAGGTTCAACATTTAGTAATTAAAGTAATTGAAAACAAAGTATGGGGGAAAAGGAGAAAGGGTTGTCAGGACCATGTATAAAGGACACATGGACAAAGCCAAAGCGGGGTAGGGTAGAGGATGTGAGGTGGGGATAGGTGGGGTGGGGGGGAACAGTGGGGGAAATGGAGACAACTGTACTTGAACAATAATAAGAAATGTGGAAAAAATAGAAAGAAAAAATTTATTGTTTTTTTCAAGGGTCATCTTGAACAAATTACGTAACCTTTGTGTGCCTTCATTTATTCAGGTATAATAACCATAATACCCAACTTTAATGTCTTGTGAGAGATAGCACAGTATACAGGCAATTATATTTTTATGTAATAAGTACCATAACAAAGGTGTTCAAATATTATAGCAGTGCATGAGAGTCAGACTACAAGTACCCTGATTTTCCATCAATCATGAAGACCCCTTAATTCAGATTTAAGAATATTCATGAGACTTTATTATAGATTCCTCTAAAAAGCAGACAAGAAAAGGAGGCTTCCTCACATTTTACAACATGCTTTCCTACACTTTTACTACTTAGAACTTCTCAGTGAGGTTTGTGCTGCCAGTGTTTGCTTTACGGAGAACTTCTGTTTGGAAATACAATCAGCCGTGCTCTATTCCTGATGTGGGAGTCAGGTTTCCAGATTCTTAGTCCAGAGAACTTTCTTTTTAATATGTATGGTAAAATTACTGTTTGAATTCCATGTACCATCTTCTAACATTAATTATTCAAATATTTATTATGTTAATATTAAACCATTAGTAATGGTTATGCATTAATCAACCCTAACTTTATTTTCAATTTGATAGTGTTGAAAAAGCAATCATGGTTGGTTCTACTTTCTACATTAAAGATAATATATTTAACTTAAAAAATAATCGAGTCTCCAGTATTTTTTTGAGCATCTACTAGTTATTATTATATAAGTGTTGGGAACCATCCTGCCTTGTATCAGAAGCTGTAACCCCTGCCTAGGCTAAGGCTGAAGGAATGACCTTGGAACCATAAGCCAGCAAGGAGACAAAAGCTTATCTCCCTGGCAGGAATGCCACTTCTGCTCCTTTTACTTCACCCTGCCTGAACCCCAGTGCTTGGTCAGTTAGCCAATGATGGGTAAGATTCCCCAAGGGGGGAACGACCTAAGACAGGCACAATCACGTGGGAGGCCCCCCAAGAAAAGACTTTGGGGGATACGGCAAAAGGGGATGATGGACCCTTACCCCTCGGCTTTGACAAGGCCTGAGTGCTCATTCCATCTGCGAGAAAATCTCCTTATCTCGTGGTTGCCTTAGTTCCCCTTGCTCTACCTAAGCCTGAAACAATGACAGGGTGGTGCAGCCCTGTACTAGAAAGGGCGGGTTCCCTGGGTGATCAGGCCTAAGAAAGAATATGTAAAGTCCTGTCAAACCTGCTTTGTTTAGAATGCTCTCAATTGAATGAGAAGGGTTCAATGAGGAAGCAAGTTTGTTCCTCAAAGTTTTACAGCTCTCTGACCCTGACTCAAAATAGGCCCTCAGAGTTCCTTGTTATTTGATCCTTACTTCCCTGCAATGAGTAATGAGCTTTACCTGAATTCTTGTACAAAAGAACCCAATAAAAAGTCTGCTGGGACAGGAGAACAAGCGCCCTCCATTAGAGAAGGTGGCCAAAGTGCCCTCCCCTAGTGAGGGTGGCCAAGGTGCTTTCCACTTAGAGAGTGGCCCCTCCGTCCCTACTTCTCCACAGAAAATTGCCTGTTTCTGTGTATGGTCATTTCTCGTGTGTCGACGAGCCATTCGCAGCGTTCCGCAGTCACTGCCGGTCGGTGATCGCACATCATGTAAGTGCAGTGGAACCTCCTTTCTGGAATTTAGTTTCAGAAGGCTGTTCAAGAAGTGATTCATTTGAAAACCAAATAATTTGTTTCCCATTAAAAATACAGGCATCAGCAAGAAAGGGTTGTTGAGTCTACAGCCAAAGTTTTGTCTGAAAACTGAGACACTGTGTGTGTGTGTGTGTGTGTGTGTGTGTGTGTGAGAGAGAGAGAGAGAGAGAGAGAGAACAACTTGGTTAGAAACAAATTGTTTGAGATGGGAGTTGCTCAAGAACCAAGGTTTGACTGTATTACAGATTTAAAAGAGCAATATTTGTTGTAAAAGAGACTCAAATTGAGAAGCTGATAAAAGATAACACTTCCTTATGAAATAAGCAGATAATCACATTATCTGTAGATAAACTGAAGAAAATATAAAATCATAAATTTTATAGAACAATTTGTATTTTATTGACCTCCTCCCCATCCTCATCCTCAACTTATTCATATGATAGATATTAAATCAGTTGCTTTTTATTGTTTCTCTTCTTTGTGCCCCAAATTATTCTACCTGCTTTACAGTTAAACATTGGATACTTAAAATAATACTACAAAGCAGGTGCTATTGCCACTATTGTATCACTGAGGATACTCGATTTCAATAAAATTATTAATATGTTCTACATGTTTCAGGCTTTTAAGCAGAGAAATGTTAAATTTCAAAGCTTTTGGTTTTTCTACCAGCCTGTCTCCCATGGAAGATGAAAAGCAAGAATTTAATAGTGGGTAATATATATAGAATTTTATAGTGTTATTGAATGATTTATGATATTATCTACATTCATAATAGAAGACATTCAAACGAAATATTTCAATTGTCTGAAAACAGAAACCTTCCGAGATGATGTTAGCAGTTGAAGGTTGGCAACATGTGCAGAACAGCTACTCTCACAATGGCAATGCGCCTGCAGCCTTTCTCAGCGGTCGGACAAACTATATTTATATGACACTATAAAGAATACAGTGGGACAACACTGAACTGCTGAACTGAAACACTTCAGTCATCTTATCAAGTCTGCCCCAACTCATCTGAAAAATAGCAGAGTGGTCAATGAACAAAGAAGAATTGTCAAACCAGATGCAAATATTACAGTAGGATTTCTTGACTTGGCGGGTTGTCTGCACAAGGTATTTTGACTCACTAAGGAGCAATAAACAGCAGAAAAATAAAATAACGATGCTCAATGAAGGGAAGCAGTTTCTGTGGAGATTCTAATTTATTTATTTAGTATTAAAAATCCCCTGGTTTTTGAGTAATACATGAAGTCTGAAAACAATCAACTTTCTTGAGTCTCTTTTTTTAACTTCACAAACCAGTGATTGATGAGACCGCATCTTCCTGTAAGGTAAATAGATATGAAACATTGAAGGACACTCTTGTAAGTGATAGCAATTGATACAGTTTAATTGATCATATACCCTACTTCCCTTTTTTCTTTGGACACTAGGCTTTTCCTGCACAAACAGGTCTCACAGAGTGAATGCCCCAGCTGCCCCTCTGAGCTCTATCCACCACTACTGTAATCAGTTGTTCTTTGGAGCCCTCTGGGTCATGGGTTAGGGCAGGACTCAGGACCATTTGAGCAGGTAATTCCCAGCATAGTGGGAGCAGGAGGCACAAGTTCCTGGTTACTGGGAAACCTTAGCTCTTTGGAAGTTTGCCTTGTGGATAAAGGCACAGACAAAAAAAAAGACATAACCCAAGCCTCTCAAGTGCAGAACCCAAGGCAAGAATCCTGACTGCCTAGAGCTAAGCACACTGGTACTAAGAGACAGAGTCATTTTTTTTTTTTGAGGTCTGAAGTTTACAAAATCTAGAGGTGTCATTAAAGAAAAAAAAAAGCTTTTGTAAGCAAAAAACAAACAAACAAACAAAAAGATCCCTTCCAGGGCCTTGTGTAGGTCCTCTTCACAAGTGAAGGTCCTGAAAATCAGCTTCCTCAGCCTCACAGTAAACAGATTCCTGCCTAGGGTAAAAGGTGGATGGGGGAAGTACTAGGTTGGTTGGAAGAGTTTTAGGGAGGTGTTACTTGGCTCTAGGACCAGCAAATGGACACACACGTGATTTCTTCCGAGGTCTCCTTCTGGGCCACTCTCTCTCAATCCCTAATTATAGGTAGATGGAGATCCTTTGCCTCTATTTCCTGGGTCTCCTTGCCCTACAGATAGTTTACAGAAGACATTGCAACCCCCCCAACCAGCTCTGGGACACCAAGATGGTGCAGCTTTCAGTTGGCCAGCCAAACTTCACCCTCCAGATTTTCTGGACAGGTTCAGATTTCAGTGCATGGCATCCTTCTGTTATCTCAGGTTGAAATCAGCCGCTGTCTTTGTGCTTCCGACTGCAAAGAACACATCGGAAACTCTCTGAATGACTACCTTGAAGACCCTTCATTAGGCTTGAGATGAGGATATTGCTCTTCCCAGCCCCATCTCTTCCTCCAAAAACTATGGAGGGGACTCAAATTTTACCAACAGCTCTCTGCACAGAAGTCTCTTCACTTAAATCTTCTGACAGCTGTTTCTACCCTTGAATTGACCAAAACAGGTACCATTTCTTTTAAAACCTGCATGGGAAGAGGGCTGTTTCATATACATAGTACTGTCCTGGCATTTATCATACTCATGTCTCTATTTCTTTTTCTTCCCAGGCAAAATGCTGTTGATTAAATCTCACAAGTTAATATGAGATATCCCTCCAACTGGAAGAAAGTTTTGCAATGTACATAGCAACTCACATTTAGAAATCAGAACATACAAAGAACATCTCCAAATAAATATGAGAAAAGATAAATACCTAATAAAGGAATGGACAAAAGATATGGATAGGCAGTTTATCGAAGAGGAAACAAATGTCCAATGAATGTTTGCTAAGATGCTGTACATGACTGGATATAAATTGATGTGAATCAAAACCATGGACGTGCCAGCTCACAGCCATTAGATTGGCAAAATATAAAGCCTTACAAGGTTAAGTGTGGGTAGGAGTGCGGATCATGAGTTCTGGCAAATGATCTAGCATGGGCTGTTAAACTGAAAGATAGTATGTGCTATTATTCCACTTCCAAAGAAACCTCACACCAGCTCCAGGAGCACATGAATGCTCATATCATAACTGTTTATAAAACAAACACTATAAGCCATGTACATATCTACTAACAGGATACTGGATACATATATTTTGATACATTTATATAATGGAATATTTTTATACACCAACAAAAATAACTACACTAGAGTTGTAAGGTAAACATTTATCAGCATACCACTGGGTGGTGGTCGTGCCTTCTGGATAACCAAGGCCTGTGATTGAACTGGCTGTGCCTGACTGACGCTGGGACAAGAACTAAGACCTCTGTGAAATGATTTAGGAAGGCAGATTGGTGCTGAAAGTGAAGAAGAGTTTTGTAACAGGCCAGGCTGGCTAAGATTAGAAGAAGCTCCCTCTAAAGAAATCCACTGTCACTGGAGATGTCAAGCAGGGGTTGGACAACTTCATGGGCAGTGTACTATGCAAAGGGTATCAGCAGTGTATGAGCAGGATTAGACGAAGGTGGTCTCCATGACCCCTCTTCCACAACCAAAGGCCCTGTGATTCCATGATTCAGTGACTTTGCAAAGTGTAGTCCAAAAAGCATAGGACTGAATGAGTAACTAAACTCTAACAGATCAATGCGCTGCAACACTGCTCACTAATGAAAGGGCATGGACTCTGGCACATGCAGCAACATGAATAAATCTCAAAAGCATGCTGAGTGAAAGACGCCTTGCACAAAAGGCCACAAACTATATGATTCCATTTATGTCATGCCTCAGTTTCTGATTTTTTAAGCACTAAGCAATTGAGAGTAAATAAAGGTTAGAGACCAAGTATAGAAGAAAAATTACTAGTAAAGAGTCCTAAGACGTTCCATAAGGACCTAAGTGGAATTTACTTATACTCTTCAGAATTTTCAGTGAGAATCAATGGCAATGATGCAGAAAGGAATTTTGTGCAAAGCACGTTCCTATGTTTCCCCCTTGCATAGCTCTATTGATGATATTCAAAATAAAGTAAAAGAATATCAGCCTTGGCTGGTGTGGCTTAGTGTATTGAGCAATGACCTGCAAACCAAAGGGTTACCGGTTCTATTCCCAGTCAGGACACATGTCTGGGTTGTGGGCCAGATCCCAAGTAGGGGGCACATGAGAGGCAACCACACATTGATGTTTCTCTCCCTCTCTTCCCTCTCTCTAAAAATAAATAAATAAAATTATAAAAAAACAAATAAAGTAAAAGAATACAAAAGTTTCCCTTGACTAAACTATTACTATCTTAAAATAACATTAGGATTGTAACAATATTACATTATTTTATCACAATTATGTTAGAGTCGGGGAAAATAAAATACAAATATGAGCAGAAATAAGGAGGAAGTGTACCCAGATACCCAAGAAAGAAAGGAGACACTAACCTCATAAGCCAAAGAGGGAATAAGGAAGTGAAATAAAAGTCAGCAAAAACAGAGAAAACAAGGCAAATTTATTCTCTCAAAATTTGGAAGTCTGCCTAGCAGCAAAACCTTAAGAAACCAATAGTAGATAGCCACGGTGTATGAACTGGCCAATCGCTAACTGCAAGATTTGCTTCTGGATAAGAGCTTGCTTGCTAAATGCATAAAAACCCTAGGCTGTGAGCGCCAGGCGTGACTCCCCACTAGCCGGTTGGGAGAGTTTGCCCCTGCGCAGGTTTGAATAAAGGTTGCAACTACAAACGACCTTTCGTTCCTCCACTCCTTCTTCCCGTTCTGTGTATAACATTTGGAGGCCCCAGCGAGATATCCGTTGGAATTGGGGAACCGAAAGGCACCGGGCCCGGTAAGTAGAAATTGAGGATCCTCATTTGAAACTTTAGAGGTCTAGACCATTTGGTTTGTGTGCCTTGCGGTGAGAGGTGGGATACCACCGTTTGTATCACCCAAGGGGCTTCCAAGGACAGGATGCTCTCGGAAGTTGGAGCGAGGCTCCCAGCAGCTAGGCTGCGTCTGATATATATATATATATATATATATTAGTTTCGCTTCCCTGTGGTGCACCACAACGCGCTGCGATATTTGTTTGTGCGCTGCTGTCTGAATGAGTCTGAGTCGAGGTCAGGAGTGTTTGAGAGTGTTTTGTTTGACTTCTATTATAGGAATTATCTTTACTGGATTCATAACAGAACTTCTTCTCCCTTTGCTCAGAAGGAACATGGGGCAGAGCGAGTCAATTCCAGGCACGCCGCTTGACTGTCTCTTGAAAAACTTTTCTGACTTTGTGAATAGGGCCCGTGGTTATGGGGGACTGCCACCAGACTCGGAGATCCTGAGAACTCTCAGCCAACTAGAATGGCCCACTTTTGATGTAGGGTGGCCCACAGAGGGAACATTTGACATCCCCACCTTGGGGGCGGTATGCCGGGTAATATATGGGGTACCTCATCCCGACCAGATCATATACATAGATGTTTGGATAGACATAGCTACGGAGCGACCCGGGTATATTAAGAAGTGTGCGGCTAACAACCGCCAGACCCGGAGAGCAGCTGTGTGTGTGACTTCAGAAAAAGGGAAGGCATTACCCAAGGCTTTACCCCCGCCGCCTCAGAAACGGGACATTCCTCGGCTATATCCAGTGTTGCCAGAACCACCTGAGGATCCACTGGATCCCGCGGTGGCACCCCCGCCCTATCCGACTAGACGGCCTGATACCACAGGGCAGGCAAGGGAAGTGCGGAGCCCACCGCACACCAGAGGAGGAGCTCAATATGGGGTCAGGTTAAGACAGGGCCCCTTACGGGAGCCGGGATGTTGCCACTACGGGAAGCTCCCCCAGCACCAGATGCACCGCCGCGGTTGATTTATGTTCCCTTCTCCACTAGTGATTTATATAATTGGAAACACCAAAATCCTCCCTTTTCGGAGAAGCCCCAGGGTTTGATCTCTCTGCTTGAATCCGTATTTAGAACCCATCAACCTACTTGGGATGACTGTCAGCAACTCTTACAGATTCTGTTTACTTCTGAAGAAAGGGATAAGATTAGGGGGACAAAAGAATAAGGAAGGGTGGATTGTAATGCCTGATACTAGGGTTTACCTCCAGAGGGGAGTATTCAGACAGGTAGTCCAAGACATACATGCTAGCACTCACCTAGGACAGACGAAATTAGAGCAACTATTAAAGAAATATTTTATAGGATTAGAACAACGAGATACTATAATCTCAGTCACAACAAGATGTCAGGCATGTGCTAAAGTCAATGCCCAAAATAGTAAAGTGCCCCAATTAATAAAATACAAAGGAAAATCTCCAGGGGAGTTGTGGGAAATAGATTTCACAGAAATGACCAGGGGAAGATCTGGGTATAAGTATTTATTAGTATTAGTAGATACATACTCCGGGTGGGCAGAGGCTTTCCCTACCAAAGGGGAATCGGCTGCCATTATTTGTAAAATGCTCTTAAGAGAGATTATACCCAGATATGGCATTCCCCTGGCCATTGGATCAGATAATTGGCCAGCTTTTGTGTCTAAAATCTCCCAGGAGTTAGCTAATAAGTTAGGAATAAATTGGAAATTGCATTGTATATATAGACCACAAAGTTCAGGCCAAGTAGAAAGAATGAATAGAACTTTAAAGGAAACATTAATAAAGTTAAGAGAGGAGACCGGCGAAAATTGGGTAGAGCTACTCCCTTTTGCTCTCTTTAGGACTAGATGCACCCCATATGTGAAAAACTGGACCCCGTATGAAATAATGTTCAGCCAGCGTGTGCCAGCTGTGCCAAAGTTAAGTATAGAAGCCATAGAAAACTCTAACCATAACTTCCTAAAAAGTTAAGTATAGAAGCCATAGAAAACTCTAACCATAACTTCCTCAAGTCTTTGCAGGCTCTACAGCTCATTAGAGCAGAAGTCCGAGCGTTGCGAACCCGAAACCCACCTGAAGGGGAACCGAAACTAACTAACCCTCCTGAACCAGGTCAATGGGTTTGGATCCTGAACCACAGAAGAGGAAACCTAGAGCCACGCTGGCTGGGCCCTTACCAGGTGTTGCTGAGCACCCCTTCTGCAGTCCGGATAGCTGAAAAGCCTTACTGGATCCACCTCTCACACACCAAACCAGCCCAGGCCCCGGAGGAAGCTACATCATGAAAGGTACAGCGGGATCCAGACAGACCACTCCAGCTAAAACTCTGCAGGCAATAGGACTATGGACAATGATCTGCTTACAGGTGATAAAGGGACAAGAATTTCAGGAATGGGTATTAATTAGAACTTCAGATGGGACTGTACTCGCCACTAACACCAGTTGGGGGGCTCAAACCACTAGCCCTATTACCCTAGTTACTGACTTATCCAAATTATTTGATGAGGATATATGTGACAATGACATAGGATGGTATACTAGCAACGGGCATAATGGGCCCTTTGGAGGGCCGTGCTGGGGAACCTGCACTGCAGGGTGTGACAAAAGTCAGAAGAACAAGAACCTATGGTACTCTACATTCTATGGGTGCCCGGAAACAAAGACCGGGAGAAGGGCAACATGTGGAGGAAGTACGGACTACTATTGTAGATCCTGGGGTTGTGAGACTATAGTGAGTGCAGGTACATATAGTAGCTGGGCTCCAGGGGGAGGAAAAGACCCTCATATCTCCTTCCTTAGGGATAGGGGAAGAAGGCCTAATCAAGGATGGGATTCAGAATGTGCCCAGCACAGGTGCAACCCTCTAAATATAACTGTGCTAACACCTACAGATCCCAATTGGGGAAAGGGGAGAACATGGGGACTAAGGCTCTATACTGAGGGCCGAGATCCAGGAACCCTTTTTACTATCAGAAAGCTACCCACTAAGGGTAGATCCCTTTTACGGGGTAGAGGAGAAGGAAAATTACCCCCAAGAATTCCTGGACCAACCCAGAGGCCACAATCTAAGCCAGATGGAGGAACTAGTAAGCCTTTGGGAAACTCCGGGACAACTCCAAGCTGAAACCAGGACACCAGGAATTCCTCAAGGGAAGAAGAAGGAGGAAGGGCACTCTTAAACCCCTCTGACCCGCTCCTAAATGAAATCCACCATCAGGGAACTTCGGCCTTAAATTTGTTAGATAGGCCTTAAATTTGTTAGATAAAGTGTTCCCATTTTTAAACAGTAGTCAGCCTGACGTTACTGAGTCATGCTGGTTATGTTTGAGCCCTCGAGCCCCCTTCTACGTAGGGGTAGGGGTGAATACAACCAATGGAAGTATAGAGGCTCCTACCACTACTCGACCCAGTCCCATCCCAGGTAAATGCTTTGCAGACAACTCCTTAACTTTAGAAAAGTTCCACGGAAAAGGCACCTGCTACTTACTGGCAGGGTATAATTTAACAACCTCAAATTATAGTGATTATTGCCTAAACCAAGAAGTGCTGGAAGGACCCTTAGCGGGACAAAATCCAACCTTTACCCGAGCAGCCGAAGGGCTATGGTTTATATGCACTCAAGGAATTGCAAAATGCTTAATGCCTACTAGCCCCGAGCTTTGTGTAAGCGCTTATATAATTCCTCAGGTGTATCTCTATGGAAGAAATCCCAAATTCCTAGTGAGCCCACCCCAGAGGATTAAGAGAACACTTCTAATTCCTATTTTAGCTACCATAGGAGTGCTAGGATCGGCTGCAGTAGGGGCCGGGGCATATGCTTATACTGGAGATAGTTTGAAACTGCTATCTCAAACATTTTTGCAGGACATATCACTCCTCCAAGACCAAGTAGTGTATTTAGAAAAACAGGTAGACTCTTTAGCAGAAGTAGCATTACAAAATAGAAGAGGGTTAGATTTATTATTTCTGAAGCAGGGGGGTTTATGCGCCGCTTTAGGGGAAGAATGTTGCTTCTATGCTAATCACTCAGGGATAATTAGAGAAAATATAAAAACTTTAACCAAGAGGCTGAAAGATAGGGAAAAAGAAACTGATAATAATTGGTTTGCTTCATGGTTCCAAACATCTCCTTGGCTAACAACATTAATTTCTGCTATAACTGGACCATTACTAATACTCTTACTACTTCTGACCGTGGGGCCAATAATTATCAACAAGCTCCTAAGTTTTGTTAAAGATAGAATAACAGCTATAAAACTAATGACCCTGACCCATCCATATACTAGGCTCACTGAAGAAACCTGGTCAAAGGTTTGACCAAGTTACAAGAGGAGTGGGGAATGTTAGAGTCAGGGAAAATAAAATACAAATATGAGCAGAAATAAGGAGGAAGTGTACCCAGATACCCAAGAAAGAAGGGAGACACTAACCTCATAAGCCAAAGAGGGAATAAGGAAGTGAAATAAAGGTCAGCAAAAACAGAGAAAACAAGGCAAATTTATTCTCTCAAAATTTGGAAGTCTGCCTAGCAGCAAAACCTTAAGAAACCAATAGTAGATAGCCACGGTGTATGAACTGGCCAATCGCTAACTGCAAGATCTGCTTCTGGATAAGAGCTTGCTTGCTAAATGCATAAAAACCCTAGGCTGTGAGCGCCAGGCTCGACTCCCTACTAGCCGGTGGGAGAGTACGCCCCTGCGCAGGTTTGAATAAAGGTTGCAACTTCGAATGACCTTTCGTTCCTCGACTCCTTCCCGTTCTGCGTATAACAAATTACAGTTAGTAATACACATATTTCTTCTTTAACCTTAATGCAAGGATTTGGTAATGTACTGAAAGTTTTCATTTAATAATCATATTTAATTTGCCCAGGTTCTGCAGTACACACTGACTCAGTTTTCTGTTCACCATCTCCAGTGCCAGCACCCTAATCCAAACCATAATGATGGCCACAATGTAGAGGCAGTATCGTGTTATAAGGTCTTTAATATGGGGTCATAACATAACCATGAAGGTCAAGAAAAACTTCCCTGAGGAAGTAAATCTTGAGCTAAGATGTGAAGGATATTAGTTAACTTAAATGAAAAAAGCAAAGGAAAAATTTACCAGCACAGAGAACAATTTGTTCAAATACTCTGAAGACTAGGAGCAGGAAAAAATCGAAAGGAGGCTGATAGAAATAAAAAGAAGCCAAAAACATTTTGAACCAGGTCCCAGGTGACCTGATCTTTTAAAAACTCCACTCTGCATTTTTATAAAGAACAAACTGGGTGAGGTGAGGGCCGCGGTGTGGTGTAATGGAGCCAGCTCCAGGTCCAGCCGCTTTGTTACCTGCTCCCTTTCTTCCCTGCTCCAGATTCAGTGCTCTTACACTTGAAGCTTGAAAGCAGCTGGGGTGGGTGTATTTGCACCATAGTAATAGGCAAATCTCACAAATCAGGGCTTCTTCCCTGGGCACCGCATCCCTGGTGGAGAGCTGGGAGCTGACTGGTTTCCAGCACACGACTAATGGAGGGTGGGTTGACGGTCTGTACTGAGACCATTTAGGTGACTGCTGAGTCTTGGATTTCTTGATGCAGTTAATGAGTGCCTCTCTGACTAGACTCTTTAGTTTATGAGGCAGAACTCACTCTTCAGCTCCAAATCCCCAGCTCTGAGCACAGCGCCTATAACAAAGCTAATATTCAAGAAGTACCTATTTTTGATGGATTAAATGAATGAGTAAAATGTGTGCCTGAAAGTATAAATATGTTCCTCTGCAATTTGTAAATGAGTAGGACATTAGCTGATGAGAGGATTCTTTGATATGTCTTCTGTACAGCTATAGACTTTGTGTAACAACTTTATAGATGACATTACAGAAAGTACTTAAACTTTTCCAAACTTAATATGCATTAGTCATTCAGATAAAACTAAAGAAAAAGAGCTGACAGAACTTTAAAAGTGTGTTCTTAAGAATCATCTATGAATAAAATAGGTTCACTCCAGCCCTTCTTAAAAATCTGACATTCTGTACCAAAGGAAGCATCTGCGCCCTGTCAGCAGCAGCCCCACGAACCTTTTTCACGTTGGCAGAATGAAGCACTACAAGGATGCCTTGATCCTGGAGTGAATGACAGCGTGTTTGGCTAATGCATCATTCCCACAAATTGAAACAATAAATCAAATCTCTTAGGAAGACTTGACCTCTATATAAAATAAAGTAAGAGCACAGA
The DNA here is from genome assembly GCA_004024845.1 of Tonatia bakeri. NCBI lineage: Eukaryota > Metazoa > Chordata > Mammalia > Chiroptera > Phyllostomidae > Tonatia > Tonatia bakeri. The sequence continues at coordinate 172,263 of PVIA01002280.1, read as the reverse complement.
AATTGACAAAAAGTAATATAATAATTTCTCTCTCTTACATTCACCTTTATGTTTCTAAATTTACAATGGCTATAAAATCCCTTTATTTCAGATATTGAGTCATGGTATGTATGACTCAAACAGCATATGCATTCCCACAAATATATTTCTAATAAAAGCACAAAATAAAATCCAAAGACTAATCAAAGAAGTGGTTTCTTTCATTCTCTTCAGAGTTTGAATTTTTAGTACCTTTTGTTTTGAGAAATCCATAGGTTTGAGTAACATGCTAAGTGTGGTTGGATATTTGAACATTTTTTTAAAATACTAGGATTTTAAAATATATGAATTTATAAAGCTTTGCACTCAATGGTTTTTGATCCCAACATTCTATGCTTATGATGAAATAACTGAAAACTGTATACACTTATTGGATCACGAGGATCTTTCTTCTAGCAAATTTACTCTTTCCATGGTATTCTGAGCTACCTCTCAGAAAGACCAGAAAGGAGAGTAGAATCCAAACCTCTGCTATGTCAGCAAGAGTAAAGGTCTGACAGGCCCACTGCAGTGCTCCAAATGCAGCTTTCCTTCTTGGAAGAATTAGATGCTTTCTCCCTATCAGTGGCTATGCTGATAAGTGCATATTTCTTTCCTAATAGAAAGTATCATTCCTATTTTTTCCTTAAAGACAATGTCTAAAAATGATAAATACATGAGAATATTTAAAAAACAAATTGTCAAAAATAGAATATTTAGCCCCCAGACTATGACTAAAAGTTGGTAAAAATATAAATATTTCAGTCATAAAATATTTCTTATACTCTAAAATGATATATCAATACAATGATATAACTAAGACCGATATTCTGGGTTTATTTTCATGAGCTTATTCTGATATATCAATAAGCCTGACCTGACTTTAAACAATCATATACCTAACCAAAGTCCATACCTTACATTAGATAAATAGCATCTGTTACCTTTATTCCATAATTTATCTTTTAGGTGCATGTTTTACTTCTTCACCCAGATTACAACATCCTCTCGCATATGCTTTCTTAAGTATACTCTTATGTATTCTGAGGCCCCGATATCAAGATTACTGAAGTTCTCAGCAAAAGATTTACTGAGTTTTGAATTATATGATTCTGTGAGTCAGTTCTATGTTTCACAGACTCAATGTTCCTTATCACGTAAAGCCTGGACAATTAAATGGAAAGTTTAAAGAAAATATTCAAAGATAATACCTCAACATACAACATTTTAATATCTTGGTATCACAGTATTAGTGAATTATTTCTTTTCCAAATGAAAAATCCAAACTACACAATGCTAATACCATAAAGGGCTTTGATAACTCCACTTATAAAAATATAATATGTTTTCTTTACCTAATATATTTGTAAAAAATTACAAAATTTCTATATTCTTGCCTTCCTCTTGTGTTTCAGGTATTGCACTGTGAAGTAATTTTTCTTTAAAATAACAAATTATAAGAAAGTTTTTAAAAGCTGGTCCAAGGTCTAGATTTCTAACTACCAACTTCTCCTGCTTCTCAACAGCATGACCGGGTCAAATAATATTAGATAAAATTAAGTAGGTAAAAAATCATTTAATGCAACAAATGAAGATAAACATAATTGTATTTTAATGTAGTATTTCAATGTCTGTAGTAAATATAATAAAGAATTCTGATTTTAAAATAATGGTTATTATATTACTACCTACACTGAACATTGTTTTCACTTACTAGCTTCAATCCCTGTTTTCTTTTATCAATATCATCCATTTTTCAAGTGCAGAATCACCTTTTCCTTCTCATCTTCACCTGTGCTGCAGAGTTTGTCAGGTAACTTGGTTCTAGCCAATCATATCATCAAATTCTCCTGGGCACAGTAAAAGACTCAGCATAGTCATGTCAAACAAAGCTAGCCAAAGCCAAGGATACTTAAATTTGATTTTTTTTTTTTTAGTTTTGAGTAAAGGGAAAGAGAAACCATCTCTTTACACTGGATTTGTTGAAAAGATAAACATCTGTCCCAATAGCTGCTGAAGGCAGAAATGGCACCATTAAAGGAACCTCCTGAACACGGAAACTACAGGCAGGAAAACAGAATGAGATGCAATCGGAGAGAATGACTGTTTATGATGTTATCTAAGTCCCAGACCCAACCTTCTTGAGGAAATTTCAACCTCTATACTTTTAATCATGAGCCAATAACAACCAAAACCCTTGACTTTTCTGAAACCAATTTGCTTTGTGTCTTCTCTCATTGGCAAACAAAAGTTCTGAATTAATCACTATGTCTTTATATTTATATTGTGTTCTGACCATATATTCATACCTATCACTTCATTCTGAAAATACCAATGTGAGATATTGAGGGCATATGTAATCTCCATTTGATAGATGACCACTATTTGTACGGTTTCATTAAAATCACAATTTAATATCCTGATAGAAAAAATTTCAAAATTTCAAATTTTAAAAAATTAGATGTATACAGCATCTTAGCTGCAATTATAAGAAGACTATAATAGAGATATTAATCAAGTAATCAACTGTTAAATGACTATGAGATATAAGGGAGAAAACATATCAAGATTTTAAAAGAAGAAAAATAATAGTTTTACATAAATGTAGAATTCAGAAAGAATGAAAATTTTAAGGGGGCTGGAGGAATCACTAATTCAGTTTTAGAGATACACTGTATAAGATTCTGATAGGACATCTAGTTAAACAATTCCAGTCAATGACGAAATAAATTAGACTTTCATTTAGAAGAGCCTTCAGGAGAAGAATAAATATCTGTAAATTGTTAGTAATGTTGATAGATGAAGCTATGGAAGGGGTACCATAACTAATACATCTATGAATTTTTAGATTTCAGGTCTTTTACCGATATAACTTATAATACTACAATGATCCTGTAAAGATGGTAATATCACACCAATTAACAGATTAAGAAAGGGAAGCACAGAGACTTTAAATATAATGTCTCCAATTCTTATCTAATATGTATCAGATTTAAGATTTTAACCAACATCTCACTGATTCAGAAAAATAAACAATAACAAACCTATATGAGTGAATGAATGAATGCATGATATTATTGGGAAAGACTATTTAAACAAGAAAATAGTTTCAGAGAATACAGAGGAGTATGAGAGCAGATGTAGAGTAACAGGAAGAAATTGACAGCCAGTTAACAAATTCTATCTGCCTTAATATATATATCAGAAAAAAAGAAGCCTGAGTATTAATAAGGTAGCTAAACACTGGAAAAACAGATATTTAATGTAAGTAAATACTATTAACCAGTTTTGAAATGAGTCACCGAAAAGTAATTAAAAGGATTCAAGATCCAATTTACAAATATATAGGTAATATATATATATATATATATATATATATATATAGAGAGAGAGAGAGAGAGAGAGAGAAAGAGAGCACAGAATAAAATATATTTGAGTTTTCAAATATAATTGGCATATATTAAATATAATTTTCTTTCTATTAGACAAAAATGGCTTTGGAACCTAAAAATTAGACTATATGAAGAGCAGTTAAATTGTTTTCACTTTTATATTATATTAAAGCTGAATTATAATCATCACTTTCTGAATTGGTTAATATTTCCTTTCTCTTTAATAAGGATATTAATACTATATTCATCCAATCAAATAAATATACACATTGCTCCATTTGAACTCAACATTATCAAGTGTAACATTAAGGGAGTTTCTAATTGATTTCACAAAGAATAACAGGCACTTTTGTTCCAGAGAACTCTGTCTTCAGGAGCTTATTCAATAGAAACACATCAAGAAACAAACAAGTATGACACAGAGTCATCAATGAAGGAAAACTAGTAAGGGCTTTAAGGTTGCTCCTGCCTCACTGATGAAGTGAGTGGTGAGCCAGCAACCCCTGGCAACACCGTACGTCAGCAAGTCTCCAATCTTCGAGCAGACCTGGCATCACTTTCACTGGACAATCATCAGTAAATTTTCCTTTTTCATTCATTTAATGCATATCCAGAGATAATCCTAGTTTATTTGATACTTCTAGTCCATATATCTCACATTCATTATCATGAATTTAATTCTCTCTGACCATTATAAGAAAAGAAAACCTATTGTTTATTCAGTATAAGAGCAAACTTAAATATAAACTAAGCTTGATCTGCTTAAATAGCAAGAATAGGAAAACATTGAATAGTGTGAAGTTTTAATTTAGGATAATTTATTTAAAATAATAAGTTCTACTCCTTATACAAATCTAAATTTAGGCTAGGAAGTTTATATTAAAATATGATTATATTTTATGCCACTAAGTCCTACAACTATAAAATAAGCAATTCAAGTGCATCCATGTTCACAGTTAAGGAAGCAAAGTGCTTCAGACTACTTACATGTGTCCCTAAGGTAAGGTAACGACATGAACCTTGGATGAGACATAGTTCAAACACATGAAATTGAAAGACACTGAAGTTATTCATGAGACTGCAGATTGATTTTTAATGTTGTACACAATTTATTTCTGTGCTAATTCTAACATGCTAGTATTGACACATTCATTATAAATTGCAACTTCTGAACAATCTAATTCTGATTGGTTATCTATTAGTTTTACAAAGCTCTAAGAAATCAAATGAACAACTTACTGTTTGGAAGGTTCAGGAAATTTTAGTTCTTCTCTTTTCTTCATCTCTACCGTTGGCTCCATGGGAGTGAGAACTACGGCAGCACATGAGACTACAGAGTGGTATGAATCCTCCCGGCAAACTGTTTTTATTAAAAGAATCAATTGTAAATGTCAAAATCATTTATTAACTATTCTCTTTCCCTTTTTCTCTTTTTCAATTTTCAGTTAAATTAAAGTGATAACTCAATGGAAACATTAATTATCATTAAATTAGCCTTAATTATCATTTCCTACTCTTTTTCACTCACTAGTTGTATGATCTTAGGCAATTATTCTGTTTTGAAGCCACAGAGTGAAAAGGGTGTTGCAAACACTTTACAGCCCATCATTTAAAAAAGAAAGAAAACCTTTTCATTGAAGAATGAGAATACAAATAATATACAGTTAAATTAATCTTTGCAACATGAACACCTATGTTTAATCAGCATTAGTATCAACAGATAGGGCATTACTAGCACCCTAAAAATCCTGTGGTACCCTTTCCAAATCATTACTGTAGCTTCCAAACTTAGCCATTATAATTACATGTACAACCATAGATCAGTTTGTCTACTTCTAACCTTTATATAAATGACATCAGACTCTTTTGTGGGTGAACTCTTTTATGTATGGCTTATTTCAATTTGTTCACTCTTATAACTGAGGAGCTTTCCAATAAATGATACATATGTATATATGTACATATGTATATGTGTATATAAATACATATGCATATATACATACACATACAGGGTGGGGCAAAAGTAGGTTCACAGTTGTGAGTACAAGAAACATAGGGTTTATTCTTGTATTCTTCATTAATTATTATATTATTTTCCACGTGAACATCTGTGAAGCTACTTTTGCCCCACCCTGTGTACACACACAGACAGGCACACACTTTATTGGTGATAGACACTTGGATTGTTTCTGGTCTGGGGCTATTTCAAAAATGTCTATAAACTTTCTTATACTTTTGGTGCATAAATAGATTTGCATTGGAAAAATACTTATGAATTGCTTCTAGAGCATATTCAGATGTTTTACGTTCAGCTTTAGTAGATAGTTTCAAACAGTTTCCTCAACTGATTATGCTAACCTGCTTTCCTCAAATAGAATCAGAGGTTTAATTGCTCTGCATCTATACCAACACTTGTTTCTTTCTGTTTTTTCTTTTTAAAATTTTAATATTGTATTAATTTTATTGCTATATACAAATCAACACTAATTTATCAGCTTTAAACAATGCCCACTTATTATCTCATAGATCTGCTTGTTAGTCTAGGTAGGCTCAATCGTGTTCTCTGATTAAGGTCACTCAAGGCCAGTGTCAAGCTGGTAACCAGACTTTGCTCCTATCTAAAGTTTATGGGTAAAGAATGAACTTCTGAGCTTGTTTAGGTTGGTAGCAAAATTTAGTTTCTTGCAGTAGTGGGACACAGGTCTCCTTTGCCTTGCTGACCAGTAGCCAATGACCACTCTGAACTCCTAGAAGCTACCTGCAGACCAATGGCCAATTGCCTGTCTGTCTCAGCAATGGAGAGTATCCCTCACATTAAAGACCTCTCATGCTTCATATCTAATTTCTCTTTTTGCTAACAGCTGGGGAAATATCCCCCTGCTTTTAAAGGACTCATGTGATTAGGTTAGATTATGTCCTTTTTTATTACCTCAAAGTCAACTGATTAATAATTTTAATTATATCTGCAAAATCCCTTTTGTCATGCAACATAACATAATTAGAGTGGTGAACTCCTATCATCTTCCAAGTGGAAGTAATTATACAAGGGCTAAAGTCATGTGTCATCTTAGAATTCTGCCTACCATGGCTATTCCTATAAGTGTACAGTAATATCACATTGTAGCTTTAATTTATACTTCTCTGATAACTAATAAACTGTACAATAAATCCCTACTTTACATGATAACGATATGCACAAATTTCAGTCACATGGTTTAAACAACATGAGACACTACCAAAAATATGTTTCAAAGTTCAATTGGCATGGCACAATTTACTACAATTGTGTAAAGTACCAACTTCTCTACTAGCTCTTCAGTCCACTAATCAAAGCTTCTTCCAAAGCCTGTCAGTGCTCAGTCATCATGCATCTGTAACTCAGTTTAAGCACGGACCTCTATGTATGTAGCTGCATTGCTCCCTTGTCTTCCAGTGACAAACCCATGTGATACTTGAAAACAATGAGGGCTTCAGGGAAGGAATTTGCCAGTGGAAGTGTAGGAAAGAAGTGAAAACTGCTAGGGCTGGAAGCAATATTTGAGTTGATTATAAATAAAAGGTCAATAATCATCGATTTAAGTATTCACTTCAAGAACTATGAGCTAGACAACAAATTAACACCCTCCCCAAGGTAAACAGAAGGAAGCACTAAACATGACAATACATATTAATGAAAGAGAAGAACCAATAGCGCACACAAGTCAGCCAAGTGGTGTAGGGCTGTGATCCGAGAGAGGAAAATAATATGTCCCAGGCTCTTCAATTTCCCTGTGAAAATATTTGCTGAATTAGTAATCTGTTCAAGGCTAGAATTTGAGGTATAAAATAGATAACCATTTTAAGCAGAGGTGAATTTAAAACAATCCTGTGGTATTCAAGAGACAAAAATTAATATTTATCATGTTTCAAGGAAGAGAGGCCCTGATTTCCTCATTATCTCTAATGCCATCAAACAGATTTTCGTTATTTATATTTTTTTAGTTTAATTTTCTGCACTTATTCCTGGCATGAACTTTGAGTCTATGACAGACAATTTCACCACAGGAGGGAGCTGAGAACTCTATTATATTTGAAATTTAAACTGTTGCCTAACCACTGCTAGTAAAGAAATAGACTAAGAACATTATTGATGTTCTTAGAAACATCATGTTTCTAAGCATCAAAATTGATGCTCAGAAATTTACATTTCTGAGATAACATTTGCTTATTCAATAAATATTTAATGAATTACTGCTATGTTCCAAAAGATATGCTCAGTGATAGGATTCTACTTGGGCAAGGAAGTGCCCCTCTCCCCAGCATGTGTTTAGTAAAGCTTTGATTTCTTCTTCTAGAGATATTTCTCAAATATTAGGGCAATAGGCTTCTGACCAGTTTTGATGAAAACATTTAGATAGTTCTCTACAGGGGAAAACAGAGCTGTAATTAAAAAAAAACAAAAGCAAGCAGGAAAAATGCTGTAACTAAGAAAAAATTAAAAACAGGAAACATCTTGTTTATTCAAGATAATTTTTTAAAATTTATTTATTTATTTATTTATTTATTTATTTATTTATTTATTTTTAGAGAGGGAGAAAGAGAGAGAGAGAGAGAAACATCAGTGTGTGGTTGCTGGGGGCCATGGCCTGCAACCAAGGCATGTGCCCTGACTGGGAATCAAACCTGTGATGCTTTGGTTCGCAGCCCGTGCTCAATCCACTGAGCTACACCAGCCAGGGCTTTATTAAAGGTAATTTGAAAATTATTACTTAATTGTTATGATCTAGAGGCTGGAATAATTGACAATGCACTCAAAGGTATCAGGCATTAAAAACCATAACTAGGCCAATAAGAAAACAACCCCCATTAACTGGTAAATGCAAAAAGTGACAATTAATGGACATGTCTGGAGATGGATGGCAGAGACCTCCATGTAAATCATTAAGCTCTCATATTTAGCTGAAGTTAAATTACACTCAAATTTCAATATCTTTCAGTTTTATCACAAGATAAAAGAATTAGTATAATACATGCAAGTTAGGCAAATAAGTAATAGATAATTTATAATTTCCAAAAAGTGAATGGAATAATAAAAGAGAATCACAGATTTTTTTTTTAAAGAATATTTTGGGGTAGTTATAATTATATAAGCACCATAAAAGATCAAACCTTCTGGGACCTCTAAAGTCAGAAATCTACAATTATTGGGGCAAAGTAGAACTCTTTTCTAGTTTCATTTCATTGATTGTTTAAAAAGTTATGTATAGTTGCTATACACTCTTACATTGGCTATATTAGTTCCATGTGTACAAACATACTGATTCAACATTTTTATACCTTACAATGTGATCACCCCACTAAGTCTACTAATCGTCTGCCACTGTGCAAACTTACTGCTATGTTCTTGACCATATTTCCCCTTCCCTCCTCAACTATCTCCCATCCCTTTTCTTCTGGTAAACATCCCTTTGGTCTATGAGTCGGATTTTGTTTTGTTTGTTTGTTTTGTTTTGTTTTCAGATTCCACATATAAACCATACAGCATTTATCTTTTTCTGTCTGACTTACTTCACTTAACAAAATACCCTCCTGATCCATTCATGTTGTCACAAATAGCAAGATTTCTCATTTTAAAACTGAATAATCTGACTTGGTCGTGTGGCCTTTTGGCCTTTTGTTAGACCATAAATAATGGGCTATTACATGAAATGACTCGCCATTATTACTGTACCTCATAAAATGTTTATTTCAGCCACATAAACTGAGATGCAAAACCTGTGAACATATACATTTTAAGTTACTCTTTATCTCTAGTTTGATATATCAAAATATTTTAAGTACTAAACTTTTATATTCATTTGATCTTTTAATTTATGAAATCAATTTTAAAGCAGTAAAAAATATATTTCATTAATGCTCACAAAAATGTCAAAGATGTATTAGGAGAGGCATTTTTCTCTTTCATGCAGAGTTGAAATATTTCACACTATTGAAGGTGCTCAGAGCAAAGTTAACTTACAAATATCATGTATAACTACACTTTAAGTCACTACTCCAATTTACCAGAATAGTTTAATACAACAAACAAATTGTAAGTTTAGAAGAAAACAATTCACTTTTTTCACTTGGAAGTGCTAACTTTTCTATGTTCCTTTTCGAATATCCAGGGTCCAAAATCTACCATATAACCCACTGGTAAAGCTTAACCCAGCAAAAGGGTAACATTTATTTAACATATGCTGAAATAACATTATGTGGTATGCAAAGTTCTATGTACTATCAATTTATAGTTACAATATTGTCTTTATACCCAAGAAATTCTATGGGGTAAATATTATTGTTACACCCATTGTACACTGTCCAAGGACACACAGCTTGGGAGTAACAAAACCAGTGTTCCATCAATTGCTTCTAGTCCTTATGTTATTGACAATGCTCCGTGTTGATTCTCATTGAAATATAAGATATTAAGGGTTCTGAAATAATAAATTTAATAGTCAATCTGTTTAGTTATCAATACATTCATTAATATTCTGACATATGAATTCTTTACTCTAATAAAACTATACAATCATTAAACAATTTGCCTCGGAATGCAACACGACTTTGACAAGTCACAAGCTGCTTCAAAAAGCCTTATAACAATCATTGTACTATTGCCCCACTGGAGAATGAGTAGAACGTGTCAGGATGAAGCCCACTGTTAGACACATTTATCTTTGATAAAGAAAGGTATACAATTCAGAAAAAAAGTATTTTCAAATTTAATCACAATAAATTGCCATTGATTTTTCTTTCTGAGCACCATTACAGGTACTTGAGATAAACCAGTAAATGTAAGCAATAAAAATACATGCTTTGGGGGAATGCATATCTTCTAATGGAATAGAATCTCAACTCAAATTTACCTCTGCAGTTCTTCTCATCAGTAAAATACGAATAATAAAAATATCTTCTTGAGTTATTCTGACTATTAAATGAATTAATAATGAATGTGAGGTGCTTAGGGTAATACTGAAAAATGGTAAGAAGTATTAAGATGTTACCACATATTATTATTTACAACTACTTTTGTTTTTTTTTATGTATCCGACTGCAATTATTCAATCAAATACTCATCTTGATGTGCTGCGAAGACATTTTGTAGATATGATTAGAGTCCATTTCTGTGGCTGTTAAGTAAGGGAGATTATAACAGATAATATAGGCACTGCTGACTCAATCAGTTGGAAATCTTAAGAGCAGCTGAGACTCTGGATGAAGATACAAGCTGCCCATATCAACAGCTCCAGCCCGCTGTGCCAACAGTGTGCTCTACCGATACGGAGCTTGCTACCCAGTCCTCACAACCCATAAGCCAATCTACTGGTTCTGCTGCTCTGGTTGATAAACACACTGGTCAACAATGGCATTTTGGTATTAGATACTAGAGTGAATTTACAAATATTTCCTTTGAATTAGCATCTCTAATTCAGTGTTCATAAAAGTCTTTTCTGAAATATTAATCCAGAATTGAAAAATAAGCAGATAAAATACATCATCACTTCATGACTATAAACACACAGTAAGCAAAAGTTGGTACACATATTCATTTCATCAGTAGCATTCATGTAGCTATACAATGTCCAGGCACTGTTACAAAGCATTTGCAATAACGAAACTTAGTGTATTGGAAAATAATAGTGTGTAGAAAGTGCTGTCATGTAAATAATCAGCAGGGCTGGAATAGAAGGACTCCTGCTATCTTGTTCACTCCCGTTTCTGAGCACATGCCAGATACAAAGGAGGCACTTGGTAAGTATTCGTCTAATGAATGAGAGATTGAAAAAAAATGAACTGAGGCATTAAGGAAAAGAAAGGATGCTAGCCAAGCATAGGAGAGAGTGCTAGAAGGCAGTAAGATATGAGAAAATGTTATATATCTTGAGAAACTTTAAAAAACACATTTAATGAGGCTGGGGCCTAGCCAAGAAGCAAGAAGCTGAGGAATAGAAATACAAATTACTGCCAATACCTTAAAGGCCTTCTAAGCAATATTACTATTTAATTCTGAAGGTAATGTGGGTCTGCTATTAATCATTTAACCAAGAGGTCTAGCAACATCTAAATTCAGGAACAATATCCAGTGAGACCACTGACAATACTACTGAAATAAATGCAATGAGAAATGGTGAGGGTCTCCTATCACTGGGAGTGGTGCAGTAGTGAACAGGAGGAAAAGGTCCGAATGCAGAGCATCTGAAATTTTAACACTTCTACTCCAAACATGTACTCACCTTCTATATTTACTTGCTTACTTTATTAAATGAAACAAAACTATCAGTATATTACAAAAACAAAAGATATAGTGAAAGTTTGGAGAGATGAGAATGAAGAATTGGCAAAGGCAGGAAGCAAACACCTTCAAATTAAATTCATAAATAACTTAAATAGTAATACAAATTAAAAACTATATGTTGTACAACCATAAGGTATAAGAATATGATTTTGGGAATTATTTTATTTTTACTCATTTTTTAAAGATTTTATTTATTTATTTTTAGAGAGAGAGAAAAAAAGGGAGGAAGAGAGGGAGAGAAACATCAACTGGCTGCCTCTGGTACATGCCCCAGCTGGAACCTAACCAGCAACCCAGGCGTGTGAACTAACCAGAATCAAACCAACGCCCCTTGTCTTTGCAGAACAACACCCAAAACCAACTGAGCCACACCGGTCAGGGCTTGTCAATATTTTTTTAAAAGATGTGAAGAAGTGCACAGAAATTGTTAATATCCTGGACCAATAACTGATTTCAGAAAAATGACTGAAATAGAAGTGAAAAAAATAGTATATTCTGGAAATTTTAAACTAAACTATAAAATGTAAAAAAAAACAGTATATTTCGTCAAGCTTATCTTACATGATCAAAATTCTGATACTTTTATTGTATGTGCCAATAGTAACCTTTCATCTTGTGACACATATTTGGACAGTCACCAGATTTATTATAAAATTTGCTTCAAAATTGCATGTTTTTGACCAATTTCATACTGTTTTCAACAATTTATTTCTTGTCTCAGCTGTTGAATCTTTCCCTTCATAAATCCTGCAATCTGAAAATATTTTCTAGAATAAAACTGAAATCTCACTGCTGAAAGAGAAAAACAAAGCAAGGTAAAAATGTGAATTTGGTTTGTAAGGCTGGCAATTTTACTAGGATAACTCAAACACAGTTATGTTTGGGGCGGGCAAAATGCATCTTTGCCACATTCAGTGCAAGCAGAAATAGCCCATGGCTTTCTTCAATGGCAAACGTGAAAAAAAATTATAAATTTCTCCTCACTGCAAAGTAAGAGATATATGGATAAAGTGTAATTTTGTTTTAATATATAGAAAAATACATAGCTGAAGTGTGCCCCATCCCATTTATATGTTGAGATCCTACCTACCAGAGCCTCACAATGTGACTGTACTTGGAGGCAGGCCATTTAAAGAGCTGATCAGATTAAAGTCAGGGTGGGCCCTAATCAGGTGTGACTGTTCTCCTTCTAAGAAGAAATTAGGACACAGATGCACACAGAGGGAAGACCACGTATAGCCACAGAAAGAATAGGACCATCTACAAGCCTCGGAAGAAATCAAAGTTCGAACTCTTTGAACTCAAACTTCTGGCCTCCAGGAATGTGAGAAAGTGAATTTCTATTGTTTAAGCCACCAAGTGAGGTGTTTTGTTAATGGCTGTACTAGCAATGCTGCCAAACTAATATAAGCACCTTTTTATAAAAAAGGTAAATGATTAATTTTATTACTAATAATGATTCAATAAAATACAAATAATTTAATGAAAGGATTTTAGAGTTTCAGTCCAAACACACACTTGAGTCTACTACTATCCTCTTCCACTGCAAAATCTCCGGCAGATGCCCATTCAGGCAATTCAGCTCATGCTTCAATAATTCGAATGCTGGGAAGTTTACGTTGTCATTCTGGCTGTCTTCTTCCAAATGTGATTAGATTGTTAAGAGTATTTAAAAATACACTGTATAGAGATGTATGGTGTGTGCTTGTTTGATATATTGCATATGTATATATTACACATTATATATATTATACACATATACACATTCTATACAGATATACATTTAATATTCAAAGCATCAGAAAGAATAGTCATAAGTAATACATACACTGCTTTCTGTTAACTTAAGCATTAAAAACTTTATCAGAATTTTTTCAAATGTACAGCCACCATTTAGAGGAAGACCCTAGGTTAGGAGTTTTCCAGGCTTTTCTAGGTGATTGTAGAAACAATAGTAGCACTGGAAGTCTGTTGTCACTGGCACAGATTCTACACATAACATTAGAATGGCATCATTTGTGTGGCCTCCTGCTTCTTAATAATCAAGTAGAGGGTACGTGCTTTGTTCATTAAATTTTCCATGTTCTACTTTGCGGGACAGTTAATACACATTGTGATGAACTGTATTTTCCAAAGATGGCCCACCATATACATTTCATCCTGTTGTTTGGAACATTCTGTTTGAAACTGTAACTTTTGTGACTACCTTGACTGAAAGAATGTGGAAATGATGCTGTTTTTTGACTTTTAAGTTAGGTCACAGAAGGGTCTGTGCCTTCTGTCTGGCTGTCACTTGCTGCCTTTGCTGCCAGGACCCAGCCACTGTGTGGTGAGACAGCCACGCCCCATTAAGGCCCTCAGTGGAAGCAATCGACAACCACGGAATGTAAGTGGCAGGGCTTTGCATTTTGGCTGAGTCCTTAAACATCAGACAGCACAAGAAATCTCTTCCTGCTGCACCCTGTCTGAATTTCTGACCCACAAAAATCTTGACCCACAAAACGATGAATGATGTGTGCTGACTTAAGCCACTAAATTTTAGGAAAATCTGTTACACAGAAACAGATAAACAATATACTCACAATGACAAAAATAGATTCTGTTGCCCCAGGGTAGGTTTTCATTAAAATTTTACCTAATGATATAGGAAAAAAGTTTCTGGCCACAAAAACTTGCCCATATGTGTATGCGAAATTTGTGAATGAAAATTAGAGAAACACATAATAGTTAAAATTCTTGTCAGCTTTTGTCTATAGCTTAATAGTATAAGAATAAAAAGTAATATAAAGAGCAAAGTGTATCTATATATGGAAAAAGATGGTCTGGTAAATGCACTGACTGTCCCAGTTACGTTTCTCATTTCAAACTTAGAAAGAGCCCTGGAGGTCTCCTTAGAGCAGTTTTGCTCTAACAGGTACAGGCAAGTAAGTGTCTGCGATACACTCAAAACAATCCGTTATGAAATTTCCAAGCATAAGATGAAATCACAGTTGTTATCCATTCTGGGAAATCATGCACCAGAAGGCCTGTATCATTTGAATAATGGTTAACCAAAAATGTCTGTAACCTAATGTCCTAAACTCTAAACTATAAAAAAAAAAAAAACAATTGAAAGGAGAAAAAGGAAGGTGCTTGATACATTAGAATATAAAAAATCTGCACAAAGTATTCCATATAGATAACAGATAATGTCCTCAGAGGAAGAGTAGCTAAACCAAAATGAATTTTACTGTCATTCTTTCAAGATAAGTGTGTCAATATCATACACTGTTAAAAAACATTCTACTCAGTTTTGCCAAAGAAGCAAGAATAAAACCCTTAATAAATTAACATTATAACCTTGACATTTTTTAAAAATATATTTAAAAGAAAATATTCTAATTACAGGTAAATCAAACTATGTTAAATATATTTCCCTAGCTGTGTTCCCATTTACAAGACAAAAATATATCAAATTTTCATGTGTGTCAGAGTTTATGGCTACTTCATATTTCTTCTCTTATCAGTTCAAAGTTGTTTTCCCTTGGGTACTGTCTTAGGCGTGTGTTTGCTCGTTTATAATACTGATGATTATTATGCAAAATACAATATGAATCAAGGCAGTAATGCAAGTTTTAGCTTATAGTATTCACAGAAATTAAAATCTAATACAAATTGAAATAGTTATGGAGTACTATATAAGTATATATAGTACCACATAATTTGATTGAATAAATAAGACAATTTATTAAAAATATTTATTAAACCTATACTTGTGTCAGCTGTATTCCAGGTTCTGAAGACTTAACAGTGAACAAAGCAGAAAAAATAACCTTGCCACTTCAGAGAATTATTGCTATTTGATTTCAAAGCCATTAGAAAGGTAATGGTTGTACCACTGAGGTTCTAGTAAGAGGAAGCACTATAGGTAATTTCCTTTTGTTTTTCTTTTTTCACAAAGATCTCAGTAAATTTTCTCTCACATCTTTTACTCATCAATTTTTGAGCTAGATTAAATATCATAAACCAGTAAGTAGTTATTGAATAAACAGGACTCTTTTTTCTAACAGCTAAAACTTTGTATTTTTTCTCTATTTATTTTCTTTTATTTCAAACATAACAGTCAGTTATAAGAAAAACAAATCTACTTCCCTTCTCCTCACACAAAATAAGATATAGTTTCAATAGGTGATTTTAATAATAAAAAGAACTCCAATATATTACAGCTAATGGTTTTAGGCTGTCCATCTCTTGCAATCATTAGAACAGATTGTGAATCTCCCCCCCGCCAAAATTTTCCCTTTGCCTTCTATTTTGTTACATATGAAATAATTGCCTAATATTTAGGAATCTGTTCATTCTACATCTAAATTTTTACTTAGAAGAGAAAGTGACAATATCATTTAATCTGAGTATGATCCAGTTTGATGAAAACTGGAGGTAGATAGTCCAACTTCAGTAACAATGTAGAATCCAGAATAAGGATGGCCTTTGAGGAATTTTGCATAACTAAAACCTACGGCTGAGCTGCTGAAAGTCAGTCAGTATAACTGCACAGATAAAAATAACACAAGGGCCAAGGTATACAGAGTCATAAACATCAAGCCAAGCTGTTGGTGTTTCATCCTGTAGGACCAAAGTTCTCAATTCACAAATAAGTGCTAAATTTCACAGGAGCTATTCTTGAATAATATAAACTGCAAGTCCAGTAAATAAAATAGAAGGCTCTAGAGTGAAATAAGTCAAGATATATAACAACATTCTGCACTCTCGACCAAATGTTAACAGGTAACTGGAACAGCCCAGCATTTCCATGGGAGCACCAAGCTATTTAAGAGGGAGGAGAAAAGGAACAACAACAGCAATATGGAACCTCTCACTTTCCTCTAGGTCTCTCCCTAAAGATAGTTATCTGAAAGAATCTAGCCTTTCATAGTTTACTAACAGATCTCATAATTCTGAAGGGACATTTTTTTTTTTTTTTGTTATTGTTACAGCAGTCCTTTTCTTCAAGCTCCTTTAGTCTTCCAGGAGACATGGAGGTCAAGGCTACATTATACATCACTAAAATGTCCAGAAATTACGTGCGCCCAGATAAGACACAAGCATACTTTAGTGCACGTTCCAGGGCGAATTGAAACTACTCAGCCCATAAGATCTTGGCTTAATTACTGCAATCACAAACTCTCCTTTAGACATTCATTAACACCGCTTCTGAACGGATGCTGATGTGTTTCCAGAGAAAGTATCACTTTTGAAAAGTTCTTCAGTGTGGCTGGTTACTAGTCAAACATGAGAAATAATTTGTACAGATCCCTGAATAATAGTTCACCCTTTTGATAAGGGTATTTTTCAAATGTTATGTGTATTTAAACTAGAAATTTCTAATATTCAAATATATTTCTTGGGTTATCAAGGTTGTATTTGTGACAACATAAAATAAAACCTAGGTATATTAGTATCAGAAAATGTCATTAATAATACTCTTTCAATCTGTCACCATAGAATAGCACATCATAGTAACAAAAGCTTTATAGTTTACTATGGGAAGTGCAAATATTAGCAAACAGCAGCCAAGATTAGTGTCCTTACTAAATAATGGATCATAAACCTGTTAAAGGAATTGAAAGATGAGACTTTTTGATAATTTTGTAAAACATAAAACAGCTATGAAGAATGCCAACCCTGTAATGTTTCCACTGAGGCAGCCCAGTGTCGACGTCTCACATGGGTGCACGTCAGCTTCACCCTCACTTTCCTCCTCCTTTGTGATCTTGAAAAAGAACAAATGGCAGTTAAACACTATTAAAGGATGATGGATGTTCTCTCCAGCCACATACTAAATTGTCTCAGAGATTGATTCTGACTTTTAGGGATCTTTTGATTATGTTATCAGATTTAAAAATTCAGACTTGGTGAAAATATGTCTTGCTACTAAAATATTTCTGGTCATCCTAACTGCTCTCCTGTTTTTTATTGTTTGAGTACATAGAGGTTAGTGTATAGGGCAGAAAAGAGACATAAGTTTAAGAAGTCTGACAATTGAATCAGCCCAGACAACTAACAAAACATCTTGTTTACTCAACAGCTACACAGCACAAACTTTGCCTTTCAGCACATATCAGAAACTTAGGAGAACTTTTCTCATCTTGTCGTGTTTTGTCCATGACAATGTAGTTCCAGATATATCTCATTTCCAAACATTCATTTACCAAAGATTAAAGATTTCTACTGTCTGTTATTAGATACAGCCAACTCTCCAGAATATAGCTACAAGGTGCAAAAGCACCTGTACAAACATTGTTAGATCCTCACAGGTTTGCCTCTTAAAAGCATTATCATAAGTCTAATTTGAGTACTATCATTCTAAATGGAGTAATTTCAACATAGATAATTGCTATGATATGAATTGCATCTCCCTGAAATTTATATGTTGAAACCCTACCCCTGCCCCAAATGTGATGATTTGGAGATGAAGGCTTTGGGAGATACTTGTTTATAATAAGTCATGAGGGAAGGGCCTTCACCAATGCGTCTAGGGCACCCGAAAAGAGACACCCGAGAGCTTGTTCTCTTTCTCCCCACTGTGAAAGGAGTGTTGTTCACAAGTCAGGAAGAGATCTCTCACCAGAAACTGGCAATGCTGGCACCTTGATCTTAGAATTCTAACCTTGAGAACTGTGAGAAAATATATGTCTCTTTAAACAGCTCAGTATGTAGTAGTAGGTTATGCAGCCTGAGCTAACAATATAGGCAACTTTTGGTAATATTGAATATGAATAAAATTATTTATATGAAAAGGGCCTTACAACAAAAAGAAAGCAAAACCCCAAATATTTAATTGTCTAGATTTTTCCTGTCTGCAAAAGAAACTCAGAATCCAAAATTATCTTCTAAAGGATTTCTTCATAAGGTAAATAAATTGAACCTAACATCCATTATCCTGCTATTTCCCCCTTTCCCATGTTCCTTCTTTAACTTTTGTTGTTATCTTCTCTGACCTACTACCTTTTTTCTCTAGTCACAAGAAAACCCTTATAGCTAAATGGCTTCTTAAAGCTGAGTGACCAGAGGGGAGAGGGGAGGGAATTTCAGGGGAAAATGGGAAGTGTTTACAGGAACAAGTATAAAGGACACATGGACAAAAACTGGTGGGGGGGGTGCGTAGAAATGGGAGGGAGGTGGGGAGGGCTGGGGGGTAGGCTGGGATGGGAGTAAAAGACAGAAAATTGTACTTGAACAACAATTAAATTTTTTTTAAAAAAGCTAAATCTTCCTGAGGGTAGAGCAAGTCCCATGTTTTAAGGGATTTAAATTTTAATTTCAGGTCTCAGGAGGAGCTCAGAGTAAATCTTTAAGACTTTCCAAAACCGAGGCAGAAGAGAAAAATATTCTAAGAGAAATTTAAAATAGTTTTAAGGACATAGGAGTACTATCTGGAAAACATTCATTCATTTTTAATGTAACAAGAACAGTTTGCTTCACATTGATGTAATATGGCAGCCAAGGGGAGTGGGCTGGAATGTGCATATGTTAACAATGGTGACTTCACTGTACTAGTCAGTGGGGATGTAGACATCATTAAGTGAGCATGTGTACTGTGTGTGGCCATCACATTCAAACTGACAGTGAGTAGAGCAACAAATCTGCATCAGATTTTGCTTTAGCTTGAACATTCCTCCATGGAAACTATTTGGATGATTCAGAAGACTTTCAGGGATGATGCAATGAATGCAGCACAGTGGCACAAATGCTTCAAATATGGTCAAGAATCTGTTGAAAGTGATCCATGTTCTAGGAGGCCTGCTACAAGCAGAACACCTGAGAATGTTAAACATGTATGGACTGCAATCAACGAAGATCACCAACTGGCAGTGCGGCAACTAGGAGCTGATCTGGGGATTCCAAACTATTGTGTCTGATATTTTGATGGAGGATCTTGGCATGACGTTTTGTGGCAAAATTCATTCCACAGATTCGGCTACCAGAGCAAAAAGACCATCATTCTGTAGTTCAGAATGACGCTGGGAGAATTGTGTGAGGTCCCAAGGTGTCTACTTCAAAGAGGATGGTAGCATCATTATCTTATGTACAATGTTTCTTATATCTTGTATCTTCTTCAATAAATATCTCCTTTTCATATTACATGGCTGGATACTTTATGGACAGACCTCCTATAATCAAGTTCTCCTGCGTCTATATCAATAGGTGTGTAGGTTAGGAATTATCTTAAGGGGAAAAAAGAATGGGGATAAAAAATACAAAAGATTATGAGATTGACAGAAAACATTCCAAAATGCATAGGGAAAAAAGAGATTCAGAAAACCTGTATTGTGGAACAACACCTTTTGGAAACTCAAAATCATTCCTCTCAAATCCAGTCCAGCAAGCTATACAGGATTTGTACATTGAAGACCCGAAGGATAGACTATGTTTTTATTCAGCATTCATAAGGAAATCCAGAAGCTCAAGCCCAAGTTACTCCAGTTCTCCACACATTTTTTTTTTTAAGTAAATAGCCTTAAACCAGAATTAGGAGATAAAGAAGGAAAGTCTCTAGGGAACATTTTGAGAGTCTTGGAACAGCATAATAAGACTCAAAATACACCACTTCAACAATAAGTATGAGAGTAGAGATATATTAGTATAACCTCTTTCAAATACAGTAAAAGAGTATGACAATATCTGTCAACTATTAAAAATTGGTCTCTTAAAGTATATGCTTTTATAGGTATGTTACAATGGCAGTAACCAAAATGATATAGGAATAAAATTATAACTGCATAATGTTTTACTATTCAGGTCTTTTCATTATTTTTAATGAATAATATGTCAACTGAAAGTCACAAATAATTTTTCATATTTCTAAAATATTTGTATTGATAAGTTTATTATTATCAATAAATTACTACTACTATTATTCATTTTAATAATTCTTATTAAATAATTATATTGTTTAATAATAGTTATTCATTTTAATAATAATTTAGTACTAGAGTATCATCAACTTGTTCTTTGATAGTAGACAGATGAATAATAGATATATGAACAAACAGACAGATGACAGAGAGAGAGACAAACAGATAAGGATATTAGGACCCTGTAACTGTCATTTTATATGACAATATACATTTTGATTAAGGTCAAGTATGTTGATCTACCAAGAAAAATTCTGTTTCCTTCAATAAATCCATGTGCATTTCCTTATTATTTTAAGGTTTTTAAATCAGATTTTATTACTTTTCCAGTAAAATAAATTATTTTTAGAAGTTCATACTACCCCAGTGTGTGAATTAGCCCTTCCTTTTCTTTTCTTACAAGTGCCTTTCATTATTGCTCTATTACAGTACTAATCAGTTTTTGTTGTTGTGGATTTGCCTTAACAATGTCATTCATAAGTTTGTAGTTTTTTCATATAATTATATAAATATTATAGAAATATACCAATGTCTGGCAGCAAAAGAACAAAAAAGGCTATATAATGGTGGGTGAATGAACTGAAAACATTCTAACTAAATGAAACATGATAATCATTAAAATAAATGATTCCATGTATTGTGTCCCCATGTTAATACCAAGAGATCACTTGTTATATACTTTTCTCCAAGGGCACTGCAATCTATCCAACTTCTCATAACTTTAATACTCCTACAATTGTACAAAATTAAGTTTAGTCTTTTTAAAAGAGGTGAAAAGTGCAACCACATTAGGAATAACAGAGATAATGGCTATAATAATACATAGTAGTTAACATTTACTGAGTTTCTGTATCAGACACTGGGAAAACCTTTTTAAATGTGCTATTTCATTTAACCCTCACAATAAATTTTTTAGGAAAGACTTATTTATTTATTTATTTATTTACTTTTTTAAAGACAGAAATGTGATATGAATAAAATGCACATATAGCTATTAAGTGGCGAATGCAGGGCTACAAACCAAGTCTCTCTGATTGCGAACTTCCTGTTTTTACCCATTGTTGATAAAAATTCAGATCACAATTAGCCAAGAGGAATAAAGACTAATGGACACCAAATCACAACTAGCTATTCAATTCCCAAAAATCATTTTCATGCATACTAACAGAATAATTACACTTCTGGTAATTATGTACCCAGGTAATCAGTAGTATGTTTTTCAGGTTTAAATCATGTTAGTACATTAGAAATACTGTATTGTGTCATACAGAGTCCACTGGCCTTAATGTGCTACAGTGTGCCACAGCACAAACAGAGCAACATGTAATGACTGCTGACTACATTATCTGCATTATCTCTAACCTCCCCTACGGCCAGTACATTTGCCTTCATTATCCCCATTTTACAGAAGAGAAAGCAAATGGATTTAGGGGTTTTAACCAATTTTCCAAAGACAGCCAGCTAGTAAGTAAAAGGGGAAATTTAAGGATTTTTGCTTCCAACTCTGTATTCCCATATCATCATGTTATCTCTGTCCATTATCATGAATGATAATTATCATTCAAGAGATGAAAAATATAGACATAAGTATATATAATTACATTATTTATCTATATATAAAAACATAAAAATGTATACATCTTTACATATATGGAGTGTTGAAAATAAATTATATCTCCAAATCTAAAAAAATAAAAATAAGAACTTCTCTTCCTAGGTCTAGTTTTCAGGTTTTTTATCCTAAAAGGAACACTATCTTTGATTATAGAGGTCAATATAATATTATATGCATTATTATGTATATTGCTTACAGATAAAATATGCATATATGCATAAATATATATAAATGTATTAATTATTACATAATTTTATAAATCTATATGACATGGAAGTTTCAGATGTATAAATTATTATGGTATGAACATACTAGAGTTAGAGACAGGAAATTTCATTCTTTTAAAAATATTTTTAATTAATTAATTAACATTTATTTATTTTAGAGAGGGGGGAAAGGAAGGAAAAAAGGAGGGACAGAAACATCTATGTGTGGTTGCCTTTCACGTGCCCTCTACTGAGGACCTGGCCCACCACCCAGGCATGTACCCTGACTGGGAATTGAACCCACGACCCTTTGCTTTGCAGGTTGGCACTCAATCCACTGAATCATATCAGCCAGGGAGGAAATTTGATTCTCTTTCATAGATCTGATTTTAACTATTTATATTACTTAGGTCTCAATTATTTTCATCTAATGCACTAAAGACTAAAAATTAGATGATTTTTAATCCCCTTTTTTCTATAAGTTTATCCTCAGCTCAGTTTTTTTTGAAACATAAATTGCATCCAAAAAATGTGCCTTGATTCACAATATTCACATGATTGCTAGACTAAGTACTACTTGTATTTTCTGGCTTGAACATACTTTTGAGCCATATTTTTCTGCTGAAGATTGATACCAACAAATTTATAAGTATCTGCCTCTTATTTGGAATTTTACTGGCTAGATTTTCTTAAAAGGCAATGCAAATTATGTTCTAGAAAAAGACATTTTCATTTATTCTTGATCGATAATCCCATTTATCAAAGCAAGACATCTCCGTTAATGTAACTGATTATGCTAATATATAAAGGGAAAAACACAACCCTGTTGGTAAGAATTTGTAAATTTTTATTTTTTATGAGCCTTATCTGAATTTAGTCTTGATCTTTGTCAAGTATATCTTACATGCAAATGAAAACATAATTTTCTACCCATCTATGAGATCCTGGATATTGGCAGAGGTAGAAATGCTTCGCTTCCTCACACAACCAAAAGAAGGGTAACAACCAACTTAAAAACAGTAAACAAACAGTACTTCCAGAAAATCAAACTGCACAGAACTTCAACAACCAAGGAGTTAAAGAAACATTCACCCAGACCGGTGTGGTGGGTGGAGATGGGAGACTGGCAGCTGAGCTGAGGGGACATGCAGCAAGACAGTGGACAGCATGGGGGAGGCAGAGCTGGCTGAAGGTGAAACTAAGGACTCAAAACTAGCTATAAAATATTGTGGCCTGTGAAGGCAGGAGGAACTCCCAGCCTCACAGGAGAGTTCCTTGAAAAATGGGGCCACAGAGAAGTGGGAAGCATTGTTCCTTCTCTGACCCCTCCCCCACAGACAGCACCACAACAAAACAAATAGGGTTGCCCTGCTCTGGTGAATACCTAAGGCCCTGTCCCCTTACAATATAACAGGTGTGCCAACACAAAGAAATATGGCCCAAATGAAAGAGATCAAAACCCCAGAGAAAGAGCTAAGCATTGAGGAGATAGACAATCTATGTAATGCAGAGTTCAGAACACTGGTAATCAGGATGCTCACAGAACTGATTGAGCTTCGTCTCAAAATGAAGGAAGAAATGAAGGCTACCCAAAGTGAAATAAAGCAAAATATACAGGGGACCAACTGACAGGAAAGAAACCAGGACTCAAATCAGTGATTGTAACAAAAGGAAGAAATAAACACCTGACTGGAACAGAATGAAGAAACAAGAATTCAAAAAAATGAGGAGAGGCTTAGAAACCTATGGGGCAACTTTAATCACTCTAACATCCAAATCATAGTGGTACCAGAAAAAGAACAAGAGCAAAACACTGAAAACTTATTTGAACAAATAATGAAGGAAAACTTCCCTGATCTGGTGAAGGAAATAGGCTTCCAGGAAGTCCAGAAAGACTAGAGAGTCCCAAAAAAATTGGACCCAAGGAGGAATACACCAGAACACATCATAATTAAGTTATCCAAGATTAAAGATAAAGAGAGAATCATAAAAGCATCAAGAGGAAAAGAGAGTTACCTACAAAGGAGTTCCCATTAGACTGTCAGCTGATTTATCAAAAGAAACCTTGCAGGCAAGAAGGGACTAGAAAGAAGTATTACAAGTCATGAAAGGCAAGGACCTACCAGTACATCCAATATTACTCTATGAACAAAGCTTTCATTTAGAATGGAAGGACAAAGTTCTTCCCAGATTAGGTCAAGTTCAAGAAGTTCATCATCACCACACCCTTATAATATGAAATGTTAAAGGGACTTACCTAAGAAATAGAAAAAGATAAAAAACTATGAACATAAAATGATAACAAACTCATAACTATCAACAACTGAACCTAAAAAAACAAAAACTAAGCTAACAACTAGAACAGAACCAGAGAAATGAAGATCACATAGAGGGTTTTTAGTAGGGAGGGGGAGGAGGTGGGGAAGAAAGGGGGGGAAGGTACAGGGAATTAAGAGGCATAATTGGTAGGCACAAAATAGTCGGGGTGAGATTAAGAATAGTATAGGAAAGAGAGAAGCCAAAGAACTTATATGTGTGACCCATGGACATGAACTAAGTGGGGGGAGGTGCTGGAGTGTGGGATGGTGCAGGGTGCTGGGGGATAAAGTGAAGAAAAAAATTGAGAAAACCTTAATAGCATAACAAATAAAATATACTTAAAAAAGAAAACATTACAATCCATTTAATTTAAACTAAGTATTTAAAATTAAACAAATTAATAAACATAATATAACCCTTTTATTTAACCAGCTTGTTAGTTTCTAAACAACTTAACAAATTGTTTAAGCAGGAATTAACAAGGAATGTTGTAAATATATGATCATTCTCTATCTTTTATTGCCCAGGAAAAAAATTAAAGTTGATTGAAATTTTAATTATCATTACCTGTGGCAGCCATGTATTATACAGCTTAAGTGAAAAACAATTACCTTAAAATATTGCCATATTTAGGACATGCATAAATCAGCACAAATAAAACAATGTTAATTAGCCATCACTTAATGTTCCCCACCCTCTTGCAAAGACTCAAACTTAATTAGAAGCCAAAGGAATAATTTTCACTGGCCTACTGGTAATTTAGAATAACGCAATCCTCATCTCATTACTCTTATATTGAAGATATAAACATTTCTTTACTGATAGATTACCGCCTGGGGACATCCAAACCTTTGTTCCAGGGAGAGCAGACGACTGTCTGTCCCCCTTGGGAACAGCTAGCTGCCCAGGACAGGCATATTGTGGCTTCTGAATCTCAAAGCCCTCACCGCACCTTGTTTGTCCTCCCCCACCCACTTATAAAAGATCTGGCCTGGAAAGAGAAGGAAAGGTGGTTTGTTAGGGTTTGAACCCACCATCTTCTTGAATCACTGACCATCTGAATAAACCGCTCATAAAAGATAAAAAAAAAAAAAATACCAAATCCCCAACTACTCACAAAGAAAGTCTAAACTCCCTGGTCTGGAATACAAGTTTCCTTCAGTCACGTGCCCCTAGCTTCACATGCTCATATCCCATCCTGCTCCTGCATCACGCCAGACTACTTACGGTACCCCAAAAACCTCTGTTTCCGCCTCTTTGCCCGAACCATATCTCCTGCCTTCAATGTGTTGCTTCCTTTCCCTTTTCAGTCCTACAAATTCCTCCTTATCCTTTAAAACTACAGTCAAATAATATTTTTTTAACTTCTGCTGGTTTTTAGTAGTTGCTGTGGTTCTTAACACAGCCACACAGATATTCTAAATGACTCGGAAATTTTACATCATAGAGAGGTTATGAATTTGGAAAACATATGGGTCCATTTTCCTCTAAGAATATTTAGAGATAGGAAAGGATTAAAAATTCAACTTCCCAATTAAAAATGTAGAAGTGTAGAATTATTACATACTAGAATCTTGTGGTAAATTGTTCTCCTATTATCCTTTTTAGTCACTTGAAATACTGTTCTCATATAAAAATCAAATGTCAAAAATACTTCTGTTTAATTTTGAAAAACAAAATACAAATGAATAAAAGAATGAGAAAGCATATATGTGACTTGACAGCACTAAAGTAAACTAAGATTGTGTTACCAGCAGCCACACACAGATGTTAAATACACAATTCAAATGAGACAACAAAAGGCAAAGAGAAAACTAAATAACTGATTTGACCATAATTGTGAGTGGAAAGTTGCAAATTCAAACAACATAAACCTTTTTAACTATCAAAATTACCAAAAACCTGAAAACAGTGACAATTCTAAAGATGATACATGGTTAAAACAGTTTCCCACAGGCAGCTGTTGACCTTTAATTTTTCTACCTTCCTGACTTATAATTTGCCAGTATATATCTAGAGAATCAAAATTATAATCACTCTTTTATTACAAAATTCCATTATCTGCTCTCTCCTAATAAATTACAGTGCAATTTTAATGTAGAAGACTACAAATTAAGACATTATTTTTAAAAAAGATACAAAACTATCAAAAAGCTGACATTAAGCAATTTTTCCAAAAATTTATTGTATTTTTAAGACTATGGAATCATGGAAAGAACCTAGCTTTTGATGTCATGTCATCTAACTTGCTGGGTAGTCCACTGATTTCTTTCAATAACTTCAAAATATTCATTAATGTTTTAATGGTAATCAATAACATTTATTGTATAAATTGTGTGTGAGATACTATGCTACCATTGGTACTATTGCTATTAAGATCATCTTATAGATAAGGAGACATTAAAAATTTTAATGTCTTGGTATTAGGAGGAAACTAATTTTGACATCATGAATCCCCAGACAGGGTTTTGGGGAATCTTCAAGGGTCTGCTAACCATACTTGAAGAACAATTGGTCTAAGAAGGTAATAATGATAATTCCCTCTCCTTGGAAGATAAGTAAATGATAAGCAATTTCATATCCAATAGCCAGGGCCCATGAAATTTATCAAGGGACTCCATGTAAGATGTTTAAAAAGAAGAAAGAGGAGACAAGGAAGCCCCAAGTTAGTAACTCTTGGCAACTGAAAGAATGAACTTAGTTGCTGAGATGAAGAATGCTGAGAAAAGCAAATTTTGGGGAAAGCAGAAATTTGGTTAGGGACATTTTTCAGGACCTGTTATGTGCCACTGTGTGTTTATTCTCCAGTAACATCCACGGTTGGCAGACCCCTGGGAAAGTCTAGGGGTCTCAGAATGAGGAAGGTGGGCGTGTCCGCAGCAGCGTCACCAAGTACACCAGCGGAGCAGCATCCTGTCCAGGGACCTGTCTGGATGCCGAAAAGGGTCAAATGGGAAGATATGTTAAAGGACAGGGTTTTTTGTTAATCATATACATTTACAAGTGATTTATAAAAGTTATTCTAAGGTAAAAATCAAATGTTCTTTTATTTTAATTAGATCACAACTGTTGAGACAAGGGCAATCACTAACCAAAACATATTGCACAAAACTAGGTTGGAAGATGGGAGAAGACTGAGGGAACATGAGTGCTACACTAATAAAAATCATCAAATGACCACCATTTTATCTCGTACACACTCTCAAGTACAAAAACAAGGATCACTCAATTTCCACCTCCTTCTAATTATCACTAAGTCAATAGGAATCTCTATTGATTAAACACTCTAAGAACAGTGAGGAAGAAACTGCAGAGGATTTCATCACTGTATTATTTCTCATGAGTTCAGTAACAGGAGACTCGCCCGCACACAAAAAATCTCCAGTGCACTATTCCTAACAACACTAGGCTCTGGCAGAGTTTTCCTAGAGATTTACAGAACTCATTCTAAAGATGAACCATGTGGCTTTATTTTACTTTCTGACCACACTAATTCCTTTACAGAGGTAGTCAGTGCAATATACAACATTAACTTCACTAACAGCTGAGATTTCAGGTAAATCCCCAAACTAAGCAGTTACCAGCAGACACTTGTTTCTATGTCGCCTCAACAGTGCTTTTTGTCACCACCCTCACTTTAAGGTTCTGTCATCAGATCTGTCTCCTTAAATGTTCAACCAAGTTAACTTGAAAAAATTCCTAAAATGAAGGGTTTTGGTTTGTTGTTATTTTTATAAACTGTATCGCATGACTCATTACCATCAGTTTATATGACACAGTTTATATAGTTGCAGTTTAAAGACTTGCTCTTCCCAGGCACAGAATGCTCTGTCCTGACCCTCTGATGCTATCCAACTAGTTATACCTATGCATTTAAACACTTCTCATATTCTGATGATTATATTTCATTTTTCCTCTATTTGTACATTTAATTCACTGGAGGATAGAGAGATATTTGCATGGATTGACATAATAAAGGCTGTATCTTGTAGGGAATCATTACTTCCTTTGGCTTAGGTAAAGATCTAAATAAAAACAAAAATCATTCATTTCTGTAAACTGAGCTATCATGAAATTAATAACATGCCATCATGTTTACCTTTTAAGAACTTTTGTATTTAACCTGAGAAAAATCAGCCCAAGGGGTCTTTCCCTCAATATCACTATTTTTAAACCAAACCTCCACCTATCTCTCCCTCCTAGGAAATTTAAACTACTGAAATGTGAACATTTAGGAAATCCTCCTTTCTTTAACCCAGCATTACAGAGATGATGTATAATTCCTTAAATTAAAACAAATTCCTTGAGTTCTATCTTTGAACTCATCATCCCTTTTCTTCTACAGAAGAGATCATCTCCTTAAACAGTTCCACCTACCATAAATCTACACTTATGCATGTAATAAAGCATGAAAAATATTATTTCTATTTCTTTTTTAACTATAATTATTGATTATGCTATTGCAGTTGTCCCAATTTTTCCCACTTGTCCCCCTCATCCTGGTACTCCCCTTCCCTCCAGCAATCCCCCCTTAGTTCATGTCCATGGGTCGTGCACGTAAATTCTTTGGATTCTCCACTTTCTATACCATTCTCAACATCCCTCTGTCTATTCTGCTCCTACCAAATTATGCTGCTTCATCCCTGTACCTTTTCCCCTATTCTTCCCCTTCCCCTACCCTGCTTTTAACCCTCTAGTTGATCTCCACTTCTATGATTCTGTTCCTGTTCTACTTATTTGCTTAGTTTATTTTTTCAGTATATTTCATTGATTATGTTATTACAGTTGTCCTTCGACAGATTGGGGAAGTTTTCCTTCATTATTTGTTCAAATAAGTTTTCAATGTCATGCTCTTACTCTTCTTCCACCACCCACATAATTCTGATAGTGGAAAGATTAAAGTTGTCTCATGTGATCCTAAGCCTCCCCTCATTCTATTCCATTCTTGTTTCTTCATTCTGTTCTGGTTGGATGTTTATTTCTTCCTTTTGTTCCAAATCGTTGATGTGAGTACTGATTTCCTTCCCTTTACTGTCGGTTCTCTGTATATTTTGTTTTATTTCACTTAGCATAGCCTTCATTTCTTCCTCTGTTTTGCAACTGAGCTCAGTCAGTTCTGTGAGCATTCCGATTACCAGTGTGTTGAACTCTGCATCTGATATATTGGCTATTTCCTCATCACTTAGCTCTTTTTCTGGAGTTTTGATCTGTTCTTTGATTTGGGCCATATTTCTTTGTCTCGGTGAACCAGTCTGGATGAATGTTTGTCTAACTTGTTGGTTGTTGGACTTCCATACAAATGATTTTCTGGCAGTTCTGGTTGTTGTTTTTAAATGAGTTGTTATCCTACTTTTGGTTGTGTAAGGAGGTGAAGCATTTCTGCCTATGCCTCCATCTTGGCCAGAACTCCAGATTCTCAGTTTGTTTTTGTTTTTGTTTTTAGATTCAGATGTTGATAGCTGTGAGTTTGTTGTAATTTTACTGTTTATAGTTTTCTTATCCTTCTTTTTTTTAAATAAATCTCTTTAACATTTCATATAATAAAGACTTGGTGATGATGAACTCCTTTAGTTTTACCATGTTTGGGAAGTGCTTTATTTGTCCTTCCATTGTAAATGATAGCTTTCCTGGATAGAGTAATCTTGGTTGTAAAGTAATCTTTTCATCACTTTGAATATTTCTTGCCTGTCCCTTCTTGCCTGCAAAGTTTCTTTTGAGAAATCAGTTGATAGTCTTATGGGAACTCCTTTGTAGTTAACTCTGCTTTTCTATTGCTACTTTTAAGATTCTTTCTTTATCTTTAACCTTTGGCATTTTAATTATGATGTGCCTTGCTGTGGTCCTCTTTGGATCTAACTTTTTTGGGACTCTGTGTTTTCTGGATGTGTATGTCTATTTCCTGCAGCAAATTCAGGAAGTTGTCTTTCATTATTTTTTTAAAATAAGTTTTCAATTTCTTGTTCTTCCTCTTCTCCTTTCTGGCATCCCTATGATTCAGATGTTGGCACGTTTGGAGATGTCTCAGAGTCTTCTAATTCTCTCCTCATTTTTTGAATTCTTGTTTCTTCATTCTGTACTGACTGTGTGTTTATTTCTTCCTTATGTTCCAAATTGCAGATTTGAATTCTGGATTCCTTCCCTTCACTGTTGGTTCCCTGTAGATTTTTCTTTATTTCACTTAGTATAAACTTTATTCCTTCCTTTATGTTGTTGTCATACTCAATGAGTTCTTTGAGCATCCTGATCACCACTGTTTTGAACTCTGGATCTGATAGGATGGCTATCTCCATTTCATTTAGTTCTTTTTTGGGTGTTTTTTTTTTCTGTTCTTTCATTTTGTCAATATTTCTTTGTCTCTTTAATTTGGCAGCCTCCTTGTGTTTGATTCTGTGTATTGGGTAGAGTTGCTTTGATTGTGTCTTGGTGCACCTGTTAAGCTATAAGGACTGGAGCCTTAGGTATTTGCCAAGGTGGGACAAACTGTTTTGCTGCTTTGTAGTGTTGCATTTGGGGAGGGGTCTGAAGGGAATGATGTCACTTGCTTGGCTCTTGCCCCATTTCTAGTCACATCCCCTACTTCCCATATGTGACTAGCTCCCCTCTAGCTGCTGCTATTGATGCTGAATCCTAGTGTGGATGGGTTTGTGTATATTCTAGGGCATTGCAGACTCTCCTGAGAGACCAGCAGTTTCTTCCACCACTCCAATCCAAATAGTTTTTATAGCCAAAAGTTATAAAGCCTTATTTCCTGGCACTGGAATCCTGGGCTGCATGGTCTGGACCAGGGCTGGGAAGGCTCACTCCCCAGGTGTCCCTCCTGGTTTTTATACACCACAGGTGAATGTGAGAACACCCATTCCACCAGATGCTGCCACCACTCCCTCACCGTCGCCACCATACCATGTCCTCTCTGCCCTGGCTCCCTGGCCCCACACTTCCTACCTTTCTAGATGAATATTTCTTCTTTAAATCCTTGGTTGTCAGACTTCCATACAGTGATTTTCTGGCAGTTATGGTGGTTTTTTGTTATGAGATTAGTTATGTTCCTTCTTACAGTTGTGTGAGGAGGCAAAGCGTGTCTACCTAAGCCTCCATCAGCTGGAAGTCTCCTATCTCCATTTCTGATGTGTTATAGTGTGCACCTGGATTTTTTAATTGAAAAAAACTTATCACAGCAATATTGAAAATGTCTTCAAACACTTCAGTAGCACAGATAACATTGGAAATGTTTTTCTACTAAAGTTCTCTAAAATCAATTTATCAGTTACAAAAGATCACATTGTTATTCACCTGTCTATTATTACATACTACAAACACATTTACTACAGGGTTTTATTTATTATTTTCTTCTGAAGAAAAGATAGTGTTTGACACATAAACATAGGAATCACATATATTGTTGTAAGAAAAAAATCTTGAAAGTTTGAAGTATGGCTTTCACAGGTGGTACATTTTGCTACACTTCTGAAGTAGTGATATTCCTGAAATACTAACCAGTATAGCTGCTAACAAATTTAAACATTAAACTTCCTGAGAAGCAGTAAGAACTGTTAATAAAATTGGACTTAGCTATGTGAGGTATTTTAATTTACATATGCTTTTAAGTTGTACTAAGATAATGTGGACTGATTTCCTTTTTGATGAATTTCAGAGTTTCTACTAGAGATTTAAATGCATACAGATGCGGCAAACACAAAGCCACAAATCTCCTTGAAAATGGATTTTGACATTGTCACAAATGATTTTACCTCCTTTTTACTTTTTTTTACCTTTTGGAGAGTTGGGATCACATTTTTCCCTCAAAGAGATTATATCTGAAATAGAAATTCAAATGCTAGATATACTTGATAGGTAAACATTTTCACAATTTATCAGAAATTTATTTAATGTATAAAAACCAGTCCAAATTTCTAACTGCAATCTTATTAACTTATACAAAGAAGAAAATGTCATTTGAAACCCTCTTTGGAAGTGTCCCAAATAGAAAATATAATTAAATAACTACTACCAGCATTTGAAATTTTCCTAAAGTGTGTTGATGACCTGGGCTATCTAAAAGACATCTGCTGCATCCACTGCATACATCTCCTTTCCTTTTAACATCTATTCAGTTTTCAAGTCTTAGGCCTTGAGATAGAAGATCTGCCCCGATACTTCCCATCCCTGGACATTAGAATTAATTACTCCTTTTTTATGCTTTCACAGTCTATTGTTCAGTTTTCATTTCATAAGATAACTCATTGTCCTGTCTTACCTATGGGGTCATCTAGGTGGTAAACACACAATGCAATACACAGATGATGTATTATAGACTGTACACTTGAAAATTATATAACTTATTAACCAATGCCACCCTAATAAATTTAATAATAAAACATAAAAAAGAATTAAACACAAGATAATACAGATGTTTGCTAAATACATAATGTCTATGGAATAATGAGAATCATAAAACAAAAATTCTAAAATAATGTTTCTTTACTCTGACCACAACCACCTTCATTATCACTAAATAATAAAAATTGAACACTAATACATCAATACACAAAGCCATTTAAATCACACATTTGCCAAAAGTTTTTTAAAATCTTGTTGCTTAACCTTTGACAAGACACATAATCTCTATCAACATGATATATTGTTGTTTTCTATTGTTGGAATAACTTTTACTCTCTAGTTTAAGCTGTAAATTTTTATCTGCTTACGTCATTTAAAATATAGCCTGAAATAATTCCTTTCTCTAACCTCCATTCACCATAAGCAGTTTGATACACTTTACAAATATTAATACTTTTTGACAATAATTTCAAATGCCAGGTGTTATTCCAAACCCCCTTTACAAATACTACTGTTTTATAACTCAGGAATAAAAGAAATAAGCAATATTTTCCAGAAACGTAAATGCACATACCCCTAGTCCCTTGTATCTCATATTATACACGATTATAAAGAGCACCTGGGAAAACCCACAGCACACATATAATTTGCTAATTCAAACGCCTGTCTTCTGATAGACTGTCAACAGACCAATGTCATCAAAACTACTCCCATGTCATCCAGTGACCCTGCGTCCTTGTAATCACCTAAGGACTTCCACCATGATCATGTGGTTACACATTTTCCTATCAAAATTTTACTTGTGACTCCAATTCCTCTGAAAGTGAACACTAACCATCTTTTTCAAAAGCAGTACTCTTTCCTTTTTGTTAATAGAGTTTGTTTTTTTTTAATTTTAAATTTACAGAAAAATAGCAGATAGTATAATTAATATATCTTTCTACACACAACTTATTCTATTAACATCTTATGATAGTATATTTATTTCAATTAATGAACTAATATTGATGCATTATGATCAAGTAAAGGGAAAGTTCATTCAAATTTCCTTAGTTTTTACCTAGTGCCTTTTTCCTGTTCCAGGATACCACAATACAGTACTTGTCTGTCTCCTGTGATACTATGATTTATAATAATAAATATGTATTTCATCTTAGTCCCCATATTTGGTACAGAGCTCCTAAAACCCCTGGAATTCCTTGATGAGAGCAGGGAAGATGTCTTTTGTTATGTCAATGAAGTGACTTTGGAATCTCCCTAGATCACCTAAGGATGGGAAGTGGTCACCAGAAGAACCAACCATATAATTAGACTTTAAGTCCCATCTCCCCAACATCCAAGGACGATACAGGGATTGGAGGTTGAACTGATAACCAAAAATCAGTTATTTAATCAATCATGTCTATGTAAAGCAGCCTGCATAAAATCCCAACAGTGTAGGGTTTGGAGAGCTTCCAAGTTGGGGAACCAGAATGTCTCCATGTGCCATCATGTTGGACCCCAATCTCCCCAGGAGAAACTCCTTTTTTGGGACTTCACCCTATGTATTTTTATTGATTTGGGTCCTTTAATATCCTTTGTAATAAATTGGTAATCTAGTGCATAAATGGGTTTCCTGAGTTATTTGAGTAGTTCTAGCAAATTAACAGAACCCAAGGTAGGGATCTGGGAACCTCTGATTTATATGCAGCCAGCAAGCACTACAGCTAACAACCCAGACTTGCAGTCACCATTCTTAATTGGAGGCGGTTACTGGAACCTTTAATTTGTAACAGTCATCTCAGAAGCACAGTAGCAACCTAGGCTTGCAATGGAGTCTAAAGTAGAGAGTAGTCTTGTGCGACAGAGGCCTTGTCAAAATTAGGTTGACTTCTCAGACACCCTGCTTTTGTACAAGAATTCCTTCTTGGTGTGGAGAAGCCTAAGAGTGCATGTGCACACACACACACAGGAACTGGGACTGGGAACCTAACCTATTTCCTTCAGCTTCTCTTGGCTGTGACAGTTTCCCAGACTTCCCTTGTTTTGGATGACCTTACCAATTGTAATGAGTACTAGTCAGGTGTTTTGTACAATGCTCCTCCATTAGAATTTTCTGATATTTTTATCATGATTAGACTGAGGTCATGGGTTTTAGGAAGAAGTTGATGGAGGCAAAGTAGCATTTTCATGACAGCATATCAACAGCACAGTGTTTGTCAGAGTTCTCCACTGTAAGAGCATTCATTTATTTCCCCTTACTACACCATGTTCTTTGGAAGGAAGTCATTATGTGCAGCCCACAAGTTAATGACAATTTTTAATGAATAAAGATGTTTACTTCCAATGAAAGAAAGAATATATTATGAACCTAATCCTCTGGTTGATTTATTCTACACTACTTACTATATATTCAATGTGACTTTTATTTCTCTAAAGCAACTGAGTAAATGAAAAAGTACAGTAGTTTTCTTCATCCAAAAACACTTTGACTAAATAATTAATAATGTAGCAAATTTCTGAGAAATAGAATTTGCTTTGTAACAAACATGATACTGATAAACAGAAGTATATGTAGTTACAGATAATTTTTCTTCAGAAAATATATTTGAAATGTCTCATGATCTACAACTATGCCCAGAAATTTCCAATCAAAATCGCTATGGATCATTGCATTGTATCTTAATTGTCTTAAAGATAATCTCTTTATAACATCTTTTTATTATTATATTTTATAAAGACTAACACATTCAGTTACTCATTGTTTAATTCTCTCTGATGTCTTTTTCCCTCCCCTTGTCTCCTTCTTTCACCTACCCCCAAGACACACACACACACACACAGTCACACTCACTCACTCACTCAACAACCTCTGTTCACAACAAAAAAGCACAGAACATGTCCATGAGAACGGGGTTTGCACTCATCTTTATCACAGCCTATGAGCACTGAACTCTATTTCAGTGCACAAATTAAATACTGATTTACAACAGAAGCAAAATAATTTGATCTGATTTGTTTTAGTTATGTACAAATTCACCTCTATATAAATGTTTCTAAAAGATATTTACTCATAGAGGTGTTTTTATTGTATTTTTCATAACTATAAAACTTTAAAAATATAAGTTTTGTTATTAATTATCAAGTTATCATGAGTCAGGCAGTTTCCTGACAAAATTGATATCAGAAGAAAGATTTAAATTATATATAGTATTTGTCAAATTTTGCATATACTATGGTAGATGTAAGTAGCATCTACCACAGAATGAGTGACAGTCTTATACAGGCATCTGAGGCTACACTTATTACCCGTGAATGGCCAAATGTGGGAGAATAAGTTCAAAGGCCTAAGGTAAGACCATTGAAATATTTACAGATAAATATCTAAATGGAGCATCAACACAAAGCATCTCCTAAAATAAGTACATATAAGACACATGTCATAAAGTATTACTCCTGAGAGCCTACATGCTTTGGCCACAAGCTTGATTCACCATTATCAATTATCTTCAACTTAGAGGTGTCCAACTGAGGCAAAAGACAGCATAGGAAGAACTCTGAGACCGCAACACTATTAATGGCCGGCATATAGTACCCTCCTTGGTTGTCAGGAAATGCCTTTTACCAATTAGGTTGAATAAATAATAAACCAAGGCAGGGAGGAGGGAGGAGACATGTCTCACATGCTAACTCAGCAGTCCTGAGCCTGGTCTAATATTATTGCCAGGTGTTCCAATATCCCAAGAAACACTATGTTAGCAAGAAAGAAGGGAAGTCCTTGAAATTCTATGTAGCTGTTCCACTATCTGGGAAAGAAGGCCTTGAATCTGTACTTTCATCCCAGGGCTTGGAATGTGGGAGAGGGTCCACACTGCCCAAAGAAGCAGCCCATAAAACAACTTTGGTTAATTGTCTACCTCTGGTCACTATCTGTTTTACAAGGGAGTCCCTGATGCTTACAGAAAGAGCCCATAAATAACTTTGGAAAGTGCCCCAATTTTAATTAACTGCCTCCTGTCAGGTATTTGTTTTACAACAAGATGAGCAAATGAGGTCTGGAGCAAGATAAGGATTTGGGCTAACAGATCCCCACGTATCCCTGAGTTTGGGTAGTCACGTTGCCGCAGGAAAGCTGGCACCACATTTATCCGTTAATCAGTATGTAACACTTTCCACTATCCCACCAACTCTACAGGTCCTCAGAACAAAGATTTGCTCTCTCTCTTGGGGGCTCTTGGCACTCTTGACTCCTGGGCCACTGGGCCTCTGGCCACCTGGTTTCAGGCCACCTGGGAACTTGCTACTCAGGTCTTCAGCCACTCTTACTTTTGCCACCCTCCTTTGCCCTGAAACTTTGCGTTTCACCCTGTACTCTACCCAGTCCCATTCTCTTCCATGAGAATGGGTCATTAGTAAACTGATTATATGCTAATAGATTTGCTGATCTGTAATTCTTTACATGCATCAGCAAGAAGAACCAGGTGTCTCCCATCAACACAACCTTTTGGTGTCTCTGGGCCCCACTGGAAGAAGAAGAGTTGTCTTGGGCCACACGTTAAATACAGTGTGACTTCTAGTCATGAAAAAACTCTCATAATGTTTTAAGTAAACATTACAATTTAAGTAAACATTTACAATTTTGTGTGGAGTCACTTTCACAGCCATCCTGGGCTGCACATGGCCCATGGGCCGCAGGTTGGACACCCCTGACTGATATTCTGATTTTCATATTGTTTACTTAATGTTTAGTACATTGAAACTAAATATATTGTTACATAATTCTCTTATTCACTAAGTGTATCAGAGCATTTCCTTTTTGTTGTTGGAAAAATATGGGCCAGAATAAGATGGTAATGTAGGAGGTAACAAATAAAAAGGAGAGATTCCACTGTGAAATTCTGCCTAATAAAGCAACTCCATATTTTACATAATAGGCTATAGCTTTTGTATTTTTAGCAAATATATTCATCTCCTGATCAAAAATACAAAACAAAAAAGGAAAAATAATAGATAAATTAGCAAACCCGTGTACAACACTTGCTTGATGTAGGATCTATGGGTATCGTACCTGTGACTTGTATCGGGCTGGTCCAGTCGGTACTGAAAGATCTGGCTAATATAACAAAACCACAAATACACCTCTTACAAATATGGGTCTCTGTTCCCAGTGGCTATAAAAAAAGCTGGACTGAAAATGGGGCTGATTAATATTACATTCTAATCATTAAGAACAGTTCCTTTATTCTAGAATAACAAGAATCTCATCATGCCTCTAAGTTCAAAATTAGCACATATAAATATATATTACTGAATACAATTAAAATCAAATTTAAAATACACTTGGAATATGAGATCTACATCCAATCATATGGATATACACTTAAGACCATAGAGTTGTAAATACCTTTGCTTGTATTATTTGCTTTAATCTTTACCTGAGGACATGCCTGTTACTTTTAGAGAGAGAGAGAGAAAGAGAAGCATTGGTGTGTGAGAGAAACATGGAATGGTTGCTTCCCACAAGTGCCCTGACGGGATTGAACACACAACCCAGGTATGTGCCCTGATTGGGAATCAAATCAGCAACCTTCTGGTGTAATGGGATGATGCTCCAACCAGCT
The DNA here is from genome assembly GCA_004024845.1 of Tonatia bakeri. NCBI lineage: Eukaryota > Metazoa > Chordata > Mammalia > Chiroptera > Phyllostomidae > Tonatia > Tonatia bakeri. The sequence continues at coordinate 133,562 of PVIA01002280.1, read as the reverse complement.
AAGGCACCTGGCCAGGGCCTTGTTTGTATGTTTGTTTAAGTTTCTTTCCAATGGATGTTGAATGATGTCTCATAAAAATAATCATTATTGCCTTGAATTATACTTGTTGGATCAAGTCAACCACAAATTTTTAAATGGTGTCATAGAAGGGGCTTATAGTAGATTATCAAGACTCACAGTCACTTAAAGCTTAACTTATATTTTAATTTATAATATGCATCACTTTTATTAAACTAATATCTAAAATTAATTCAAATCATTCCATTCTATATTCTGTTTTTTGCAAGTTAGATGATAGCAAGTTATTTTACTTATGGATTTGAACTTCATATATAAACACTGTTAGATTAGAATATATCTGTTTCCTCCCTTTTTTAAAATAATATGCTTTTTAATAAAGTTAATAATTTTACACTAATTCTCCAGTATTAAAAAAGAATACTCAATGAACTTATGTAGCTGAACTGAGAATGCATCTGTATCAGTTTTCCAGGATAAAAAATATGAACACATATTTGGCTATTAGACACACAAAGTGGCCCTTAACATTTTTAAACTGATTAGAAGGAAAGCTGCCTTTAATAGTTACTTTCAAAAGTTTGCACATGAAGTTCACTTTTTTCCTGCAGATATGCTACTTTCTTATCACAAATGCATTTAAAATTTTCTGAAAGAATTATCTAGAAGTTTTCAGATTATTTCACTGCTCAAAACAACTTGAAAGCAATCCTGATAGAAATAGAACTACAGAATGATTTAAAAGACTATATTACCAAGATCCAATTAATAAAACTATCATTCCTGGTTAACACTTTATGACAATTGTATTGGTATATCTCAGAGTGTCATATATTAAAAAAGAACAAGTTATTCCTTTATTCAAATATTTATACATTTAGTAGTTTATTTTATAGCAGAAGTTAGAAACAAAGTCTTATTTTATTTTTGACTATTTTAAAACACTTGACAAAAACAATAATATGATTACAAGTTTTATGTCTAATTCCCAAATGTTTACTTTCAAAAGGCTAGTCTAACCCTCTATTATATTTCAGATATACTTAAATATTTATGTCTTTAAGTTTTTTAAAAAATTGATTCCTGATCATGGAATGCCTCCCCACCCCAACTTTATTGCACGTCATTTAAATGAAGTTGAAGTACAACCTCTCCCAAAGGCTAACCCATCTGCTATAGCCCACAGAAACATCCCTTTCCCCTGAATGTAGTATCTTATGTTTATTTAGTCTTTATCATCACTGCTTTAGTATTATACTTATTTTTTAAGAGCACTTAATTGACCCCATTTTTTCATCTAATTTGCGACTAAATTCAACCAATCCTGTGAGCATCCCGATCAGCAGTGCTTTGAACTGTGCATCTGATAGGTTGGCTATATCTTGGTTGCTTAGTTTTATTTTTTCTGGAGTTTTGATCTGATCTTTCAGGCCTTTTTTTTTTTGGTCTCAATGTGCCTGTTATGTAGTGAGGGGCGGAGCCTGAGGTGTTCACCAGGGCAGCCCAGTGGCTGGGTTGTGATGGTGTACGTGGGGCAGGGGTTCAAGAGGGAACAATGGCATTTGCTTACCTCCCTGCTGGACTTAAGTCCTTTCCTCTCTTCCCCCAAGGAAAGTGGGCCCTTCTGGTGCTGATTCCCAGGTGGGTTTTTTTACACATTAGAACCCTGTGGGTCTCTCCAACAAACTCTCCTGTGAGGCTAGGAGTTTCTCCCGGCACCTCAACCCCCACAGGTGTTTTCAATTGGTGTTTTAAGGCTTTATTTCCCCACCCTGGGACCCTGGGTTGTGGGGTCTGTCTCACTTGCCAGTTTTGCGGGGTTTATCTGCACGTGAATGTGGGACTTCCCCATCTGCCAGCCACCTCGAGCGCCGCGCACCTCCACAATCTGCCACCTCACTGGGTCTGCCCACTGCCACCTTGCACGCCCTGGGTCTGCTAGCTGCCACTTTGGCCCTAGTCATCTCCACTTGCCTGCCCACTCCGCTCCTCTTACCAGTCTGGATTAATGTGTCTACTTTAACTCCTTGGTTGTCAGACTTCCACACAGTTCAATTTTCTTTCAGCACTGGTTGCTTTTTTTTTTTCTTTCTAAATCGTTGTCCTTATTTTGGTTGTGTTAGGAGGCACAGTGTGTCTACCTATGCCTCCATCTTGGCCGGAAGTCTAATCATGAAAGCTTTTATGTGATAGAAAAATCTTGTGGGGTGCAGTAAGGAATGGAAAACTGAAAAAGATCCTGAGTTCTGCATCAAGTTGGAAACTCAGAGAAAAAAATGAAAACAAAGATGGTCACCATAGACAGAGAAATGGCCTCAAAACTCCAACTAGGAAGAGAATTGGAGGAAAAATGATGCTGGCCTGAAAAATGTTTAAACAACAATTGTAGAGAAAAAGGTGTAGAATCAAGAATAGCTAAAAAGCAAAATCAATGAAAGCTAGCAATACTTGATTTCAAATTTTGTAGTCTGCACAATACTGGCATCATTCACAAATAGAAATAAATAGGGCAAGAACAAATTAAAAGGCAGAAAGATAAGGTTAACCTTGAATCTATTAAATCTACAGCATGAAACTGGCAATTATGGATGAAACTGCTAACAGGCTGTTAAATACACACACACACACACACACATACATACATACACACACACACACATACCTGTATGTCATGAGAGAGGCTTAAACTGAATGGACTTTGGAGTCAATATTTCTGAGTGATGATTGAAGTTGACCACTTATTTTTACAGAGTAATAAAAATACAGAATAGGAGATAAAAACTTAATTCTCAGTAACAAAAATCTCTTGAAGGTAGTTTATTTCAGAAGAATGAAGGTAGTATATATTAAAATAATAAAGATCATAGGAGGTAGGACAAGGAAAAATATGAACTTAGAAATTAATGGATAGGCACAAAACAATAAAATATTCTATATAACCAATGTACACAAGTAGAGAAATCTGAGTATGGTAGTTACTACCATACTGAAGATGATAGATATTTTACCTTTGAAAATAACAAGGCAATGTAAAAGGAAACAAAATTCCGTTAAGGGTGTCCTATCAGAATTGGAGACTATTCTGGATTCTTTAAATGGAGGAGATCTAAAGTCATAGATGCACAGGCTAATATTTCATTCCTATGGGTCTCTCAGATTCCTATTTTTCTTATCTAATTTATTTTTATCTAAGACACCATTGATGGTAAGACAGATTTTATGTACCTCTTCATAAGAAAAACAAAATTGAAGGTAATCTAGGACACGATGCTTAAATATCTTCATTATAAACAAATCAATATCAGATATTAAAGTGTGAAATAAAGTGAATCTTCAAATCATTGAAATATGTGATTTAAAAAAACCACCTGGTAAAACTGGTGATACCTCCATTTCCATTTTCTTCAGGATATTTTTATCATTATTTTCCTCAAGTAATATGTATTTTAATAATTTCTAACCTATAAGTGCCCTAATTGAAGGAGCAGGCCCAGTTATTATTAGTACCAAGATATCAAAAAAAAAAAAAAAAGCCCAGGTCTTTCAGCATATATAGGTTGTGTTTACTTAGCAGACAACATCTCACAGGAACAATAAAAGTGACTTTTTAGGTCTCTTAATTATCTTCATATATGGACAAATTTACAATGACAAGCTGGTTTAACCCATCATTCAGATAATGTTCCTATCTTACTATTTTTAAGATGTTGAGAACATGTTTTAATTGAGATGAAGTTTTAAAATATTGTAGTCCAGGAGACATTCCCTCTTTCTATATAAACCTTTCTTTCAGATACTTATGTGAGGCTTAGGCTGGAGACACTTTTGTCCTCTTACCCAAGGTACCCTGCCTAAAAGCAAAACACATCAGAAAACTAGATAGTTTGGCGAACAACCCCATGTCTAGTTCTGTAGGCTCTTCAGAATGGGGGTGGATCTATTCTCTTATTTGAGTTGGAAACTCAGCTTCTGGCTGAGAGTGAACAATGAACCCTAGTCAGAATTCTGTCACTGTTTGTGTTGCAGTTCAGATGGGTCATCTCCAGACTCTTAAAGGATGTTACCCAGCTGCTCAACTATCAAATTATGCAGCTGAGAAAAGCTTATTCAGCAGAAGGAAGAGGCAAATCTGACTTTTATGGATGGTTAGACAGCTTGATATGTGATTAAGACACCTCAAAAAGTAGTAAAAATCTGGATGGATCTTGCCTCTAATTAAAAAGGGTCTATCCTTCTGTCTCCCTCAATGGGGCGATTCAGATCTAAAACCACTGACTCCCATACAGGTAGCTGTCTAAATGAACACCATTTTATTATTTCATTGTCTTTACTGGAATAACTAAACTACTTCAAATAACTTTATTTCATTGCAGGATTTCCCCCAAAGACCCACCAATTCTTCGACAGAAAACATCAAGAGATGGCTTATGCCCTAAAAATCATAAAACCCTTCACCTTAAAATCCTCACCTTGTCCAGGCCTGCTAGCTCAGAAGGCTAAAGGACCATCCAAATATTCCAAAGTTGCAGGTTCAATATCCAGTCAGGGCACATAAAACAGTCAACCAACGAATACATAAGTAAGTGGAATCACAAAACAATCTGTCTTGCTCTCTCTCAAAAAAAAAAAAAAAAGAAAAAAAAAGCTTTACCTTTCTGCTTCCAATTCGACTTTCCTAAACTATTATATAATGATCTTTACCTAATCCCAATTAAGCTCCCAAAATGAAAGATCTGCCTTAAACCAAATTAAAAAATTTCAATAGATCCTAACACTTTCTTCCCCCTCCAAAAAAAATGCCAGAGTTCGGTTGGAGTGACATTTTCCCATGACCTCATAAAAGAATAATCTGAGCTGGGTCTTAGCAAAAGGTTGGGGAGCCAATATTTGACACTACTGCCATGGCACCACCCAGATCTACTAATTATTCAGTCAAATTATTGGTTGTATTTAAATTATCCTGGCATCCTAAGATATCCGGTGATAGAAAATGTCATTCTCATGAGAGTAAGAGATCCCCAATTCCATTGTTGACTCTTGGAAAATTTCAGTAAGATGGAGAATCAAAATATAAATAAAAGGAACAACATGCTATAGTAATAGTAATACCTGATAAAATGATGCTATTAAACTTTTATAACCCAAGGAATAGAAATTCTGTGTTTTTAGTGTGTATAATTTTAATTTAATTTGTTGTTTAGTGTGAAATGTTCATTATTATTTATCTCTTTTCTGCCTCAGGCACTGTAGAAAATTCTGTTTCATGTCAGTGGTTCTTCTTGTTGGTGAACAATTTTATATACATAAATATTCTACTTCTTCAGAACAAAGAACAGGATTTGCTTTCTTAATTACTTGTTCATTTTGATGGTGACAGCTGATTTTGTTGGCATTATTCAAGCAATTGTATGGAGATGTCACCACATAATTGTAAAAGGCCAGGAAATTTTATATTGAGATGCATATTTTCTCTCTAATTACTCCAGAAAAACCATGCTGAATGAAAGAAATCTTTTCTTTGTATCCTTTAATGAACTTGAGTCACTGGCTGCCCTTTTGCACAGCAGAAGAGTTTTTAATAGTGAAAAATGCTACAATAGCAAGTGACAAGTCAATTCTACGACTTCATTAAAATTGTTGTCATTGAATACTAAATTAGGTCAGAACATGTAAACATTTTTCAAATATAGTTGATTAGATTTTGAAAACTATTTTACCTGAAAACCTTTGTAGCTAAGCAATCTTCTTGAAGTATAGCAAAGTCTGACGGGCAAAATAGCCAGAGGCACTTTTAAATCGACTAATACAGATGATTTACTCTGTTGGCAATTATATAAAAAAATAATTACAACTGTTCTTAATAAATGGAGCTACTCAATTTCTTATTGACAATACTGTTTGTACTATAGATTAGCAGTGTGACCTTGAATAAGACCTTTAAAACAATACATATTCACAGGGAGCAGAATTTCATGTTATCTGAAATTCTCCTCCACTTCTGTACATTCTTCAGTCACTTAAGTTTACCATGTAGCACAGTGCACTAAATCCAGAAAATAATGTGCCTAGGTGAGTGTTATACTTTGAACTAATTTAATATTTAAAAAGTTGAAATAAAAGAATCAATAATAAATTAATGAATCAATTAGTTGATTGATGAACTAACTGATCAAACATAAATAACAAATAAAAAACATTATGTTTTTGAAATATATACACTGAAAATAGATATTACTGACAATTGTATAGTTTTGTGTTGAAGTAAGTTCATGATTCTTATGCCCTATCAGAAAACCATAAATAAATTATTGCTTTTTCAAGGAAAATAATTAGCAAACATTTTTACACAACACTTCTTATGTCCAGTCAGTCATGTACTAACACTTAGGGAAAGAAATATGGGAAAAATATAAAAACTATAAAAAACTAATCAATTTAAAATATATTTAAATTTTTGTAAAACAGAATCTTTATGAAATGATACTTCTGGATAGTTAAAATTTATGAGGAATTATAATTTTTCTCTTAACATATTAAAGAGTAAAAAGTAACAGTGTAGAAAGATGCACTTCCAAAGTGAATTTATTCAGCTTACTGTTTTATCAGAGAAGGCAGACTGTAACTGCTTTGTGGATGACTCAGGGCTATAGTGATGTTTAAAGTGCTGTGGAGTAAAATATTACAGCAGAGTAATGCTTCATGACCTGCTGATACAGACAGAGATCTCTGCTCCTACATTAAATGACCTCACACTGTTCTGCTTCATGACTTTGTCTACTTTTCAAAGTTTTTTTGCCTTTTCTCTTCCTTTTAGGCTAGGAGTCCTTATTTTTTAACACATTAAGCATGTCTGCTTTTGTCCTCTTCTAAGATGGTACTATGATTTTCAATGACTTTGGAAAATATCTAACCAAATGTATTAGAATTACTGGTATATGTGATATTAGAAACAGCAAGATCTAGAAAGATAATGAAGAGAACCTGCCATTCAATGGTAAGATCTGGATTAATATTAGCTGTATGAACTTCAACAAACATTTTAACAATATAGTATTTACTTCTTCCACTGTGCTTGGGATATATTAACACATATTTCAAAGTGTTATGGTAACAATTTGATGAGAAGATAACATATTTGAAATCCCTTGTAAAATATAAAGTGGAATACAAAGTTTGATAGGATTACTATCACCATTATCAGAATAAGATTGCCATCTAATGGCAACTGAGCAGATAACAGGTACTCTAACCCTTTTAAAGCAGAAAAGAGAATGCAGTAACAGTAGCTGATCAAAACCACATTTACACAATGGAATTTTATACAGCAGAAAGAAAGAAGGAGCTCCTACTCTTTGCGACAACATGGATGGAACTGGAGAGCATTATGCTAAGTAAAATAAGCCAGGAGGTAAAGGACAAATACTATATGATCTCGTCTTTAACAGTAATCTAATCAACAAAACAAACAGGCAAAATAAAACCAAAGACACTGAAATAGAGAACAGGCTGACAGTGGCCAGAGGGGACAGGGGAAGGAATTTCAGGGGAAAAGGGGAAGGGTATGCAGGAACAAGTATGAAGGACACATGGACAAAAGGTGGGGGTGGAAATGGGAGGGAGGTGGGAAGGACTGGGGGGTAGGCTGGGATGGGGGAAAGGGCAGAAAACTGTACTTGAACAACAATTAAATAAATAAATAAACATGAAGTTAACTACTAACTCCACAGTTGCATCCTTACTACATGTTACCCAAAGAGTGTATTACAGCAGAATATTTGTACCTTTATTATGCCTGTTCTTTCTAGAAACTAAAATCATTTAGAGCTTCATATAGTGAAAACAGTAGGTAGGCATTAAGTTGTACAGTTTAACTTAAACCCTAGTTCTGTCACATAACTAGACTCTTTAATCCTGGACCAGCAGCAATGCTCTTTTGCGTTTCCATTCCTTCAACAATGAAGCAAAAATAGTAATGCATGTACTTACTAGAACTTTGTAAATAAAATTAAATGAGATCAGCCCTGGCTGGTGTGGCTCAGTGGATTGAGTGCCAGTCTGCAAACCAAAGGGTTGCCAGTTTAATTCCTAGTCAGGACCCATGCCTGGGTTGAGGGCCAGGTCCCTGGTGGGGGGTGCACAAGAGGAAACCACACATTGATGTTTCTCTCTTCCTCTTTTTCCATCCTTTCTCCTCTCTCTAAAAATAAATAAATAGATAGATAGATAGATAATAAATAAAATGAAATGAGATCATCAAAAGGGCTTATGAAGTGTTGCTTAACAGCAAGCAAAAACAGAAACAACTGGGCGTCTAGACCAGTCTTTGGCACAAGACAGACGCCCCAGTAAATAAATAAATGTAAGTTAACTTAGGCTCCTTGCATGAAGTCAAAAACAAACATATAAGCAGTGCCCATATCTGAAAAAGAGTAGGAAGAGCCAGTTTGAAACAAAAATTTCAGTAAGTGTGATTTTAAAACTTTAAACAAATTACTTTGATCAGTCAAAAGAATCAAAAATATTAAACACAGTCTTGAAACTTAGAAAAACGTTGGGTCCAGATGAGATATTTACTGACCAGCATTTTATCATGTAAAGCTTCAATTTTCTCAAACCTGGAAGTTAATATTTAACTTATTAAAATGTCACTTCAACTCCAAAAAGTTACGTTATTCTTTTATTTAATGCTTTAATTGTGTAAGTTTTGAAATATGTGGTAGTCCCAGACTTAATTGCATGTGTTATGGCATTCGATAGTTAAAATCTGAGAAATACTATACTTGAAAATGTTGAGACATTCCATTCATAGAGACTGGAAAAATATCAAAATTTGCAAGATTGGATTCCTCAGGTACAAAGTATTTTATCATGCATATTATGGAAAGCTGAATTAGCTATAGTTATTTAAAAAATATTATATGCCAGGCATGAGATACAGCTTTCCACTGGGCCTTTTGAACTTATTATTTCTCACAATAGATTTATAGGGTAGATACTTTTGTTATTCCCATTTTCATTTTTTAACATTTTCCTAAAGATTTTATTTACTTATTTTTAGACAGAGAGGAAGTGAGGGAGAAAGAAAGGGAGAGAAACATTAATGTGTGGTTGCCTCCCACGCACCCCCTACTGCAGACCTGGCCCAGAACACAGGCATGTGCCCTGACTGGGAATAGAACTTTCTATTCCCAGTGATCCTTCAGTTCACAAGCCAGTGCTCAGTCCACTGAACTATACCAGCCAGGGTATGTTACTCCCATTTTCAGATGCAGATAGGGAAACTAAAAGAAATTAAATAATTTTCCCATACATAACCTGGTTTTTGGCTTCAATTTGTCCAAATTCCAGATTTATAGCTCTATACTATACTTCCAAAATCAAGCGTCATATGTTTCTTAACTTTATACATTCAGGTTGAAGACACTTTACACACATTTTCTGATGGAGGCATACCAAAGCTTGTAAAAACCTACAGTTTATTTTTTATAATTTTCCCTGTGTGAATGTTGTAATTTGCATATTACCATTCATATTAGCAAAGCCACTAGGGTTTGATCTCTGCTCTGCTATTATCCATTAAAAATTAATAACAAAAATTACCTCCTTAATTAATAGGCACAGGAGGAGTTCCTAACTCACTGCAGAATTTGATATTGCTTGTTCATCAAACTCAAAATAATAACGCAACTACCTAATAAATTTCTAATTGATATCATTGGGCCATTACCTCCCCATTCACATCTGGACATATATCAACAGTTCCTGTCCTAGGTTTTCTTTTTTAGATATAATGTCTAAAATGGCAAAAACAATGTAAAATTTCTTCATTCTTTCATCTAAATGACCATTATGGTTTTTTTATCAAATAATAATATCTAAGTAAAATTTGTTTTCAATTGAGTAACTCATCTGCAAATTAAGATCAAATTTAATGCAAATTAAGAGCCTTTCATTCTGAATATTAAAAATTTGGGTTAATAAGTTTTAAAGTATTTAACATAAGATTTATTCTTTCATTGAGAAATCTCAATTTTAAATATGTTGTAGTAATTTGGACATATGACTAATATATGAAAAAATGTTTTCTTGCATTCAATGCATTGTTTTTAACACAAATAAATGTAGCATCTGCTACATGCAAAGTATCATCATTTTTTATGGATAGATCTAATAGAGAGAGAGAAAGACAGACATTAATTTGTTTTTCCATTTATTTATGCATTCACTGGTTGCTTCTTGTATGTGCCCTGATCAGAGATTGAACCTGCAACCTTGGCTTACCTATATGACACTCTATCTAACTAATGGAGCTACCTGGCCAGGGCCCTAATTTTTGAGTAGTAAGTACTAACAAAACACTTAAGTGCCTACAATATTACAAAGAATTTAGATAATAAAATTTCAAATCAGAAAGCATTTTTAAAATAATATATAATAATGATGAATCATGAAGAAATTAAGAACTGTGAAAAATAACCAATAACAGGACAAACTCTTTGACAAGGAATTTAAACTAAGATTTCAAGAAAAGTAACCAACTTGTACTGAGCTTCTATTTTATTCTAGTCAACTGTGAAAGGCACTTTACATATAAAAATGTCACCCATTTAGGTAGGATGATATTTTAAGATAGATATTATTGTTGTCATTTTGCACAAGGGGACAGCAGGCTCAGAAAGACTGGGTCACTTGTTCAAGGCCACTTTAACAAAGCTGAAATTCTAACTTGGATGCACGTGTCTGCCATCAAAGTGGCTACTCACTTTAGATATTAATCTGTAGTTTCTTTAATTTGAATGGATCTTTAGGATGAAACTTCCTCTCTGAGAGTTATTATGAGGATTAACTTGAGAAAGTTGAAGAAAAGACCTTAATTCATTACAGGCACTTAGTTTTCCTTCTTCCCAACTTAGATTTCCAGCTACTAATCACTAAGGCTTACACACAGCCCCCGCCCTAGAATAACAGGGAAGCCAAGGAAAGAAATGAAGAACTACAATTTTTATTCTTATTCCTTTATGGAATAGTATGTACTGTTTGCTATTTAACTGGCATTTTGATAACATCTATTCATAAAAAAGTTATTCAGTTACACAAGGGTTACATTTTTCAAAAAGTTTGTTTTGGAAGACTCATTAGGAAGTAACAGTGCTGAACATTAGACATTCTATTAGGCTTTATGGAATGTACCTTATGTTTGAGGAAAATGCTTTACAACATGTACTTGATCCTCAATATTAAAATTATCTGAGGAACAGGAACTATGGAAAAGGAACTAGGTTTTATTTTTGGACAGGCAAATCTCATAAAGCTCCAAGCCTGGCTACCCTGATGCACCACAGTTTAGAACCGCTTCCACTGAGCATGCTGCCACTAGCTTGTACTGAAAGTAGCTGCTGAAGAAATTGTCTTTGCAGCCAACTATACACCATAAAGACAGGTGAACAAAATATCTTTCAGCTCTTAGTAAAAAGAATTTATTTATTTTACAAATGCATTGTTTGGTTAACTGACTGATAGCATATAATTTTAATCATGTAACCAGTTTTTCTTCCTTCTTCACACATACTAGTAGGACACTCCAAGAAACATTTCCCAATCATTGCGGTAATACTAATATACATTTTGTTTGCCAGCCTTACCTGTGAATTCATCTTATTTTTCATATCCTTCTTTTATTGTTACTCTATTTTACTCAAATAATTATTATTTATCAAGATGTGTCAATAAATAGAAAGAAAAACCTGAACAAAATAATACAAAATTACATTAAAAAATTTAACAAAAATATATTGCTGGTATTTTTGCTTTGACAGATTGTACACTTCATAATATCTATTTCACTAAAAAGAAATACTTCAGGTCACTTATTTGAGTCTTAGGCATATTAAATTTCATTAGTATGTTTTTTCCCAAAAAAACACTGTTGAGGTATATCTAACCAACATCACTGCTAACATCTTCCATGACTCATTTGTAGCAAAAGCAATGCCATAACAATATGATTAAGAGAGTGAAGAGAGATACAAAATACTGGGTAGGGTAAATAATATTATTAATATATTTTTAATTTATCAAGGTATAAGTGATAGTATCTTATATTTTTAATTAAAATAATTATTTGGCCATATGTGCATTATAAATAATTCATAAAAATAAAGAAACAATAAATATAATGTTTTACTACAAGAGAAATAAAATGTCTGGTATTAAGGAATTTATAGTTGTGAATTTGAAACATGAAGTATAATAATTATTCATAAAGCATATTATCTAGAAGAGTAATTTAAGCATTAATTAAAGAAAATATAATAAAAAATATCTGGAAGGCTCATCCATAGGCTTTTTAATCTAAAGTTTAGGCTTTAGATTAGAATTTACAAAGATAAAAACCAGATAATGCCAGGATAAGAGTAAATTATTTAAAATAGTTGCGTTTATATTTTTTCTCCTCAAGGCAAATCTCCTTGTGGGAATTCACCTTGAATTCATATGCCTTCCTTTCTCTGAAACTGTTGTTTTCTTACTTTTACTAAAAAAATAATATCCACTTACTGCACTATAAAACAGATATTTAATTTGTACTATTGTTTGCACTATCCCTCTACTTATAAAGGAAGTATGTTAACTTAGGACTCCATAGGAATATTTATATATTCAAAAGATCCCTAGGAACTTCATTCAAATTGTCCACTGCAGTTGTTAAAAAACAAATTTTTAAAAACCTACTGTAAACTTCCATTTTTTTTTCAGATGAAAATACAGATATAAAGAATGGATAAAACATACCAAAGATCTCCAGAATCATTATGATTAACATAATAAACAGCCATTTTTACCACAGTGGGTACAGTCATAAGTACAAAATGAAACAACATAATAAAATAAACAGATACACATTCAAATGTGTAAGTATATGAACGTTTCTATGACCTTGAGCCACAAAAGTCAAACTAGCTTTTTCTCTTTTGTTTTTTGGTATTTTGATATTTTACTTGGCTGGCTGTTATATTTTAGCAATGTTGCTCATAGTACAGGTAGTACTGTACCTGTATTATGCATGCTATTGTCCTTTATAAGCCTCTTTGCCGGTAACATCACTAAATATGGACAGTATCCAATAAATACACTTTGAAAAATGCAAGGAAATTTTTAAATTAGAGGTTGTCAAATTTTATCTGTTAAAATGAACTTCTTAATTAAAGGTGTTTGATTTTCTATTAGGGAAAAGATTAACTTTTACTAATTTTTGTTGTTGGTCATCATGCCGTTTAACACTCCTTCTCCTCTCATTCCAACATTTCCTATAAAATCATAATTTAATCAAGAGACTACAGTAGACTTAAGTGCTCATGGGCAGCAGTGTTGGGGCTGTGTACTTCTCTAGGCAGGAAGAGGGACAAAGTATCTAGTTGTTACACTTTTACTGGTATTAAGATTGAATAGTGGGTTCAGTACTGACAGTTTAATCTATCATTGCAAAATTCTCCAGCAAGAATACAGCCTAACAATCATGTTACAACAAATGTTACTCCCTGTGATAGCTGCAATTCCTTCTTACTATACCACTGCATGTTTGACAAGCGTCCTATTGAAAATACATTTAAGGTGTTTCCAATATTTTGTTATTGCAAATATTTTGCAATGAATACTTATTCTCATATATTATCTTACATATTCCCATTGACTTTGGATTAAATTTCTAAAAGTTGGATAGCTGGATTAAAAGGTAAATGCTTGTACAGTTTTGCTTGAGAGTGACAAAATTGCTTCCATATGCTGCACATTCTCACCATGTGTAACTCCTTTATAATAAACATGAATGGCAAAATCACATAAGGTATTGCCTAAAAATAAGGAAAATCTATATTAAAAATATATATATATATCTTTCAAATCAACTGCAGGAAAAATATCTCTAGAAATGGTTATTCTGTTTGCAAGCAACTAAAAAAAATGGAAGTAGCTTCTTATTGATATTAACCTAAAATAAAGTATAAAAATATAACACTATTACCTTTTTTGAGAATTGTTAATATGTTATTACAATGTAAAAATACTGAATGAAAAAAATCACAAAATATTAGAGCTGGAAAATACATGTAAATCCTAACATGTAAAAACATGAACACCAAAATACAAGAGATCCATTTTCTCAAATATATAGAGTAGGACCCCACATTTCTTATCTCCAATTTAATTTTATTTCTACTTGGACTTGAAAATGACTATCTTAAAGGGGTTATGTATAATAAAAAATTAAATAAAAGATTGTCTTTGTGGACAAATATCTAAATTTAAATAAATAATTCATTCCCATAACAGCTTCAAAGAAAATAATTTGGAACATGGAGACATGATATTTTATGCTTTAATATAAATTTAAACTATTAAAAATATAACGGACTCCCTTATTAATTCATTGAGCAAGAATTTATCTCGTACTACAATTCTAGGTGTATGTATGAGTACGTATTTGTGGTTGCTATTGTTAATTATTAATATTGAGGTCAACTTCATGACATCAACAGAAACCCTGAAGTAGTTATTAAAATCACTAATATCTAAAACAGCAAATCTGAATCCACAAACCTTCCATTTGGTTATATAAAGTAAATTAAAAATTAAAATTTTAATTATTATTTTATTCCAAATATATTAACTATTCCATTAAGTATTTAATTAGGATTTCCTTCTTTAAAACAACTTTTGTTTCACAGGTTTTCTTTTAAAATTTATAATGATCTTCTAACAGGATTTATATTTCCATAACAGATTTTAAGATAACCAGAATCACAATTCCATGGTGCCCAGCAACTTGCACAAATACAAACTGGGAACTGAAAAGCCTCAGCACAGCCTAAAGCTTATCAATGAAATCTAAATGACTAGGATCAGAGTTGTAGAATATTGTGCATTTATTCAATACTTACCAGAAGGATGAAGATTCTGTTCCTCTAATAATTCTAGATCAAGCATTAGATCATCTTCATCCAGTTCACATGATCCCAAATTATTTAAAACATCCTGAAGAAAAAGTAAAATCAGTAGTTAGAGAACAAAACAAAACACTGAAAAGCTGAGAAAATATTCACATGCAGATGGCACGAAGCAAAAAAGAAATCAAATTAGAAATGAAAAGTTTTAACTGATATCCAGAAATTTTTTCACTATCTTTAGGATTATTAGCCCAATAAAAATTCCAAGAATTATCACAAAAAAATCTTAATTGTTAAAATTATTTGCATGTTAGCTTTTTTTAAAGATTGTATTTATTTATTTTTAGAGAGAGGAAGGAGAGAGGAAAAGAGGGAGAGAAACATCAATGTGTGGTTCCTCTCCCACACCCCTACTATAGACCTGGACAGCAACCCAGGCATATGCCCTGAGTGAGAACCAAACCAATGACCCTTTGGTTCATAGGATGGCACTCAATCCACTGAGCCACAACAGCCAGGGCTACATGTTAGCTTTTAAAAGCCATGTATAATTAACAGAAGTATATATGTAAGCAGCTATCAAAAATATTAGAAAACAGGAAAGCAACTGTTTTAATCAAAACTTCTTTAACAAACATGAGAAAAGATGAGATTTTACTTACTGAAATACACAAAAGTGATATAAAGGTTGTCAAATGTATAGAAGAAGTCTGTGAACTGAAAGTTTTCTAATATTTATCTAACATCTTTCAAATCTATGTAGCATTCTTGTGACACATTTAATAAATTATTTCTCAAACAAATTTTGTACAGTGCCAACTGGGAGACATTATTTTAGACCATATCTGGAACTGGGGATTCAGTTATCACTATTCAATCACTTGTTTAGATTAGAAGGGATGAATAAAAGAAATAAATATCAATTTAGATTAAAAGTTAACTATTGATATTCATGAGGTCACAAACATCAGAGCTAGATATTCTTTCTTTTAAAGAGGACAAACAGCAAAGTAAACTAGGAGGTTATATTGAGAGGTCTTGAAGATAAATAACTCCTTGCAGAGGTAGGGATTCTTGAGTGAGGAATAAAGAAATGAGTTTTGTATTTGTGTGTACAGACAGATAGTAAACATTAAGAAAAGCAAGAATTTACATTTAGGGACTAAGAGTGAAATTAAAACAGTACAAAAAGGACAGAAAGAAGAATCTAATTAATAAATGATGTCACATCTACAAATCACTTTCTCCATTGATGTGAATGCTACCGTAATTCACATTCGAAGAAGTAAATATTTATTTAAAATATCCTAATAATATTGTCAAATGGACACTGCACACCTTAGTTCTTGGAATTAAAAGTAAGGGCACTATAGGCACTGACTGGCGTGGCTCAGTAGATTGAGCAGCAGCCTGAGAACCAAAGGGTCACTGGTATGATTCCCAGTCAGGGCACATGCCTGGGTTGCAGGGCCAGGTCTCCAGTAGGGAGCACACGAGAAGCAACTGCACACTGGTGTTTCTCTCCCTCTCTTTCTCCCTCCCTCCCTAAAAATAAATAAATAATCTTAAAAAAATTAAAAGACTCTTAATAAAAAAGGACACTTTCATACATAAACTATTCTCACTGTAAAAAAATAGAATTAAACATTATTAAACTTTAGAAATGTGTTATTCATGAATACAGTACAATAGTTTCAAAAGTGATAAATATACGCAAATCTAAGTGTTTATTTCTGCAAATGAAAGTTATAAGAAAGTATTTTGTATTGTGTTACATTGTGCTGCATTGTATTGTATTGCATCTGTACTAGTTCCAAAGTAAATAATAATTCAAACTACATATAAAATCAACTGTTTATTGGAAAAATTATAGTACACTGCGTCAGAATCCTGGCACATGTGGCTCAGTGGGTGGGCATCTTCCCACAAACCAAAAGCTCACAGGTTCAATTCCCCATTCCACATGACTGGGTTGAAAATCTGAATACCCAGACAGGGTTAACGCAAGAGGCAACCCATTGGTGTTTCTCTCTCACGTCAATGTTTCTCTGCCGCTCGTTCTCCCTGCCTTCTCCTCTCTCCGGAATCAATAAAACAAAAGTAAATTTAAAACACACACACACATATATACATATACATATACATATACATATACATATACATATACATATA
The DNA here is from genome assembly GCA_004024845.1 of Tonatia bakeri. Taxonomy (NCBI): domain Eukaryota; kingdom Metazoa; phylum Chordata; class Mammalia; order Chiroptera; family Phyllostomidae; genus Tonatia; species Tonatia bakeri. The sequence goes on along the minus strand of PVIA01002280.1, from coordinate 116,433 downwards.
CATATTATGGTCTGTCTGGAAAAAGTCCAACCACACCAACCATTGTTAATGTAATGAGACTAGTTTGCATAACACTGATGTAACCAGGCAGCCAAGGAAAGTGAACTGAAATGTGCATGCCTGAACATGACAATTTCACTGTACTAGTCAGTGAGGGCAATAGATGCAGTTGAGTGGGCATGTGTACTGTGTAACCATCACATTCAAAATGACTGCACAGAGCAATAAATTTGTATCAGATTTTTCATAAACCCTGAACATTCCTCCGTGGAAATTATTCAGATATTCAGAAGACTGCAGCTATGGGCAACTAGTGATTGGCAGCTTCATCATGACAATGCGCCCACTCATGCATCCTATCTCATACAGAGTTTTTGGCTCAACCCTCCAGGTGACTCAGCTGGCTAAACCATCCAGGCTAAACCATCAAAACCATCCAGGTGACTCAGCCCCCCTAAGCCCAGATTTGGTGCCCTATGACTTCTGTATTTTCCCAAAACTAAAATCACCTTTGAAAGGAAAGAGATTTGAGACCTTCTATGAGATTTAGGAAAACATAATGGGGCAGCTGATGGTGACTGGGAGAACTGTGTGAGGTCCCAAGGTCCTACCTTGAAGGGGATTGAGATGTCATTGTCTTATGTACAATGTTTCTTATATTTTGTATCTTTTTCAATAAATGGCTCTATTTTTCATGTTGCATGCCTGGATATATTCTGGACAGATCATATAAATATAATAATCTACATATTATGATATGTATGTGTACACACACATACATGCTGTGGCAGGGGTAGCTCCCCAAGAGTAAGTTGCTTATTTATATAGCATCGAAAAGATGTTATAAGATATAGGCATCAAAAGATAAGCAGCCATCCCCAATATGCAAAAAAATAATTTGAAACAACAAAAGAAATATAATCGAAGTTAGATGGGGAAAAGACAGAGTTTGAAGAAGGGAATTTTTGTAAAGATATTGTGTTTAGTGTCTATTAAGCATTTTCCAAATGGCAGAATCATAATCTGATAGTCAAGAATACATTGGTTAAGGGTTTTCAGGAACAAGTTTAAATGACGCATGGACAAAACAAAGGCGGGGTGGAAGCAGAGGAGGGATATGGGGGTCGCTGCAGTGGGGGGAGTACTGGGGGGGAAGCAGAGAACTGTATTTGAACAGTAATTTTTAAAAAAGAGAATACAATGGTTAAAAATATTGTTTTATAATGAAAGTATAATATTATCTAGCTTCAATTTGTCCTAAGTAACTTTATACTTGGATGTTAAATTTCAATGACCAACATTATGGTCTTCATCGTTTCCAACCAAAATGTATGTATGGAAGAACTAATCACCTAGTACATTGGGATGTGACTGTGTTTAAAGATAGTAATGTATGAAATTTTCAGAAGAAATTCCAGTTGAATTGGATCCCCTAATTCAATATTGCATGTTCTTTTAAGAAGAGGGCATTAGGACACAGACATCACAGAGGGATGACGATTTGAGGACACAGCAAAAGGCAGCCACCTGCACGCCCAGGAGAGAGGCTTCAGAAGAAACCAAAGTGTCTACACTTCAATCTCGTTCTTCTACTTTCCAGAACTGTAACAAAATTAATTTCTGCTTTGTAGTATTTGTTCTGGCAGCCCCAGCAAATTAAAACAACCAACAACATTTAGAAAGTAATGAAGGTTTAAACAAAGGAAAAAGAAAATAAATGAGTTTCTGGCATACGGCTATCACTTTTTTTTTTTTTTTTTTTTGCTGCTATTGTGCCAAGAACAGACAACTTTCTCACTGTAAGATTCTGTGGTTTGCACAGCATTTCTTCCTTTTATTCAGAACCACTCCACCCAATCCATCTAGACATAGAAAAGGCACCAGGTTTTTATCACAGTCAAATCCCGTTTGAATGTGGTTTATTTGTGGACAGTCCAAAATGGGCATGTTAACCAAACTTGCTGACCAAAGTCCTTTCATTGAAATGAGAAAAAGGTGTTTTTAATTGTTGTTTGTTTTGTTGTAATGGACATTACAACATGCAAAATGCTGTTATCACAGGGACCTTGAATTTCATTGTATGGCTAAGATCATTGAAAGTCTATTTGAAAAGTGAAAAATTAAAAGAAGTCATCTGGTTCATGATTCCAACAGTTGCTAAAGTCCAGAGAAATACACAATATTTTCAAGGTTGGACTGCTCAACCTTCTTTTGAATTTTGACAGTTAATTCATCCTCCCACAGTTCAAAATGCTTAAACCCTGCCACTGCTTTTCCAACATTTAAGAGAAATTACACCAACAAAGTGAAGAACTTAAATTTGGAGAACTCATTCCACTCTCCCAATTTTATTCTTATTTTGTAGGTGACCCTTGACATTTAGACTAACAGCGGTCCATTTACTATTGGTCTAGATAAACTAATAAGAAAACTACTCATTCTAAACTGTCTTGCTTTGATAACTTGCTTACTAAGCAACCTTCTTATAGTGTGGAAAGAGCCTTTGAAGCTGGTGAAAACTCATAATAAAAGGAAAGTAGATGCAGCAACATGATATGTTACAGAAGAAAAATCAATGTGAACTTATAAACCTGAAAAGACATATGTTTTCCAGATCTCCTTAAAAGAGAATAATAGCAGCAATAATATTTCTGCCCTCTACTAGCACTTATGGGCAAACAAAATATTATTGCCTAATACCTACCAATAAAATAAAAAATTTAAAAAACAGACTCAGTTATTATGAAAAGACAAAAAGAATATCTCTGGTACATTTTTTTTTTGTCAGAAAACAAAATTCATCTAAAATAAAAAGCCAGAGGTCATTTTGAAAGACTAAGAAAAGTAATCTAAATGGTTTCTCTCTGGCTAATTTCTGACATTATGAATTACAAAAAACATAAAACCCTATGGCTAAAGAAAACAACTTCAGTCTGTCAAAGGCTAAGAGTGCATAATACTAAAACAAAAAGGTAGTTTGAAGGATATAAATAGGCACTTACACACACAAAAATCAAAATGGTAGAATATCTTTAATTTCTATTGCTCTTAATAAGTACTTAGTATGTGTGGTTCTTCTAATAATAATTTGTGCATTTATAATATGAAGGCACATATTTCCATCTGTATTAGGAAAGACTTGTAGGAAAAGTAACAGCATCAAATACAGTAGCTCTGTATCAATAACAGAAAAGACTGATCAGCACTAATAGTAACACATAATAACCATCTAGGAGTCCAGCATTTAATTAACACTACTGATCCTATCCAGTATTTGTGGGCATACTGTGTGTTTCAGACATTTAATAAATTAGCAAAATATCTGGAAGTGGTAACTAAGCAGAAATAGTTTCTCATTTCCTGGTAGATAAAAACTTAATATCTCTATGTAATAAAGATATCATAATAAAACTCCCTGAGGTTTTTTTTTTAAAGATTTTATTTATTTTTATTTATTTTTAGAGAGGGAAGGGAGGGAGAAAGAGAGAGAGAGAAACATCAATATGCGGTTGCTGGGGGCTGTGGCCTGCAACCCAGGCATGTGCCCTGACTGGGAATCGAACCTGCGACGCTTTGGTTCGCAGCCCGTGCTCAATCCACTGAGCTACGCCAGCCAGGGCCAAAGTCCCTGAGTTTTTAATAACATTAATGTACCAGGCATATATATCATAATACAGGGATATGGAATGTAACACAAGCAACTGGAACTTATGGAAATGTCTTTGTGAGGGAAGACTAATATTGCATAAAGTTAAAAGCTGGGGTTGAACTTAAAAAATCAAAAATAACAGGATAAGTGTACTTGAAACTAAAGTCTAACTTGATGGCCAGTATCTTGAGTTAAATATTAAATAATCTCTAAATGTACAGGGAATTCTAATGACTGGACAAAAAATTGTCCGGTTAACAAAACAGAACATGCAAATTTAAGAGATAACTTAAGTTTGGTACGGTCACTAAACCCTAGAGAAGTATAAAAAACAGAGTCAGGTATTCTGAAATCCCAGGGAAATGTGAAGATTTCCAAACCAGCAAAGTGTAAGAAGGAAAAAGATAAGAAATGCAAATCAACAGTATGAGCACATTTGTAACCAGTTTTAGGGAGCGCATATTGATTTGCTTTGGGATCACTATAATACGTATAATTTTCTTCTCTAAAACTGGCTAAAGAACTTAGAATAAAATAATATTTTAGACTTGATATTTTAATAAAACATTGGGAAGGGTTAGATTATACGAAATTTCAAATGTTTAAATACCATTAAAATTGAATACATATTCCAATGTATTGGTATACAGAATATAGATGAACGTTTTGAGAACCATTTATCATTTAATAATCAAGAATAATTATTACTAAGTTATTCTCTAAGCACACATTTAAAGATCTGTCCACAATACTGATTACTTGTATAAACTCCTAAATGACTTCAAGGCATTTATAATAAACTAAATAGTTATTAAGTAATAAAGAAATTAATTTTCTAAGCTCTAGGGGTATAACAATGAACCTAATAGGCCACGTTTTGTTTCCTAATAGACTCCTCAGATAACTGTATTCTAGTAAAGGAATTCCAATCTTTTTTTTAAATTAAAGAATGGGTATTATCATTTAAAAGTCAGTCTCATGTGTTTAGTTAGTGTGAATCAATTTCCCAGAGCCTGGTTGTTATTTGCTGAAATAATAAAATTGAATTTATGACACCACAAGGTTGAATAAACAAGCTCTGGTCACTCCATTAATATGTAACTATTCTGTAAGTCCCATTCTAATATAACCCATTAGCTGTATTTGTCTTCCTATTGCAATAAAAATAATAATTATGATTCTGCTAAATATAAAGGAAGCTGAGACATGTCACTACATATGTCTCATGTGTATTGCTTAAGAAGAAAGAATTCCTTCAAAGGAATATATTTTTATTTATGGTATTATAAATGTTATTCTTTAATATTTTTAATTATGGTATTATAAAGATGTTATTAATTGCATTTCTACAGTGTTACATATTTGCCAAAGGACTTTCTAAACAAAGTTAAAATATGTTGCTGATATAATCCATTTTCCATTGGAATGATTTAGGATTCTGCTACTCAAATTACACACAATTCATCCAGCATCTTACACCAGAGCCTTACAGTGGGAACTTACACTTTGGTATATGTTCAGATTTTGGACAGCAAAACATTTTATGGAGCTCAATTCGAGTAAAAATGAGATTTCTTACCTAGTTATAAGTGTTAGTGGGATATAACCTCCCCTCTGAAAATTAGTTTTAACAATGCAGTATTATTTTATAATACCAAGCATAATGTATCTATGAAGAAGTATGCATAAAGTACCTAATATTTTACCCTGTCTTCAAAGCTAACCTTTAATCTACCACAGTTTTTTTGTCTTTTAGAAGGAAATACATGATTCTTTAGTCAGACACAAAGAACTTTATTACTGACACTAAAAGCAATAGATAAAATGTCAGCATTTTTGTGTGTGTGATAATTTCCTAAGCACTAATTCCCACAGATTAACACAAAGAGAGCTGGGTGATAGGTATAGTTGCACTGAGTTGTTTGACAAGAAAAATCCGTGTTTGGGAGGTGCAGGTAGAATGCAAATCTTTGATAATTGGTAGCAAGTATACATACCTGCCACTTTTTTTTTCAGAATAAGACATTATATGTTCCAAGTCTGTCCACCATTAAACATCCTTGAAAAAATATTCTGACAAGGCAATAAGTGCCTCTGCTTATAAGAGGTACAGAAGTATGAGATATCCTTGAAGAATATTGGGTCTTAACAATATCCAACTTTTTTCTATAGTGTTTTAATTTTTAGAAAAATTCCCCCTCAGAACAACCTGACTCATTTGACTCATTTGACTGACCAAGGTTGGAACAAAATACATCCCAATTGTCCCATACAGCATTTAGTTAAGGCTACTAACAAGACTCCAAGCAGCAATATGAAGCTGACTTGCAGAATCGAACTCAACTATGTCCCTCAGGAGCCCAGACCCAGAAGGCTGAACAAATCCTACAAGCTATCAGATACTACTATGAAAGCCATGAGGCTTTCTGTGTTGACCTTTCCCTTGACCCAAAACATTAACCCAGCTACAGCAGGAAGTATTACATTGCAGATTCAGCCTTGGCAGGCAAGGAGAAAGTCTGTGACAAATCTATCATCCATAACTATCCTTGTCAGTGAGTTGAGGCTGACCTGAAGGCTTTTCAGAGCTAAAGGTGTGTTACTGATCACTGCAGCTGAAGGCAGAGAGAAATTTTATACCATTTTTTTCAATTTGGTGATTCCCATTATGGGGATAACTGCATATGAAGCACACATTACTAACAAGTTGCTTATTCTTGCCCGAAACCACCCCCCCAGGAATGACAGGCAACCTGCTGTTACAGAGATCTCTGCAGTCATCTGAAGATTACATGATCTACTGGTATTTGTTTCCTTAAATACTTGAAAGTCAATTATGACCACCCCTATAATCTGCATGTGTACAGAAAGGAGGCAAGTTAATGCCTTGCTTCTACACACAAAAAAGTATAGTACCAGGGCTACATACAGTGCCCCTGAAACAGAAGTGTTCTAAGCAAGTGTTACTCCTTCAAAAATGGGGGTGGTGGGCACTGGTCAGCAATGCCTTGAATTTGTCCTCCCAGATAGCTGGGGGGTATTGTGTACCCAGTTAAGTTTAAATAATTGGATCTAGTCATTGATTTTAGAAGGAATGCCTAAGGGAAATGAATCCAACCCATCTTGTTGCCCATGGCACCAATCAGCTACATTTGTCTGGCCTACAAATTGACTGAGTGACAACTATGAAAATGTGGGTGTGGAAGATATCAGGAGGTTTGGCAGGTGCTTTCCACTGGAAGTCCAAAAACTGCAGTCATCCCTGCTGTAATAAACAGACTTCTCAGTCAGTTTAAAGGGGAACGGTAGTCGATGATAGTTACAGACATCAGGTGGGTCATGGTAGACCCAACACTCAAATTTTAGATTGTAATAGTTTGAACTAGCCACACCAGGGTGTTTTCCTTCATGTGGAGGGAAACAGATGAGGTTCTGAAAAAGAAGGATGATTAATGTCTCTCCTTCCCCCAAACCCCTCTGGGCCTAAGTTATTTCTCTATCCAGGCTGTAGAGTTGTTGCTTTCCCTTTACTATTATAAAATTCTCATGTCCCACTGTAGTAGTCATACTTTACCTTTTTCCTGTCCCCAACCCTCTCATCTGGAAGGAATAAGGAAAAGCACTTTATTTTAAGTCTTGCAGAGAAGTAGGTGTCGTGCACATGGTTCACGTGGACCACTCTGGGGATACGTAAGCAAGGCACTCCCCTGATCTAGGCGCATGCCAATTCAATAAGAGATTCCAGATGGATGACCTAGAATTAAGTTTGAATACTTAAGGTCCCATTTTGCCTGGGATGCTACCCAGAATGTGGACTAATCAAGCCAACTTGAGGTTGCCATTGGGTGAGAGAAAGAAACATGATAAATAATAGGTGAAATCCCAAATTTTCAAAATAGGTCTTTAAAAACTCCAACACTTTGGTCAGCTAGTGGCTGAAAGGAAGGGATCCTTCTCTGGGGACAGCTGCACTCAATGATCAAACTTTCTTATTAAGATTTTTTGAACAGGAAGAAATGGAGGAAGTAAAAAGTCGTTTTGATTTAATTATTGAACTGCCCATTATAGCACAACAGAGAAAGGTAAGTGATAGCAAGTGTGTAAGCTTCACTATCTTAACTATCAGCTCACTATCTAGTGGCTTTTCTAATGAAAGGAGCACTAATGTCAGACTACAAAAGTTTGGAAAGCAGACATATGACAAAGAATAATTTCAAAGCACACAAAGGTATGGCCCCAATGAGCTGACTGAATAGGAACAGCACTGTAATCTGCAAAAGTATTAACAGCAATGAGGCACTACAGGGGTGGTGGGGGGGCGTGGTCAAAGATCCAATGTAGTCAGTGTGCCAGGAGTGGGTGAGAACCGTGTTCTGTGTAATGGGAGTATGTGCACCATGCAAGAAAAGCACATCAATTTTGGCAAGAGTCATGAGTCTCTCATGCAATGGCAGCGTCCGCATAAGAAACCTGGGGTCCTTTAATTTGTGTCTAGTCTGCAATGGTGGGTGTGTCACCCTGTCCACTATTATGATGGATACAGAAATGGTGGCAAACTGGGCAGCTCAGACTAGATCTACAGCATGATTCCAGTTGATCTTGCCAGAAAAGACGCCCTTGCTGTGGACAACTACATGAGTGACCGAGATTGTTTGATCAGAAGCTGCAATTTACCTCTAATTTTCATGCCCTGAGAAGAGTATCTTTAATTTTCCAAATGGCAAATCAAATAGACCACCTGCAACTGCTAATGTTGGTAAAAATACAGCAATGTTCATCAAAGGACATACTGGCCAGAGTTACGGCAACAGGTGAGTTCTGCCAACTTAAAAGAACAGCCATGTGCACTTTGTTTTTATTCAGTGAGTACAGAGTTTCTAGAGTACAGAGTCTAGGAGATACTGTTGGGTTTCAATTAAGCCCAATCATCAGTGTTTCAGGTACAAAAATTTATGGGAAACTTTGAATCAAGGCTTTATTAAGTCAACAGATTTGCTTTATGCTGAGAGTGGGGCAGTTAGTTTCCCCCAGTAGATTAAGTGCTACTTTTTAATTTAAAGCTGAGATGCCCCTAGGCCCAGGCCAGTGGTGTTGCTGAATACAGTATTTCCATTTAACAGGCAAGGCTAGTGGGGGCCCTTCCCATCTAAGTAGTTTTTGAGTTGATCCACCCCTAAATGGAAATATCTGGCCCAAGGTTGGTAGGAATCACAAAAGCTCACTAGCAAAATAGTAACTGGTTTTCAAAAGGAGGACCGGTAACCATATGAGGCATCAGTAAGACTAAAACCCCAATGAGTGCCTATCAGGTGGAGGCTGCTTCCTTTTTGCCAGGTGCTCTAATTGGCAAAATCAAAAGTAACAGAGATTTTAGTTCAGATGAGTCATTAGTTTGGGGCCCCAAAGGGACGAACAGTTTTCTATATGCACTTCCTGTCTGGAGACTTTTCCCTGGAACTTATGTGACAGGGAAGCGCATGCAAATCAGTGTTCTACTATATATTCAGAAGTGACAGCCACAAAAGCAACATATTGAATTTCCCCAAAGGGTCTTACTTAAAAAGATCACTTTAACTCCCATGCTCCTCTGAGCACACAGCCACAAAAGCAACATATTGAATTTCCCCAAAGGGTCTTACTTAAAAAGATCACTTTAACTCCCATGCTCCTCTGAGCACACTGCCCAAATCCCATCTGCTGAATTTTGGCACTCCTTCCCCATATGAGCATGACAAGAAAAATACTTGAACATCTATATCCAACAAAACCATCAAATCCAGGGTCCCTTTCCTCCTTGAAGTTTCTCAGCATGCTCAGAGGGATTGCCATGATCTTTATTCCCCCTTGGGAAGAAGGAGATTTTGGTCTTAACCATAATTATTTTTCTCCTTAAAGTTACTTAAATCAGGTCTAGGCTCCATGACATTAATTTTTCACTAACTTTCAGTTTTTAGTGTTTTGGCAGTCACTTGCAGATCAACAAAACAGACTTCCAAAACCCCATACTGGGTGTCAGGGTCACCATTACTGAAACCATCTGTTTCAGACTAAATGACCCTTCAACAGTGCAGTCACATTGCTCCCTTGCAAGGGCCACGGGTCTGTGTTTCTGGTTGACCTGAGTTTGACTCACAGAGAAGCGATGTTTTTTAAAAGTCCACATTGTTCCCTAACACTTGCTGCCCCACTGTCATCAGATCAAAGTTTTTACTTGATTTCATGATAAAGGCTAGAAGAGTTATTTTGGGTAGCAGGACTGAGTGTAAGAATTCATTGAGAATTTTTTGAATTAGAGTCTCATTATCCAGTGGGCCACCTTCATTAGCATTGTGAATCTAATCCACAGCCGTTTGAGCCTGAATACTAGTCAATGCTTCACCTGTGGTTTCCCATGACAGTCTCTGAGTCAAAACACCCCTGCAGCCTCTCAAAATTGTTAAAAAATACTCTGGTATCTTTTACTGTCATGTCTGAATATATCTGAGGTTGGAAGACTACAAAAGGGTTTGAGCCTTAAAACAGCCAAGGGTTGTCATTCTTCCTTAATAAGCCCTCATCTCCCAAGTCCACCAGCCAAAGTTGCAACAATTCACCTGCTTTCTGCCTATAGCAGTAATGAATTCCCCTACCTTCATCTCCAGCGTACGTGGATGATTCTGTAACTATTTACTCAAAGAGGGTGGAATTCTGTCGATATGGGAAACATCTTAGTTGCAGTTGTTGAGTTGTATTAATGAGGGGTCTTTAGACTGACAACCAGATGGGAAAGAACATTCTCCTGCCTTCTCTGTGGACAGGAGAGTTTACAACAACCCCAACACTGTTTAAGATCTCTTCATACCTACTTTCCAGTACCCTCTCTGAAACCACCTTTGCAATTCCTCCTTATGAAAAAAAGCAATGAAGTAGAGAACCATTAATTGCCTAGTAGACTATGTAATCCAGTCAAGATGTTTGCTACCAATTCCTACAGACTATCTTCAAATTCTGTTCAACTCTCACCCATCCTCTTCCAGAAATAAAGTCTTTGTCAGCGTCTCACCCTCATACCAAAACTGTCAAGAACTTCAAAAGGTCTAAGATTTTACACTTACAAACTTACAATAATTACTTATACTTACAATACAGTACTTATACTTACAATAATTACAAACTTACAAGCTGACAAGTTAACCTGCTATAGTTCATGGATGCCTGCAGAAGCCATAAGACTTTGGGGTCAGAGACAAAGGACTGTTTTACTCACAGCCATAGCCATGTCACTTAGACATTTTCCCTCTGTATCCCCCTCATAACATCCTTCTCGAAATATTGCTTTCTCCTCCCATTACCTACGATTTCATTGCTACTAAAATTTTAAACCTTTTCTTATTGCTCTATTCAAGCTGAGTTATAACATTTTCAAACTTTTATTGACCAAATTACCTAGACTAGAACATATAATAATATGGATGTATAAGCCTTAGGTTATTCGTTTCAATTATTAATTTAAACATGTCTTTTCCCAGGAAGACTTTGAGGTCTCTGATGACAAAAACCAGGTCCTCTAGTCCTTTGTGCCCCGAATGCATTTGGCAGTTGAAGAGTACAAACATATACAGAATTCAAAAATGAGTACTGGCTAGTAATTGAACAAGTTGTCAACCTTCAGAGACCCACATATATGGGTTTATATGTGAAAGCATTCTTAAATACTTATTTTGTAAATTATTTTGTTCCTTTCTCTTTCAGATGTACACTTCAAGGTGAACAATTTATTCATTAGTGTTCTAAATTAATTCCAGTCATTTCATTTTTTTTAGGTCATCCACATGAATTCACAGTAAATTGATATATGCAATCATCTAAGTATGGTTTTTATATGCTTCTCATCAAATAATCACCAGCAAAGAAATTGCTGGTAATGTTAAGTTAACCGGCTCTCTTCATCCATAATAAAAATGGGTTAAACTAAATGATTTCCAAGGCCTCTTGTAACTTCAAATTATTCCCAATGATAATAATGATAGTGGAAACAGTATTTTTGATGCTATGGTATGTTCCTCTTTATGTCTCATAACTGTTTTCTTCCCTGGCTAATTACAAATTTTCAATATGTATAAACTCTCATTCATATTTAAATAATGGATTTATCTCACTATTTAAAGTTAGGTACAATGTATGAAATAGGATTTGTTGTGTTAAAGCACAGCAATTATTTATAAACATATCTGGTTTACATATTCCATTTTAGTTGTTAGCATAATTAAGACATTAACCCAAAGGGTTAATTCTAAAAGGACATATTATCCCTTAACTTCACAAGTTTGTTATCTTAAAAAGTCAAGATAAGGATCATTTTCTGGACAACAATGGATTTCTTGGAATATATATATTTTGAGAAGATTAATGATATTCATTTGGTCTCATCATCTCTCCCAAAAGTAGAAAAGATGATCACACACCCTATAAAACTATATGTGTCTGTATCTTACATGATGTTAGAATTTCAGATTAAAATTAGACAGTTATTTATAGTCAAGGTCTGGGTTTATTTCCTGCAACAGCTTGTAGCAGCTAATTCATCAAGCTTTGTACCAGCTAAGAAATTTAGCGTTATGAGCTGCATTAGAAAATCAAAGAATCACTAAAGGAAAATGTTAAGCAATTTAAACTAAGGTCAGTTTTGAAAAACAAATCTAAATAATTCATGATCAAAATTAAATGTTCCATCTTCTGCAACTTCACATGCTTCACAGGGAAAAATAAGATATAATAAAAATAACAATAAGAAAAACAGCAGGAGCTTTAAACCTGCAGCATCCTTTGCAACCATGATTAAAATGCAATGTGCATAAAGTGAAGCTTTTCAATGTCTTTTCTACAAGAAAAAAATTGGAAAAGCTTTTATCCTTTGAAAAGAATCATTTAAAATGAGCTTTCCTAAAAGAATGTGTGTAATAAGCTAGAAAAGAAAATGCAATGCAGGCTCCGTGATTTTTTTCAGATTCTCATGAAAGAGTGATTTTTTTCAGATTCCTCAAGAAAGACATACAAAACTTGCTAAACTTTCAATAGTGTTCAATTTTACTATTAAAACAGAAATGTAAATGACCAAAAGCATATGAAACATGTGACACAATTTATTTTTGATTCAGGATCATTGTGCCCTCATCCTGAAGCTTTAGTTGCACAATACGGAAAATTACCACCTGGGTGTTTTAATTGCTGATGTTTCCCTTAGTTTTTAATTGGATAATTTTCTGGAACTTTTCCTCTCTGTAACCAAGTCAGTTTTCTGCCATAACTTCCATATTCATTGTTATGCTTAATAAATTAATTCTGCACAGGTTTTGCTGTCTTATTAATTTTTCTTATTTTACATACTTAACTCCACAAATTCTGCTTTTTTCTATTGATACATTCTTTTATCTTTAATACCTTATTTTAAACTAATTTCTCCTTGGCATTTCTCTTTCAGTTCATTTTTTCCTTAAGCTTTTCTAAAGATAAGATTTGATTAGTTGAAACTTCATAAGCACTATCTGCTAAGCACCATTCTTAATATTTAATTTTTCTACAAAAATTCTGGAGTAAATGCCATTATTATCCTCATATTGATGTGAGAAAACTAAAAACAGAAACATTAAGTTACCTGCCGAACATCACATTATATTCGGAATTCAACCGCATTAGTTTGGCTTATAAAGCCAGCGTGCTTTTGTGCTCATTCACTGCAGTAAAATGGATGGTACATCGTGGGTGAATTTTCTTCTGTTTATTGTTATTGTTATTGTTGTTTTCTACAACAAAATGTGTATCATTCTTCCACTTTTGGATGTTTGTTTGTCTTTTGTTTATTTGATTCTTTGTTTCTTGCCTTGTCTTTTTGCTTTAGCATTAGTAGAAAATTAACATATTCTCATTTACTTTGTCTCAGTTTTTTTAATGTTGACAAATTCTGTAACTATTATATGAGTGCTCCAATACAATGTATAAATTTCATTGACTTTCCATAATGATTGCTTGTCCTTCTCTAAAGCTTCATTTTAAAGACACAGTATTGTATGCTTATAGATTAAGAAAAAAAATACCATTGGTTTTGATTTGCTGACTTATATATACCTTTCATTAAATTCTGTAATAAGGAAATTCCATAATCTTTCTTCATTCAGTCATCTTACCACAGAATACTCTTAGTTATCCACATGTGGTTTCAAGAATTCTACTTTTTGTTCAGTTAGTTAAATTTGTTATATATAAAATTGATAAAATAGCTTGGATTATGTAATTGAAATTTACTTTGGACAGGGCATAAAAAATAAAAACTAAGTAAACCTCTACCTCGAGTATATCATTTAAAACATACAATAATATTGATTTCAAAGTGATTAAATTACTTAAATCTTTATCTTCATTTGTTATAAAGGAAACTGAGTAGAAAGTCATCTTCCTACTTTGAAAAAGAATTACAGTTTTATAGAATAAATTAATAGTTTTGAAATTTCATTTTGAATTTAAGAAAGATTTTTTCTCAATATAAACTCCAAGTTGAAGACCTCATTTTTAAATCATTAATGGTAATTTATTTTCTTTAGTATTACCCATCTTCACACTTAGTGTCCAAAGAATATTAATACTTCCCACATCATGATTAGGGCTGAAAAAATGGTAACAAAGATATAATATAAAGTAGAGTTAGCTGGGTATTTTAAAGATTAAAATTTATTCAAATGCTCTTTAAAAGGTCTGTATAATGTATGAGCTGATTTTTGGTATAAAAATGGGTTAAATTTTACTCCATCACTTACATTTTCACTAACAAATAGATCAATTGTCATTTTTTAAAGATTTTATTTATTCATTTTTAGAGAGGGAGGAGGAGAAGGAGAGAAATATCAATGTGTGGTTGCCTCTCCTGCGCCTTGTACTGGGGACCTGGCCCGCAACCCTGGCATGTGCAATGACTGGGAATTGAACCAGCGACCCTTTGGTTCAGAGCCCATGCTCAATCCACTGAGCTACACCAACCAGGGTCAATTGTCATTTTTTTAACTGCAATTGTCTTCTATTTCTTAGTGACAGAACACCATCTATTTCAGTGGTTTGCAACCTTTAATTTCAGTTGATAAATCATATAATCCTCAAATTTCTCTCACTAAAGACAGTATATTTCATCCTCAGTTAAAAAGAGGACTGAAGTTTGTATGGAAAATGTGAGTAGAGGGAAACATATACTACCTGAATTTTGAGGAAGGAGACATAATTCGAAAGGCTCACATTTTCCACTTCCTGCCACCACTTCCATCTAAAGGAGTCAATTTTATTGTCTATTAAAAGGTAAAAATGTAGGTGTCACATAGAGATTATTTTGTTTGGTATAATTTTCCTTTCTACTATGTTACAAAAGAAAAAGAAAGACTTTATAAACCCAATTTGCCAAACAAGATCACTTCCTACTTTTTTCTTCCACTTGCCTTCCAACATGAAACAAAGGTTTCAAGGAGCAAACAAAATGGGAAATGATAATTTTGAAAAGAACCAAACCAAAGTATATCTTTCAACAGTTTTCCAAGGAATTTCACAATGGTCGAAATATAACTTGACCATGGGTTTTATTTTACATTAAAAATATTGTCTCATCTCTTTCTAGAATAAACAAGTTTCTAAGAGAAACACCCTAGCTGGCAACATTAGACCACTATAGAAAAGCACTTCTGCAAAAGTAGTTGGGGAAACACTGTAGAGATAATTATAGAAAAAAATAAATTTATAAAATATTTCAAGTTTGAAATTGTAGATTATATGTTAATAATAAAACAATTTCATTGTTTTTGTTTAGTTTAACAACTCCCTTACTTTTTCTTCCTATACGTGAATGTCTATGTTTGCCCCATTTTGAATTTATCCTCATGTGTGGTATAAGAAGGTTGTCTAGTTTCATTTTTCTGTACATATCTAATTTCCCAACACCATTTATTGAATAAACTATCTTTAGCCCATTGTATGTGCTTGCTTTGTCTGTTGAATATTAGCTGACTCTAAAAGTGTGGGCTTATTTCTGGGCTCACTATTCTGTTCCATTGATCTATGTGTCTGTTTTTATGCCAATACCTTCAATGTTAAACCTGACACCATAAAAGTCATAGAAGAAAACATAGGCAGCAAGATCTCAGACATTGCTCATAGCAATATTTTATCAGACATACCTCCCCAGGCAAGGGAAACAAAAGAAAAAAAAATAAACAAATGGGACTACATCAAACTAAAATGTTGTTGCCCAGCAAAGAAAAATATCAACAAAATAAAAAGATAACCCACAGAATGGGAGAATATATTTGCTGACATATCTGATAGGGGTTAATATGAAAAACGTATAAAGAACTTACAAAACTCAACCCCCCTCAAAAGACCCAATTAAAAATTTGTCAAAGCACCTCAATAGACACTTCTCCTAAGAAGACATACAGATGGCCAATAGACATATGAAAAGATGATCAATGAATTTCACTAATCATTAGAGAAACAAATTAAATCACAATGAGATATCATCTCACACCTGTCTGAATGGCTATCATCAATAAATCAACAAACCAGTGCACATTGGTGGGAATGCAGATTGGTTCAAACACTTCAGAAAGCAGTATGGAGGTACCTCAAAAAATTAAAAATTGATCTGCTTTTTGACCCAGCTATCCCACTTATGGGTATATATCTGAAGAAATTCAAAATATTAATTCTAAAGAACATAAGCACCCCTATGTTTACTGCAGCATTATTTACAATCACCAAGACACAGAAGCAGCCCAAGTGTCTATCCATAGATGAGTGGATAAAACAACTATGGGACATTTACACAATGGAATACTACTTGGCCATAGAAAAGATGAAAATTTGACCCTTTGAGATAGCATGGATAGACCTGGAGAATATTATGCTAAATGAAATAAGCCAGTCAATAAAAGACAAATACCGTATGATTTCACTCATGTGGAATGAAACGAACAAACTGAACTAACAAGGAAAACAGAGACAGACTCATAGGTGGAGAACAGAAGACATCTAGTGCAGCTAATACACTATATGAGAAAGTGTATTTAGAAAGTCACAGAGATAGAAGAAATGGGCTCACGAAACAAGTTACTGAGGCAAAAGAGGGCCTCTTAACATAAGCATAAGGGAGAGAAAGGTAACTTCTGGGAGAAGAGCAGGAGGAAAGAGGCATGGCCATGTTCCTGGGAAGGATGGTGGGTGGAGGGATTGAGCAAAAAGGAGAAAGCACTCATGGACATGGACCACAGTGTGGTGATTGCTGAGGGGAGGAAGGTTTAAGATGACTAAATAGCAATGGAAAACAATACAATAAAGATCAAATTTTTTAAAAAGGCTATGTTTGCCAAATATAGTTGGCTTGCCAAGGTAATTTTTAGCAGTTACCAGTTTTGTTTTGTTTTGTTTTGATTTGGAACAAAACTCTCAAAACATGAGTGCTTTGAAAGTCAGAAAGTATAAAACAAGGGGAGATTCCCTAAAAAGCTGGCATACTTTAGGACCACAGTGATCGTTCAATGAGCACTGATTTGCAATACAAAAACAAAAACAAAAAATATTTTAAACCACACAGTTTAACAGACAAATAATAAATATTCCTATGCTCAGGGTGCTTTACTGTATTTTAGAGAGATAACAAAGTCAAATGATTAGAAAGTACTATACCAAATGCTTAATTAGATATTTCCAAAACCTAAACTGGAAACCAAGGACTGGGGCTATTTCAACTATATGGTTCTCCACTCAAAATCACTCCCAGCTTTATCAGGTATTAGGGATGCAATATGAGGCAAGGTACTTAGCATCTTAGTATATATGCTTCCTCATATGTAATTCAGTATAACAGAATTACTATACAGATAACTGAGTCAATACTTTGACTACATGGCATATGTACTTTTTAAATCTAAATTACTAAAACCCAAATTGAGGTAATGTAAATGTGTAGAAGTACACAAAATGGTCATTAAAAATCACCAAATTGAGGCGACTATATGACATACTGTATTATCTTTTTACACTTATTTCCAAAACATCTTTTTTTGGAATGTTATCATTTTACAATAAGCTTTTTTTCTTACTTGCAATTAAGCTTCAGCTAAGAATCGAGGTATCTTACCAAGGTTCTATTTATTATCTTAAAGTAAGATTATTCCCAAAGACTTCAGTTATGTTTTGGAAACCCTTTATAGAAGGTTGATTTAATTGTTGGTATACGGTTTTTAATAGTAAAGGCAGGAAAATATTTTCTTCTAGACTAAAGTATGTTGAGCTTCATTATGTAGGACTTATTTTCAATGAAGCTTTAGAAGCTGAGAAGCAGGAAATGCCCTTTAATTCTGTATTACTTGTGAAGAAGCTGACCTGATAGTTTCAATCCGCCTGCTGCATCCTATCAGTAAGACAAAAGCAGAAACATCTCTCTTGCCACTAGTGATTACTTTTGTGATACACACCATGTTTCCTCTAATTTTAAGTCTAATACTTGACCTATTAACAAATGAATGTGTATTCTTTTTAATGCAGTCCCTGGTTACATCTTTCTCTAAGTGACAGTACCATTAAGGATGAATGCTAAACATTTTCAGAGCCATGAACTTCAAATCCCGGAAAACATGTATTTCCCCGTGCTCACAAGAGCACCTCTTCTCTGACATGCAACAGTGGTGCTATGTTCCAGTTTGTTTCCTCCACCAATCTTTCTGAATTATGACTACTTAGGTACTAGAAGAAAACAGGTCTCTGTCAATTTATGTTTGAATTGAAAGGCTTACTCACTCTATTACATAAGAAACCAAGTATAAAAAAATTACCTCAGACTGACTTTACCAAGTGCAATACTGCCATCAAGTGGACCACAGAAAGATTAACTGCACAGAATATTGAAGCCAAATACCTTCGACCAGTGGCCTAAACATTTTGTGGGGAACTATAATAAGAATACATAAAATAATTTTTGAAACCACATCAGAGGTGATTTTTAAATATATTTTATATATTTGTTTCTACTATAGCACTGAAATTCAACAATTAAATAAACGTATTCTGCCATGAAATAAAATGATAAAAGGGCAAAAATAAAAATAAAAAAGAAGAATCCTCCAATTACTATTGTTATTAAAAAGGTGGGCTTCACCATGCTTATTAAACATTTAAAAAGTAATTTTATAACTTACTTGAATTTTCCAAATAGAATTGATTGATAAAAATGTTCTGGCAGGTCTGTTTCTGTATAAAGTTATTTAGACCAGCTCACTTTATTTCTGCCTTAAGTTCCCTGAATTTTTAAAGCCTTATAATATAGAAAAATCTCAGAAAGTTATAGTGAAAATACCATAGATTCACTTATTTTTTATGTGATATTAGATACTATTTAATTTCTTTTCTAAAATATTACCATAAATTGTTTAAGAAATGTATAGGTTTATATTGTAACTGTATTGAATAAATAAATTAATATTCAATCCAACAAAGGCACTAGCTAAACTTTGTTGCCCTATGGGTTTAAATTTGATTATCTCATTCAGTCCTCACTTCAAATCTATGACATTGGCAATATCATTCTCATTTAGTGGCTAAAAACACTGAGGCTTAGACATTTTAACTTCATGTTTCAAAGTTGCATAGTAAATAAAGGTTTAAGGCAAAGCAGTCTGTTTCCCAGACACTGGCTGATACTCACTGTACTGTAAACTAGTGAGCTTCGGTTAACTTTTCACATTAATATCTACACTTATCCATTTCAGAAAATACCATAAATAGTTATTTTAATATTTATCAATATAAAGCAACTGCAAACATTGCAATGACATTAAGAACATTAGTTCTTAATATTAATAATTAGTGAATGAATAAAGTTATTAAAAGAAAACACAACCCTACATATATTTGTGGGATAGAATATTGTAAATCTTACAATTCTACAAGTTATAAAATAGCATAGCTGTACAATTACCAAAAAAGTCTAAATAGAGAAAGGATGTGTATGCTGTCTTCCATGTACTTTAAGTTGTGCAAACTGTTAATTTTATTAAAATAAATGGGAATTTGTCAGTATGGTTATAGAAGTGTTCAAATGAATAAAATACCATAGTTGAAACTTCAAAATATAATGATTTTCAGCTGGCCAATTGAGGCAATGCACTTGTCATCAGTGCCTACCAAAGAAGCCAACTCACATTTAACTATTTCTAGCATGAAAGTAATCTCTGCATCCTAGAAAAGGGATAATTTGTATTTATAAACACTCACAATAGCCCTTTGGTAGCCGTAAGTTCCCTGGAGATGTTTTCTTTCCCATTATTTTAGCAAGTGCAGAAGTTAGTAAATTTCACCACAAGTACCATTAAAACAGCATCTGGACAGATTCCAAGAACCAAGGTGATCTTTTTAGTAATGTCACAGAACATATAATAACAGAGCAAAATAACACTGTATCTGTGTAGACCCTCTGCTATGCTGCCAGGGAGTAGTGGGAAGGCTTTAGTGTCAAACCATAACTCCCTGCCTCAGCTTCCCCACTTATCAGAGTGCTGGATAAATTCAACAAGTTCCTTGATCTCTCTGAACCCTGGCTTTTCTCATCTGAAAATAGGGAAAACAACTCATTTCATTAGATATAATGTATACATGTAGATATTAATAGCTCTTACCTACAGGATCCGTGTGAATTGAACAGTATAAAAGTGTGAATTGCATGTAAAGTGGGAGACCTGGTGCAGAGGTAAAAATCTGTGCCAGCAATACAATAGCAATGTTCGTTTTAAACAATAACTTCAATCAGACCTCTACCTGGATGATCTCTTTCTTACTTACTCTATAATTCATCATTAGCCTCTTCCTTCTGGGGAATTCATCTATGTAATAAGTAGAAATGATGTGTTCCATTATCCCAAAGAAACAATGTGCAGGCATATCTATTGTTTTTAAAGAGCATGTCTTTATAGACACAGCTTAATGTAGTTGATAGAGTATTTGTTCTTGTTCACAAGTCTTCAGTCTGCATTCCTTTAACTGTATGTGCCTTGGAAAAGTGATTTACTTAAGGCTCTGAATTCTTCTTTTAGCAGAGTTAATGAGACTGACTAAAAAGAATAAAATGGGTAATACAGGGTGCTAGGGGGAAGCTTTGTATTCAGACTTTGTATTTAGAGAGAAATCTATTTCAGAGTAAGCAGCCACCACCACAAAATACACTAGGAAGAATGAAGAAACTGGGAAATGCCAACATTTGCAATATGGCCCAATTTCTAAGACATGGAATACATTAGAAAGAAAATCAGAAGTTATCTAAATTTTATTTGAAAAATTCCAGGGGCAGATATACTTAGTTGTTATGGTATGTAAAAAGATGGCAAAATTTGTGAAAACGCCCAGCATAAATATGAGGTATTAATACTTTTAATTGGAAATGAAATTGAAGCATATAAAAGACAAATAGGCCATGGCTACAAGCATTCAGAAATGCAAAGTAGGCAAAAATATCACTTAAGAAGGTTGACTTTGTGAAAGTCAACTAATAGAATTAATTATTGTAATTGTAATAATCAATAGAATGTGCTAGAATATAGTTGACATATTCTTTCACTGAAAAAGTGAAGAGGAATTCTACCTAAGTCACATTTACCTATGTACTAAATTTCTGATTTAATTTCCTCAATACATTAAAAATATGTATTATTACCTACCAGTAATTCCAACAATGGTATAAAGGTAAGAATGTCTCTCAGTTAACAACTATAATTTGAAACTCGCTGCCCTGATTTCCTCATAAAAGTTTTTATTACTGTTAATTTCCTATCTTTATCTTTTTTCTTAAGTTAGATATATATAATTTTCACATTTGTTGAATTATATTTTCTAGACAATAAAAATGTCAAAGCCTCAAAATGCAAATGAATGAAGAGCTAAGGCTTTTAACATTAACTTTTTAATAACCTATGGGTATTGTTATTGCTATTGCATTACATGTATTTTTAGACTTTGTATTTTAGACCAGTTTTTTTAGCTTCACAGCAAAACTGAAAGCAAGGTACGGAGATTTCCCACAAACCCCTTACCACTACAGTTACAGCCTCTCCAATTACCAGCAGCTCTCATGAAAGCAGTAAAACTTTGCAACTAATGGACCTACATAGACACATCATTACCACCTACAGCCCAGAGTTTACATTAGGATTCAAGGTTGTGTTATACATTCTATACAATTGGACAAATGCGTAATAACATGTATTCACCATTATAGCATCACACAGAGTATCTTTACTGCTCTATAAAGATCCTATGTGCTCTGTCAGCTCATCCTTCTCTCCCTCTAACTCCTGGCAACCACAGATATTTTTACGGTCTCCACAGTTTTGCCCTTTATAAAATGTCACACAGTTGGAATCATAATACAGTATATAGCCTTTTCAGATTGGCTTCTTTTACTTAATAATAGTCATTTAAGATTCCCCTATGATAATGTATAATTTTTCTCTGGCTGTTTTCAAGAGTTTAATTATGATGTATTCTGTGTTTGATGTCTTTTAGTTTATTCTGTTTGGGGTTCATTCAACTTCTTGGGTTGTGTATATTTGTGTCTTTCCAAAATTTGCAAAGTTTTTAGCCATCAGTTTTTTTAATAGTCTGTCAGCTCTATTTTTTCTCCTTTCCTTCTGAAACTACATTAATATGAATTTTAGATCTTCAGTCATTGTTCTACCAGTCTCTGAGGCTGTTAATTTTATTTCTTTTTCAGTCTACTTCTCACTGTTTTTCAGATCAAGTAAATTCTAATGGGCTGTTCTCTAGCTGACTAACTCCCACCCTCTGCTGTGTCCACCCTATTACTTAGTCTATCTCACAAGCTCTCTAAAAAAAAATACCTATGCTCCGGTATCTCTTCAGATCCTGTATATCTTTCACTTTTTAAAACAATACCTAATATTGTATTTTTTTATTTCTACAAATTTTAATACACTAATATACCATTTTTATCATAGCTGTTTTAAAATCCTTATCAGGTTATTCCAACATCTGGTTTATGTTAGCATCTATTGGTAGTTTTTTCTCATTTAAGTTGTGCTTTTCCTAGTTCTTGATATGAAGGGTGACTTTGATTTTATCTTGGAAATTTTGTTTACTATAGACAGACTCTGTAATCTTTATAAATACTTTATCAGGAAGTCACCTTCTCTAAGTGTAGTGTGCAGGTCCTGGCTTATGTTTGAGGCTATGGTTCCAATGTCATTTTAATTTTCAGGGCATCTGCAGTGTTATTTTGGCCTTCCTGGTTTATTTGGTGTTGCTGGTCTTTCCTGGCGGTGTCTGAGAAAGCAAAAGATGTTTCCCAGGCCTAGTCACTGCTGGAGGTGGAGGGTCTCAGGCTTATAGGCATAAAGAGGGTTTCTGGGCCAGACTCTTGTTATAGCAGAATCTCTTTGCCTATTTGAGACAGAAAGGGCTTCTGTCTTCTATTGGACCTTCTGATGTCTATAGAATCCCTTCTAGAGGTTCTTCTATACATCCATGACGTGTCTGTGTGGAGGAAGGAGGTGTCAGATTGATAGGAACAGTTGTTTTGATGAGGATTCTATTATAATTGACACCTGCTACCCTGACACTCTCAGTGGGAAAGGGAGTCTCGTGCCTGCCTGCACTCCTCTTTCAAAGCTGGACCGTTTGTGGTGAGGTCACTTTGGGGTCACTTTGGCTAGCCAACCTATACCTATCCATTGGAGAAGGAAGTCTCCGATGCTGTAGAGAAGGAGAGTGCTTCCCCCAAAGTGGCATAGAGTTTGCAGCGAGTTTTTCAAGGGACCCTCTGACCCAAAGGAGGCATATGTCTCCCCAGGAATCCCTTTTGCTAGTCTGAGGTTAAGAAAAATTAACTTTCTGTTGGATGAGAGAATGCAAGATGCCATTCCTCTATGTTGTTCCTCAAGATCTATAAAATCAAACCAATTTTCCTCCTCCCTACCACCTTTCAGAATTTTCCTCTTGTTTCTTCTCACATTATTTGCAGAGTTTACATTTCTATTTAGCAGGGAGAAACAGAAAGAAACAGGTCCACACCATTTTTTATAGCCTAACAGTCTCTCTCAGTGAATTTTAATGTTCAAATCTGACAATGCAGTTATTTTTTAAAATGTCATTCAGAATTTAAACTCAGTTTCTTTGCATGATATATAGTGCTTGTGGTACCATGATTTTTAATTTCACCGCATTTGGGTGTACCAACTTTACTCCTCCTATGTGCTGTGCTCCGTGACATCTCAGATTTCACATTGCACTCCCCTTTTAAGATGTATCTTCAGCTGTCCACTCCTCACTGAACTATCTTCTGACTCCCCATTGTGAAATTAAGCAGCAGCTTCTTTTTTTTATTTTTTCTGTTCATTTTATTTTTTAAATATATTTATTGATTATACTATTACAGTTGTCCCATTTCCCCCCTTCATTTCCCTCCATCCTGCACTGCCTCTCCTACCCACACTTCCCCACTTTAATTCATGTCCATGTGTCCTAAGTTCTTTGGCTTCTACATTTCCCATACTTTCTTGCCCTCCCCCTATTTTCTACCTACCATCTACGCTACTTATTCTCTGCACCTTTTCTCCCTCTCTCCTCCTCCCACTCCCCTGTTGCTAACCCTCCATGTGATCTCCATATCTGTGTTTCTATTTCTATTCCAGTTGTTTGCTTAGTTTGTTTTTGTTTTTGTTTTAAGTGTGGTTGTTAATAATTGTGAGTTTGCTCTCATTTTACTATGCATGTTTTTTATCTTCTTTTTCCTAGATAAATCCCTTTAACATTTCATAAAATAAGGGTGATGATGAACTCCTCTAACTTGACCTTATCTGAGGACACACTTTATCTGCCCTTCCATTCTAAACGAAAGCTTTGCTGGATAGAGCAGTCTTGGATATAGATCCTTGCCTTTCATGATTTGGAATACTTCTTGCCAGTCCCTTCCTGCCTGTAAGGTCTCTTTTGAGAAATCAGCTGATAGTCTGATGGGAACTCCTTTGTAGGTAACTGTCTCCTTATCTCTTGCTGCTTCTAGGATTCTCTCCTTCATTTTTACCTTGGCTAATGTAATGATGACTGTGGAGGATACTGGACAGCAGTATCCATCCCTGCTGCAGATACTCATCGAAACACAAGAAAAACATACACAGGGACAACCGAATCCTCTGGGGAAATACAACGAAGCGGCCACTTCCTCTAGTGGAGAGTGCCCTGAGTCACCATCTGAGTAGGCTTTTATTAAGAATACAGATACAGTTTGTGGATTACAGTCTGGCAGGGAAGATCAAACAAGTAAGTAATTTTCAAATAGGCTGACAGAACTCACGCTGGGATTCTGGGCTGAGATTTTGGGTTTTATCACTTAAAAAGACTACAGGACCTAAAAGGCTAGTTTCGTTTCCTACCCATGCCTTCATATTCTAATTCAATAACATCCTCCAGCAAGCAGATCTCACGGGATCTTGCATATTCTATGTCCCAGTCCTGATTACACCGGGGGTCCCCAGACTCTGGTCTGGACTGCACTGTCCCTGTCATTTCTGCAGGCCTGAGTCGGGCAGAGGAGACAAAGGCAGTCAAGGGACTTGGATTTCTCACAACTGTTGAGGGCTGCCCCGCCTGGTCTCAGGAAGCTGTGACCCCCTGTGACTTAGGCTGAGTGAGAGACCTCTGGACCAGGAGCCACTAAGGAGACAAAAACTTATTTCCCTGGCATGAACGCTACCTGTTCTGTGCCTGGCCTTTAAATGCCTGATCAGTTTACCAATGACGGGTAAGACTCCTTAATGAAGGGGCAACCTAAGACAGGGGCTGATCACATAAAGGCCTCTGGAATGAGGCTCATGAGGCTGTGGAAATAAAGGGGCTGTGGAAAGGAAGGGGTGATCGTCATCAACCCCTGCCCCCTCTTAGCCTGAGTTTTTGTACTTAGGTGTGAGAATTCCAAGTCTCCTGGCTGCCTCTGTCTCCTGCCCTTCTCAGGGCTAAGCAAACAGCCAAAGGGGCAGCTCAGACAGGAGACGGTGGACCCCCGGGGTAATCAGGCCTGGGACATAAAATATGCAAGATCCTGTGAGATCTGTTTGCTGGAGGATGTTATTAACTTAGAATTTGAAGGCACCGACAGGAAACCAAAACTAGGCCTTTGACCCATGTAGTCCTTTTCATATGATAAAACTTCAATCTCTGCCTGGAATCACAACAGGGATTCTGTTAGCATCTTTGTAAGTTACCTATCCCCTTTGATCCTTTCTGCCAGACAGTGAATCCACAAACCAAGTCTACTTTCTCAATAAAAACCCACTGGAGTAAAGGAGGCATTCCCCACTTGGAGAGTGGCCACTCCATTCTTTACTTCCCCACAGAAAACTGTTTCTGTGCATGATTATTTCTCATGTTTCGATGAGCCATCCACAGCATTCGCATGCTCACTGCCGGCCGAGAGAGCACACCACAAGCCTCCATACTGTTTTTCATAGTGGCTGTAGCAGTCTACATTCCCACCAGCAGTGAATGAGGGTTCTTTTTTTCCCACAGTGGCCGAGACACAGAAATAACTAAAGTGTTCTTCAATAGATGATTGGATAAAAAAGATGTTAAAAAGACTTATCTAAGAAAAAGAAGATGATCAAAAATATGAACAGTAAAATGACAACAATCTTAACAACTATCAACTGAACCTAAAAAAAAAAAACTAAGCGAACAACTAGAACAGGAACAAAATCACAGAAATTGAGATAGGGAGGTTTATCAACAGGGAGGGGGATGGGGAGAATGGGGGAAAAGGTACAGGGGATAAGAAGCATAAATGGTAGGTACAAGATAGACAGGGAGTGGTTTAAAATAGTATAGGAAATGGAGAAGTCAAAGAATTTTTATATTCGACCCATGGACATGAACTAAGGATGGGGAATACAGATGTGGGGGTGGGGAAGAATAAAGGGGAGAAAAAAAATGGGACAACGGTCATAGCATAATCATCTAAGCATATTTAAAAAAGAATATGTGCATATATACAATGGATGTACCCAGCCATAAGAAAATATAAAATACTGCTATTTGCAACAATATGAATAGTTTTTCAGAATATCATGCCAAGTAAAATAAGTCAGACAGAAAAAAATAAGAACCACATGATTTCACTCACATGTGGGAACAAAACTAAAAGCAACAAATGAACAAACAAGAAAAACAAACAAAAACTCACAGATGCAGAAAACAGGATGTCGGTCACCAGAGAGAAGGGGAGTGAAGGGTAAACAGGTCTAATATATGACAACAAAAGATCTGACTCTGGGTGGTGGGTACTCAATGCAATGTACACAGGATGTACCACAGACTTGTAACTTGAAACCTATATATTTTATTAACCAATGTCATCCCAATAAATGTGATTTTTAAAGAAAAAGAATAAGGGAATAATCAACAACAAAAAATGACAGAAGAATGATAAAGTCCACTGTCAGTGACAATGACAAGACTATGGGCATCTTTAAGAAAAGCAGTTCCTACAAAGTGCTTCAGTCTGCTGAAAATTTACTGGGTGGTAAGAAAATAAAAGATTTCAGGGTGAATGGCTATGAAGGGAAAATGAGAAGTAAGGTGGCAGAAGGACAGTCAGCGATGTGCTCCTTTCAGTTACAAACAAGGTTCATAACTAATTAACTTTCCTTCAAGACTGGAATGAAAGAAATAATGCTAAATGCAACTATATAAGATTTATATGTGAAAACGAATGTGGCAAATTGGGTGAATTCAACTCCCATTGTGTTCATTTTCTCTGTGGAAGAATAACAAGGTTACCGTGTGAGAAAGGAGGATGGGGTAGGGGTGGCAGTAGTCAGTGTGTAAAAGACTTACAGTGAAATATGAAGAGCAAGATGATGACAGACATGTGCGCACCCTGGCCAGGTGGTGGGAAGATCACAGGTGCGGAGGTCTCCTATGCCCTGGTACCAATTCATTCTATTTATACAAAGTATTAAATTCCCAGCACAAAGTTACCTTTATTGGTGTAAAGAAAGTAGGAAATAAACCAGTTCTCCTGGTATAACTCCTTCTTTCATCTCTCATCATAAATTCAAATCTTACACAATATCTGCATTTAAAAGAAAATAACTTGCTATCTTATTTTGTTAGCAAGCGTCCAATAATTCCTTCTGGAACTAAAGATGAACCAGAATTTTTAGTCTTCAAGGGAAAGATAACCATGAGAAAATCAGCCAGTGCCAGCTAGCTGCCATTCTTCCAAATTCTCAGGTTCTCAAATTATATGTATTAACTGATATGGAAGTGTTTTATTGCTGTATCTATGCATATAAGGTAACCATTCCATAATAAATTATGCTACAAGACGCTCTAAGTTCTCTCAAATTTATTATTTCTCAGTGTCATTTAAGTTCCACAATTAGCAGATTCAGGACAAATAAATTATTTTCAAATGAGAAAATATTTATTAAATTTATCTGGTGCAATAATAAATCAGGGGCAGCTTAAGTTAAAAAACAAAACTGAGTTCACTTTCTAAACAGCCTAATAGTCATGCTAACAAGTTAAAGTCTCTTTATCCACTGACCATCAAATATAATGCAGGAAAATGTAAATAAATTGGTAAGTAAATATTATAGAAAATTGGCTATTTTATTTAACTCACCTGAACTGGTAAAACACAAATGTAATAGCAAATATAATATTTAAAGTTCTTGGAGGTCATATGAAAATTAATTTTTATATCTCTTAATTTTACCCAAGCAATATTATACTAGAAAATGTTTCTTTTGTATGTTAAACTCCAAAAAGTCATAAATTCACTATTATAATTTGATTTATCTATTTCCTAAATCTTGTCCACTTAATGTTAAAGATAAATACTAACAGATATTTTTCAAAGAAGAATTTAATTAAACTTTTATAATATCTCAGTGCTAAGCACTTTATCAAGTAACACTTCCACTGATGTCACTTCAAAATGGAAGGGTAGAGAGGTTTTAAAAAAATAATAATTTAGATGTTAGGAAATAGATATTTCAGTCAATCTTGTAGGTATAGTGATTTGTAAAAATATCATAAAATCATCAATCCTGTAATGGCAGCAATGGTTCTCTATATCATATTCTACTTGAAAAATTCATGATTCTCCCGGCATTATATTGTAACTATAATAAAAACACATTGATATTCAAGTCTTGAGAATTTTTAAAGCATATGCTAAAATGTGTATATTATACATACAGGATGGGGCAAAAGTAAGTTTACAGTTGTGAGCACACAGAACAAAGAGTTTATTCTTGTATTCAATATTATTATTTATTAATTATTGAACAACCATAAACCTGCTTTTGCCCCACCTTGCGTATTGTAAATTTGTTCATTACTTCATTGTTATTAAACATAGACAATTGTTTGGTAAATTTTTTAGTGCCCCAGCTTGGTACCTCATTCCAAGATTAACCAACTGTTCATTTTGAGAAATGTCACTGGGCTCTGAAATGGATGAATAATTACAGTTAACAATGAAATTTCAAAATAATAGAAAGTATACTCCAAATGATATTAGTATTTCCAAGACTTGCATGAATCTTATGGAAATGGTTAGAAATAAAAAAGGGAAAATCTATTAAATCACTTGAAATCATCAAGTTGTAAAGCATAGAAAGCTGACATGTCGAATTAACTGAATTACTGAGAGTCTAAAATTACAAAGTATGCAATATGCACAGTAGCTGATTCAACCATTTTTACTTTTTGCATTGCTTTAGACTACTGTAATTATAATTTTCTCTGAATCCATAAAGTATGTCAAATGTCTGATTTCTAAATGTCTTAAACTACCAAAAATTCACAAATTAAGTTCAATTTGACAGAAACAACTGCAATAATAATAAGTTCTCTCTGAGGACCTTTTTTTTTTAAAAAAAAAGTCTCTTTCCTTATACAAGAAATTTACTATGAAAGAACAGGGGATTCAAACTTGTCTTGCTTGAGTGCTTGACAATGATTGCAAATCAATGTTTCAGAATAAACATATAGTTGGAGCCTTATAATCATGCATTAGTAAGTATATTTTAATATAAAAATGCCCTTGTACCACTTGAAGTAAGTCTCCTTTTCTGTGATCAAGAGAGAAATTAATATGTAATTTGGTGATTAACAAAGCCTATTTTAGCAAATTGTTATGCCCATGATATAAAACCATTTAAAGTGTGTGGTGGGGCTAAGTAGTAATAGACAGTTTTTTTAACTGTTATGGAGAAATCATAAAGTAACAAAGGATTACTATGAATTGGTAAATCTATATCTCCTCAACTATTCATCTCTTCTTTTTTTCATTCATATGTATTTCATGTCTTTGTGTAGGACCCTGTTCTAGGCCTTGGGGATATTTCACTGAAAAGTAACAATGCCTATGCTCTCAAGGATCTTTTATTCCAGATTGTGGTGAGACCAACAATAAACAAGTAAACAAACACAAAATACATAGAATGACCATGGTGATATGAAGAAAAAATAAACGGTAAAAGAGATACCAGAGAATAAGAAAAGTATTCTATATAGAATGTCAGGGATGAACCGATGCTACTTGAGCACAAACACTAAGAAAATTGTTGGGAACCGCCCTGCCTGGTTTCAGAAGCTGTAACCCCCATCAAGGCTAAGGCTGAGTGGGCAACCTTCAGACCATAAGCCACTAAGGAGACAAAGCTTATCTCTCTGGCAGAAGCACAGCTTCTGCTCCTTTTACTTCATACATAACTCGCCCCCAATACTTGGTCAGTTAGCCAATGACAGGTAAGATTCCCCAAGGGGAGAATGACCTAAAACAAGCACAATCCCAGGGAGGCCCCCAGGGAAGGACTTGTGGGGCTACTGAGGAAGGGGGTAATGGACCCTCACCCCTCGGCTTTGACAAAGCCTGAGTCCTCATTTTGTCTGTAAGAAGCCTCCCAGTCTCTTGGCTGCCTTACTTCCCCTGCCTGACTTAAGCCTGAAACAATGACAGAGGGCGGTGCAGCCCTGTGCTGGAAAGGGTGAGCTCCCCAGGTGATCAGGCCTGAGAAAGAATACATAAAATCCTGTGAATCCTGCTTTGCTAATAATGTTCTTAATTAAATAATAAGGGTCCGAGCAGGAAATTAGTTTGTTTCCCAAAGTTTTGTAGCCCTTTAGTTAATAGAGCCTGACTCAGAATAGGCCCTCAGAGTTCTTTGTATGTTATCTATTGTTTGATCCTTACTGCCCAATAATGATTAATGAGCTTTACCTGTATTCCTGTGCAAATGAACCCAATAAAAACCCATTGAGGAAAAGGCTCCTGGTTCTTCTCCTTGGAGAGATCGGCCACCTTTCATCCCCAAGCAGATCATGTCTTGGTAGACTTATTCTCATCCATGGTGGATGCGGGGGGGGCTCTGCGGGCAAAGCTCCACCACAAAAAATTAGAGAGGACTACGCGCACAAATCAGGAGGAAAGGTGCTCCAAACAACAGGAATTACAAGTGCAAAGAGACTGAGATGAGAAATTGCTTGACAAGCTGGAGAAAAATAAGGGAGGCTAAAGTGGCTAGTACAGTGATCCAAAGGTAATAGAAGATAATGTCAGAGTGAAAGCAAGAAATAGGGTGATTTTGGGAAATTTAGGTCATTGTAAGCCCTTTGCTTTTTCTATCGCAAAATAAAAAAATGGGAAATTTTAAGAATACACATAACATAATTTAATTTGAATATTAAAGGATCACTTCAACAGCTATAAACAAAATAGGCTGTAAATGAGCAGGAAAAGAACAGAAGTAGGAAGAACAGGAGGCCATTGCAATATTCTAGCCAAGAAGATGGGCTGGAAATATGGTACTAGCATAGATAATAAGAACTGGTTAGGTTCTGAATATCTTATGGCCAAAGAAACAAAAGAATGTGTTAATGAGAGTTCTCACAAGAAACAGGAAGGAGAGCTCAAGTTCCTGGCCTAACAAGGAAAGTAGGGAATAGGGTTCAGTAGACTGGAGTTCTATGCAAATAAAAAGAATGTTTCTTTGTCAAAGGATCATATTATAAACTATGTAAGATTACGGTAATTTTAATGAAAAATTACAACAAACATTTTAAATTAGAGAAGCTCATTTGTGTACATCATGTTATTTACTCAACAGACACTGCTTTTAATCAGCACCTCTTACAGAAACTAAGCTGCTTACCAGAGACACAGGGTCTACAAACTGGAAACAACTACACTAATCTATTTTATTATTTTATGTGACTAGACCTGGATTATATTATGATGCTAATACAACAGTAAGATATATTCATCATATGGAAGATCTGAACAGCAAAGTATACATAAGTATAGAAGGTAGCTTTTGTTATCCTCTCTGCTCATCACACACACACATAAAAATAGTCATTTATCTGAAGCATATAGATAGCACATCTGATTAAAATCGGTAATGCCTGATTTAAATAATATAGTCTCAGTACTGCTCAGCACTTCAGTATTATCTCAGTGTTCTTGGTTCAGTAAAATAATGTACAGAGCCAGAAAGTGGTCAATAAAATTAAACTCAACAAACATTCCTTGGCAGAATACCATGCTTAGGCACTCAAATCCTCACAGGATAATCAAGATGAAATATTTTTATTTCCTTAAAAAAGGTGGCACATTTTTGCTCTGCTTGCTTTTCCCATGTAAGATATAACCAAGTGAAAATAGCTAGAAAGTTGTTTTAAAAAGACACTAATTTAATTGCAGATTTAAAAAAAAAAAACAGAAAGAAAAACATATACATGTAAATCAAATGAAAATAATAGAAAACAATCAGAAAATCATTTTAAAAAACATAGTTATAATCTTATTTTGATTAGTTTACATTTCTGATAACTGAGCTCTTTGTGAAGAATGGGAGCATTATCAGGTCTTCAATAGTTCAATATCTGACTTTTGCTGTGTTCATACATTACTTCTCAATAAACGTATCTCTCTTACATACACACAAAACAGAAACTTAACTTAGCTGCTATTGATTTGCATGAAAAATACCGCAACTTTAATTTAACCTCCATTTAATTATCACAACTGCTATATGAAATAGACATTAAGGACATAGGTTTTCAGCTCAGAGATGTGAAAATACAAGCAAGTGCCTTACTAAACTCAATTTTTTTGTTTCCAAGTTCTATTTTCTTTCCACGTGATCTCATTTTCTGGGCCACATATTACATGCCTTGCATTTTACAACATTACATTAATAAACTATATATTGTGGGCAGACTTTTGATTCTAGACTTGGAGCCATCCAATAGAGAACCAGCCCTTAATAAATTTCCATCATTACTGATGATAATGAATGCAAAAGAGAGATTTGTTATGGAGGATATTTACAAAAAATCTCAAATGAAAATCATAACCTCCAAATTCACTAGCTTTATAAGTATTGGATTTTCTTTAGCAAAGTTCACATATAAACATCATCATCAGAAATGACTTCTCCACTAAAAGACATAAATCTAGGATACATGTCCTCAAGGATAGGGAGCAGGATGATGTAATACTTCTTGCATAATAATAATATTCAATCAGAAATTTACAACAGTCTAACAGGCTGTTCCCATTCTTACTTAAAACCAATTTTTTAAAAAATTAACTCTAAGAAGAACAGAGGTGAAAACTTGTTGAGGTTAAACAATATTCTACAAATCAAAGCACAAACTTGTTATTTTAATCTGGTCACAAGTTTTTTTTGTTTGTTTTTTTCATTTTACATTTTCTTAGATGATACATGCAGAATCATAGGCTTGGAATCTGAAATACCATTTCACATATAAGTATATTAAGCAGAAATCTGTAACCAAATCTGTACAACTAACAAATAATTCTGCTGTTGTCCCTCTGGTCTTTTAACTCAATAGTTGTCAGTTAAGTTAATCAAGCCAGTAGACAAAATAATCATCTTGTACAAATTCCAATAGTCAGACCAAAATTTCTCAGAAGTAAATAAAATAAGTAATTTTTGCCCTGGCTGGTGGGGTTCAGTAGACTGAGTGCTGGCCTGCAAACCAAAGAGTCACTGGTTCAATTCTCAGTCAGGGCACAATCCTGGGTTGCGGGTCAGGTCCACAGTAGGGAGTGTGCAAGAGGCAACCACACACTGACATTTCTCTCCCTCTCTTTCTTCCTCCCTTCCCCTTTCTCTAAAAATAAATAAATAAAAATGTTTAAAAAATACGTAATTTTTTAACCTAAAGATATTCTAGGGTCTAGTGTCCAGAAAAAAGAGAATTATCTCTAATCACTGTGTAGATATGTGATTTATGCTATTTGTCAGTGGATATTACGTACTTCTAATTTTTTCCCCTAAAAACTAGACTATAAATAGAATAGAGAAAATGGTAAGGGTCCTATCTATTGAAAGATGTATAGGTTTTAAGCCTCTTTATTTTTAAAAATGTCATAAATATTTTTTAAAGTTTAAATATCTGTAGGACTAGAATTGAGTGTAGCATCAGAGAACTAGATACAAGTTTGAAGGAGGCAGAATTCAGTTGAATATAAAGAGAATTTTAATAACTATAGTCATCTGACTAAAGTCAGATTCTCTTTATTGAGAATTGTTCTTCTTAGAAAGGGCTACAAATATGAATTAATCCCCACATTAAAAGTGATTATGTGGGCTGCGAACCAGGCATCGCAGGTTCGATTCCCAGTCAGGGCACATGCCTAGGTTGCAGGCCATGTCCCCCAGCAACAGCACACAATCTCTCTCTCTCTCCCTCCCTCCCCTCTCTAAAAATAAATAAATAAAATCTTTAAAAAAAGAAGTGATTATGTAGTCCGTGATACAAAATAAACTCCCAATAACTATTAACTTCCTAAAATTTCCCTATCCCTGAATATGAACTCAATTACAAAACAAATATTTGTTCTAGTAAAAGTTAAAATAAAGAAGAGGAACATTACAAAATCTTTAGTTATGAAAGTTATAGTGAAATGGTTATAAAAAGCATATGTTTTTAAGCATCTGGAAAAAATTAAATCTGAACATCTAATACTAATGACCTGCAAGTCTATATATAATCACCACTTCTTCATTCTTTTCAGACACAGTTGTTTGTATTTCTCATTTTTAATCCACTCATCATTAATTAATTACTTTGGTGTCTTTAAGTTCACTCTCTGAAGTTATTTAGAAAATGGTGTAGGAAAAGAGTATGGCACTTCCTTTTATATCAATTAAAAAGTCTACGTGACAGTTCATTTTACTTAATCATGACACATCATTTTGATTAGAATAGAATCTTGTAATAAGCTCAGAGAGATTGCACCTCTCGCCCCTTGTTCCTTCATGTCCACCATATTTAGTAGGAAGATGCACTTTGAAGAAGTGAGCTGATTCCAGAATGAGCACAGAGAAAAAATAAACCAAAAGTACTGCTACTTACAATGCAGAGCATCAACCCCTACACTCACAGACACCACTACTTAACAAATATTTTCTATTTCTATAAACTCCTCCTATTACCTTATTATCACCTTCCACATTACCCTCTGTGCAAAATTACAGGAACATATTACAGGTTGACGGTTGAGTTAGAGACTATGAAAAAGTGGCTTGGCTAAAAAATAGATTGTTCACAAATTAGGTTATGTAACTACAGTAGCTAATAAATTATGGTATAACTGAGTATAATTATATACTTTATAATGTGAGAAAGGTAAACAAAATTCCAAGTAAAAAAAAAAATAGCCAAACCAGGCATAATTCAGCACTTTCCTTATTCTAGAAATATTATTATTGCTGTTTTCCAATGAATTTAATTGATAAGTTAGTAATTATTCAGTATTATTCACTAATGGGAAAGCTTTTAGCTATACAATTTCACAATTTTTAGAAACAAGCGGAAGACAACACATAATTGAATAAATAAAATGAAACTTTGATGAAGTGCTGAGGAAATGGTTTTAATTTAACAGCAAAGTGACTCAACTAAATTTGAATGTAAGGTTTACCTCAAATGTCAAAAAAAGCAATACATTATTTATGTTCACACAATAGTGAAAAAAACACTGCAGTTTTTTCTTGTATTTTCACTATAGCCTACAGTTACCTAATGAATCCATTTAACCAACCCATTTATAATTAGGTGATTAATAATTCTCCAAGTCCTTTTTCATGCCACCATCCAGCTTAAAAACATCAATGGCTCCTCACCTGGCTGGTGTGGCTCAATGGATTGAGCACCAGCCTTTGAACTTAAAGGTTGCTGGTTCAATTCCCAGTCAGTGCACATGCCTGGGCTGCAGGTCAGGTCCTCAGTTGGAACATGCAAGAGGCAATCAACTGATGTTTCTACCACACATTGATGTTTCTTTTCCTCTCTTTCTCCCTGCCTTTACCTCTCTCTGAAACTAAATAAAAATAAAATCTTTTGAAAAAAACATTAATGGCTTCTGACTTACTACAAAATTCTTATTATATGTGGCATGACTCTCTTCCCTACTTTCTTCCCCTATTTTAAAAACCCACCTCTATCCTAACACTCCTGTCTTACAGAACTGATTCATGCATTAAGGCAATTACTCATGAATTGCTGCTCTAGATATAAATTGTTATTCTCTTGAACTCACCATGAGGTTAATAGCTGTGTTAAGAACCATTATCCAGTATTTTATCTTTTCTTATAGCTGAGTAGTATTACATTGTATATACGTACTACATCTTCTTTATCCAATCATCTATGAAAGGGCACTTTGGTTGTATCCTTATCTTAGCACTATGAATAATGCTGCAAAGAACATAGGGATGCATACATCTTTGCAAATAAATGTTTTCTAATTTCTATTTTTTTTTTGTAGATACACAGGAGAGAAGTTGCTGGGTCCTTTGGTAATGTCATCCTTAAATTGTTAAGGAGATAAAATACTGCCATTGGCAACACCATGGATGGATCTTGACAATAGCATGCTAAGCCAGAAATTTTCATCTGGTGTACTGTAGCACACTGGTGTGCTGCAAGAGGCATACAGGAAGAATTTTTAAAACATACAACACCTGCCTACTTAGTCAGGGGCACTGACCTCTTTTCCCTTAGTTAGTCAAATAAAAAAATGACAACAGCCAACACAAAAATAGCCAACCTGTGTGAATAAATCAAAATTATACCTATTTTTGTCACATTAGCAAAATGTGTATCTTTTGGTGTGCTGCAGAATTTTAGTAATTACTATATGTGTGCCATGAGATGAAAAAGGTTGAAAATCACAAGTTAAGCAAAAGAAGTCAGACAGAAAAAGTCAAGAACTATATGATTTCACTCATATGTGGGATATAAAACTAAAAGCAACTAATGAAAAAACAATAAAAACAAACAAAAACTCATGGGACACAGACAATAGTAAGGTGGAAAAGGGGTAGGAGTAGTAAGGGGTAAAGAGGTCAAATATATGGTGACAGCAGAAGCTATGACTTTGGGTGGTGGGCATGCAATGCAATATACAAACTATGTATCATAGAATTGTACACTTGAAACTTATATAATCTTATTAACCAATGCTGCTCTGATAAATTCACCAAAATCTAGTACTTAACTATAAATTAATAAATGTGAATTATATAAGAAAAAAAAATCATTATCCAAAACTTAGGAACAAGGCCCAAAAAGATGACTTCAAATTCAAGAAGAGTCAATTAAACTGCAATGCCAGAGAAGTCACTTCACTGTCCAAATATGTCTCTTCTTGGATCCCAAAGTGACTTCCAACTGGCAATAGGAACGTACCTTTGCTGACTTTCTGTTTTCTGTTTTTTTCTTTCTTCTGATTTTACTTAAATTTGTTTCAGTTTTGTTTGTTTTGCTTCTGACAAATTCTGTCATTCTGTTTCACGTCTAACTTCTGATTTAGAGCTGCAATCCTTTGTACAACCAAGCTCCAAGATTGGTAAATCTGTGTGTTGTCTCGAACACTAAGCTAGTTGCAAATGTATAGCTGAAAAAATCACCTGTGTAAGTCATGGCTCCAGCTGTGTTCTGTCCACAGCCCAGTGAGAGACTATGCCAGTGAAGCCAAGCCAGCTTCAAATGCATGGTCAAAAAGCAACTGTGTAAATGTAAGTATGGCTTTACGTGAGTAATGATTGCCCATTGGGGAGGTATCTACTTTAACAATATGATTATTTGATGATATCTATTGTGTTGAGGATAGATATTTAGTCTCTATCAGGTGAAATAGACTCTCATTTAACGGGGATTTGTTGTTGATGTCGGGGGTGGTGCTGTTGTCCGTTTAGTTGGGAGCTCAAATTAATTAGAATTTGGTGCCCACTGAAAGGAGAGCAATCATGAGGTTTAGATATGTGTAAGCCAGAAACCAGGCTCTCAAAAATCACTCAGGCTATCATGGAAAGAATTTTGCTCATAAATATAACCAACTTCCTGGAAGAAAAGCAACCTGAGCAAATTCTGGAGACTTCAGAGGAAAGGAATTCACCAAAATTTTAGGTAGTGTAAGTGATATCTAGTGGTGAGGCAGGCTTAGTTTCATCGTCTCAGGATTGAAAGCAAGTAATAAAGCTTTTAAAAGATCTATTCCTATATTTCTTAATGACATATAATATGTTACTGAATATTCCATGCTCAAGAAGGCACAGACCATTAATTAACATCTTGCATTGCACAGATATAAATAAGCAGTCCACAATGAAAATCAGGATTAGCCTTTTTTTTAGATCAACAATAATCTTAATATGTCATAATAATTTTGTAATAAGTATATTTGTAATACAATATGCATACCAGCATTATGATAATATTTGGAAAATATTTGGGATCAAAAACAGCAAGGTTAAGAAAATAATATCCAAATATTAGGAACAAGACCAAGAGAATGATTGCACATCTTGTCTATGTCATTTTGAAGGATTATTTAATTTATTAGGGGACTGTCCTGCTTTTGACTTTGCTGTTTGCTGTTAATTAAAGGTTCAGACTATTTAGTTACATGTTAACTTGTAAATTTGTGCCCAATAAAAGTGAGAATGTTTTCATAGGAAAGATAATCTCAAATATTACAGTTTATTGACCTAAAAGACATTATTCAGTTTTATAATAAAACTAACAATCTTATCCTAACATTTCTTTATTAAACTTCCTATAAATAACCTATTCTTCAAGTACTCTTTGTACCAGCTTTAAGTTATATTGGATTAATTAACTACTCTATAAAACCTTTTGTAATACTCAAGAGTGTATCTCTTTCTTGTTTATGCCACTACTCTACTCTGCTAATAGTGACATAAAAGCATACATAATATCATTATACATAAATTTATGTACTTCTCTGTCTGCCTTTGCTACACCTGACAGCCCTAGTAGCCTAGACCCTATTGACATGTTTACTGAGTCTCTAGGGTTTAACAAAATCTAGTACTTAACCATAAATTAATAAATGTGAATTATATAAGTAAATGTAA
The DNA here is from genome assembly GCA_004024845.1 of Tonatia bakeri. NCBI lineage: Eukaryota > Metazoa > Chordata > Mammalia > Chiroptera > Phyllostomidae > Tonatia > Tonatia bakeri. The sequence goes on along the minus strand of PVIA01002280.1, from coordinate 77,286 downwards.
TGGAAATATATATGAATGAATTTAAAATCAAAATTTATTTGTCTTATTTACTGGAAAAGAATTACTCAACCCCTAAGTGCTGTCCTGACCACTGTGGCTCAGCTGGTTGGGTGATGTTCCACAGAGTGGAAGGCCACCCATTCGATTCCTGGTCAGGGCACATGTATGGGTTCGATCCCCAGTGGGCGTGTACAAGAGTCAACCAACCGAAGTTTCTCTCTCACACAGATGTATACCTCCCTCCCTTTCTCTTTCTCTTCCCCTGTCTAAAAACACATGGATAAATATTTAAATAAAAAAGATATAGTATTTTTTATTATATAAAAAAGAGAGTTTAACAGTAAATCTTTCACAGAAAACTGGCTTCCTTTGAAACTATTGGAGATGGGCAGATATCATGAAATTTATGATCCTAATGTAGAGAATAAAACTGTTAAAATATTGCCAGTACCAAGATCTGGAAAGCTCGGCCAGACACTACCCACAGCACTTGCTAAAAGGAAGCTTCACTCAGCCTCCCAGTATCACCTATTGCCTGTGTTTAGCCTACCCAAGACTGGACATTCATTAGTTAGTTGATTCTTTAAAGGAATTCAGGAGCACTTTGAGTAAGCCCCCTCAAATCAAATCTGAAATAATGTAAGCATCCAAATAAATAATGATGATAGTGAATTATAATCCACTGAATAAAACAGGAACTCATTATTTACTTCTGATAAATTATATATGCATATATGCATGCATACATTATGTATGGATTTATACTTACTAAACAGAGAAAAATAAAAAGACTTCCTTATAGTAGAATACTAATTAAAAAATACAAAAGGGATAATATCATTATAAAATCACTATTGTGCAAATATCATAGGAATAAATAATTTGGGGGAATCTTCAGTGGATAATAAAACTTCTCAGTAAAACATGATAAATATGATATTTACACAGCTTTCAATTATTTCTTAGGAGATTAGTTATTAACAAGGGAAAAAAATATTAGCAGTGTAGCCTAGTAAACACCACCTTTACTAAGTGATCAAAAGTAACCATCTTAATGAGACAAATTTACATCATGCACTTAGTAATGTGATTCACTAAAAACACAATATTACACATGTAGTTTTCCTTCTGAAAACTGTACATGCTGAATCTAATCGAGAAATACCAGGCAAACATGAGTTGAAGAGCATTTAACAAAATAACTGGCATGAGTGATAATGCCATGTAAGGTAAAGAATGGCGAGGATCCATTCTAGATAAAGAAAGACTAATGTAAACACAACACATAATTCTGGACTGGAGCCTGGGTTGAAAAAAAATTGAAACAACTAGTAAAAAATAAATAGGAACATGCACAAAGGACATATGGACAAAACCAAAGGGGGGGTTGGATGGAGGGTGGGAGACAGGGATAGCTGGGGCTGGGGGCAGTTGTGGTGGGAACGGAGACAACTGTACTTGAACAACAATAAAAAATGTTAAAAAATAAAATAAGAATAAAACAAAAAATAAATAGGGATTTATGTTAGATAAGGTATTTGTCAAAGTCAAATTTCCTGATTTTGATACACTGTGATATATAAGAATATCTTTGTTCTTAGAAAATTCATTCTAAAATATTTAGGAGTAAAAGGTCATCACATTCACAACTTGCTTCCACAGACTTCAAGATGATATAAATAACATAGGTGTGTATCCATCCTGGTGAAAAAAGAGAAATATTTTGTAGAAAAAATAACAATTGATTAATCTATGGAGGGGATATATGAGTTTCTCGTACAATTCTTCTAACCTTGTTGTAAATATAAAATCATTAAAAAATGAAAAAAAGGTATTTAGTAAATTTAAATTGACATGTTATAACCAAAGGGATGCTGGTACTGTGTAGTCTCAAATTAAACTTGGTTACCATTTTTTTTTTTAAGTAAAGGATTCACATGAGAGGGCCCAGCAGTGAGAAGCAACACCTAGTTTACTTGCTCTTTTGAATCTGAAACTATTAATACCCACCTGAATTGTGTGGAATTGTGTATATTTCATTATTTTTTTGAGAAAAAAGGTGAAGCCAAGAAGGCATAAAGAAAGCAGGATAGAAGAAGAAAGGGAAAACAGAGAGGAGGACAGCTCATTCTCTTTATCAGAGTTCTACTTCAAACAAGTTATTTTCTGTGAATTATCTAAACAAAAATATAATGTAATCTTATAAAGTAAAATAAAACACATTTATTTGAACACAAAACCTAGCCCAGTTTCTGACTAAGTGTAGATAGTCCAAATATTTGAAGGGTTTTGTTTTGTTTTGTTTTGTCCCTTCACCATTTTTTAAGTTCCCATCCCTCCTCTCCCCTTCCCTTTGGCAACCATCCATGTGTTCTCTACATAGATGTGTCTGTTTCTCTTTTGTTTTGTTCATTATGTGGGTTTTTTTGAACTCCACATATAAGTGAAATACTGTAACAGTATTTGTCTTTCTCCATCTGACTTATTTAACTTAGCATAATGCCTTATATGTCCTCCCTGCAATCTTCACTGAAGTGATTATTAGAACTCATTCTACTTAAAAATTTTTGCCATCTCACCAATAATTAATAGCTAAATATATCTCCTCATCTCTATTTTTTAGATTGTTAGTGGACTGCTTACTCACTGGACATTACTCAGATCTGTAATAGTCAGATTCCAGAACCAAGATTTCTTTTCTGTTCTAGTTAGGTGTCCTTGCTAATAAGGAACCTTTCATTTTAGAATGTAAGAATTCTACAATCTGCACAGGAAATCTAGATTTCTTAAAAAAGCAATACTTACCATTTTTAATACTGTATAGCTCAGCTGCCACAAGTAAACAGACCTGCTCTTGCTGTTACCATGCCACCCCATGCCATTCAAACATCTAACCTGTACTGGACACACTGCTATCACTGGGTTCAACTGAGAATTCACTTTGTTTGGCCATGAAGTCCATTTAATAAAAATATCTTTTGATTTTCTCTTTAATTTGGGCTGCTTTAAGCAATTCTGTGATTTTATTATGCAATCCTGTTTTGGTAGAAAAGAGATATTCTTTAATGAAGCTTTTGTCTACTGCTTAGTAAAAAAGGCTTGTTTATTAAACCAGAATAGTTTACTACTTTATGGTTTAAAAACTTATTTTTAAACAAATATAGGAATTAGCAAACTCATAGTGTCAAAATTGGGAAGTTACTTTGCTTTATGTTTTTTAAGAACAAAAAACAATATTTATAAAATTCTTTTGTATGGGTCAATTGTTCTGATTATTTTAAAATTATCTAATGGTATACTAACAGCAAATAGGAATAGAACTATAAACAACAGAAGATTTCAACATCATTTATGTTCAACCACACTGCACTAACAAAATAGAAAACAAAACTATACACTGAACAACCTTGAAAATCTTTGACCTTCTTTAGTTAACAGACCTTACAGGCTACATAACAGTAAGTTCCCTTTAAGAAATCATAGTTCATAAAACTTAGTCATGTCCCAACTCCCTTTTGTTACGTAGAACTTTCTGGAGAGATGAGTCCTATTGGGAAAAAGCATGCATTAATAGTTCCTTTCTCTTTTCCTAAATATAAGCCCAGCATCTCTGCTTCAGTTCTTTCTTCTCATTTATAGCAACTTCCAATCCACTGGTGGGACAAATTAAATCTTTAGGATTAGTGTACCATGGCACTCACTTGGCTCAGTAAGAGTTTCTATATACTATTACTACTTCTACTATTATTGTTATTAACTAAAAATAAAAGAATCACTGTAATTCACAAACCATAACCAGGTGGTTGATCTTTTCTTTGAAAATTGCTATTTATATTAATGTATCCACATATCTTTGGAACATAAATCTAATGAAAGCAACAGCATGCCGAGATTATTTTCTCATCCCAACCAATACCCACTAAATGATATGCGGTACCTAAAAGGCATCAGCACCCTTGTCAATCCATGTAGTTTAAATGCTCAAGCTGAAAGCCCTACCGGTGGTGCATTCTTCCAAGAGAAGAAAGAAGCATATAATTGAGTCTATTATAAGTTTCACAAAAGTTTAGAAATATTAAATTATCATGGACAGTCTATTACAATTACTAAATAGAACACAGTTAAATTTTATTTTAAAGGAAACAGGATACTCTATAAATCACTATTTTCTGCAAAATTATTTTATTTGAAGTTATTACCTATTCTATTTTAGATAACATCTTAAGATTTAACAGAAGATACTTTTAAAGTTGTAATTTATCAAGTTATTATCAAATAATTTTGTGATTATATAATGTGCACATAAATGTTCATAATGGTTAAACTTTTTCTTTAAGAAGACAAAGGATGCAAAGCAAATTAAATTTCTTTATAAATAGCCAAGACAACTATTTTAAGGGGAGGATTTATCCCTAATTGCATACTTAGGAAATAACAAGGTCAAGTAAACTTTCTAATCAAAGTATAACATAAACGTATTAAAATGTGCGAAGTTTAAATATACTTCTTAATTTTTTTCTAAGCAATATAAATTGATTTTGAAATAATATATGAATGTACAAAAAATAACCAAATGAGAAATCATGTAAATAGCAAATTACCCTTATAAAGTATTCATATGTGAATAACTTGAATTTTTAAGAACTGTCTTTTTTTTCCTGTGGCTTAAAGGAGCCAACTCAATTTATTGTCATGGTAAGATATACTTTAAATGTGATTTCAGCTTTTAAAATATTTTTTATGTCTAAATGAATATTTTTAAAAAATACTATTTGTATTTTAGTTTCTGGCTTTGATCCATGTTATTAATAAAAATAAGTGTACTTTCCATCACTGTTGAACCTTAAAATTTACAAAGCAGTTTTATATAAAATGTATTATTTGGTTTTTATAACTCTATGAGGTGGGTAATATTACTATTACTATTATTATTATTATTATTATTATTTTATTATTAAGTGAAAGAAATGACACTAGACTTGGTGTCCTTTTACAAATCCCCATACTCTTTTCATCATACCACACTTGCTTAAAAGGAAAGTTAAAATCACATTTAACTGACATAAAAGAATTCCTATTTTTATTGGCTTTCTTTTTTGTTCCTCTGTTATTATTATTCTATTATACTTATCCCAATTTTTCCCCCTTGGCCCACCTCGGCCTGCCCACCCACCACTCACAGAGTCAATCCCCACACTGCTGTCCTTGTCTATGGGTCATTCATACATGTTTTTTTATCCTCTTCTCTTCTTTCCACCATCATGCCCCATGCCCTCCACTCTGCAGTTACCATTCTGTTCCATGTTTCCATGCCTGTGGTTCTATTTTGTTCCTTAGTTTATTTTGTTCATTAGATTCCTCTCATAGGCGAGATCATACAGTATGTACCTTTTACCACCTGGCTTATTTCACTTAGCATAATGTTCTTTATGCCCTTTATGCAGTTTATGTGGGCTCTCTTGTTGTAATTGAGTTTTGGTTGTTGTTGGCTCATTTGTTAGTGGGTTCTCCACTCTAGCTGACTGACTTAAAAATCACACCCCAACTTACTGTATGCTATTTTACAGGTGCTGCCAGAACAGAACAAAACAAAACAACCCAGCAAATAACATCCAATCCTGCAAAAATAACCCCCAATCATGACTGCAATATCAACAAATGAGCAAAGATTAATAAAGATGGAAAAAGAATAAGAATATTATAGGAAAGGAAAAGAAAATATGAGGTGACTAATGCAGTGAAAAGTAATTTTGAGAAGGTAGAGGGAGGAGAAATAAAAAGACAAGGGAATGGAAACCAGGCAAAGAAAAGGAGAAAATAAAATTCACAACGTAAGTACAAAAGGGAGAAAATAGGGCAAAATGGAGTAAGAGAAGGGAAAAGTAAGAGGTTTGAATTTTTTTAAGTGGAAAAAAACAGGAACCAAGTTAAGGGAAAACAAGCACCACAGCAATATCCACAACAAATGAGTAAAGATTAATAAAGAAAGAAAGAGAATAATATTTAAAAAAAAGAATGGATTTTTAAAAGATTATGAGATCCATAAAGGAGAAAAAAATGATTTTGAGAGAGTAGAGGGAGGAGAAATAATAAGCGCAAGGATTAGAAACTAGGTTAAGAATGGGATAAAATAAAATTTAAAACAAAAATAGGAAGTGTCAGGAGGAACGCAAAATGAAGTAAGAGAAGGGAACAAGAAAACATGAGATCTGAAATAAAAAGTAGTGAACATCTAGGAATACATTTGAGGAAATACAAGAACAACCACAATATCAATGACAAATAAGCAAAGATTAATAAAGGTGGAAAGGAATAAGGAAAATATAAGAAAAGGAAAAAAGAACTTGAGATGACTAATGGAAAGAAAAATTGTTTTGAGACAATGGAGGGAGTGGAAATAGTAAGAGTGAGGAATAAAAACAAGGCATAGAAAGAGGAAAAATTAAATAAAATTTAGAACAAAATAAAAGAAAGGAAGTATGCAAAATGGGGTAAGAGTTAAAATATGAGATTTAAAATAAATCTAAAATTAGAAAATAGTGAAATAATAGGAACAAAATTGAAGACAGGAAAAATTAAAAAGCTATACAGAAGAAAAAATTAAAACGAATAATGAAAAGAACATGGCAGAATTTGTATCAGTGGAGTCTATTGTTTGCCTATTGTCTTCTGCTAATGTCACAAAATGTCCCAGACTAGTTTTAGGGACTGTTTGAGGCTTTAAGTGATTCCCAGTCTGTGGCTCTCTTCTTCGGGCTTGGCTGGTTCATGCTGTTCTGTCCTGCTAGTTTTTTACCAGAGCAAAGCTCAGGGTTGATTCATCTAACATCTGACAGTACCTCATGCACCACTTCTACCTGCCTATGGCAGGTGGGGCTTCTGGTGTGATTCAGAGGGTGGAATCCTGTGTTCTCCCCTGTGAGGTGCTGTTCAGTCTTCAGAGAAGATGGTCATGTGTTCCTGCACCCCTGCCCCACATATCTTAGTCTGTCCCAGATTATTTCCAGTATCATTTCTGATAAATTAGCTGTCTGTTTCACGTGAGGGGGCCAATCTCTGTAAATGAGCCAGCTGTTTCCTCCTTGTGGCTGATGTCCCACACTCCCTGTTCTCTGCACAGCCCCCCACACACCACCTCTGCTGGGTGAAGCTCCTCAATCCCTTCACCATGCAGCTTTCTAATCTTCCTGTCCAGTTGTATTCTGTGGGTAGGAACTGCACTTTCAACCTGGTTTCTTTGCTGGCTGGACAGCTGTGCACATGAGTGCAGGGTCCCTGCTCAACCACACTTCTGCTCCTGTATTAAAAGTCCCTATGTAGCACCCACACTGCAATACCAAGTCACTGCCTGGTTCTCTACATACTACACCTCCTCAGAAAGCAAAAAGTCTCTTTGATCAGGGCTGGCTGCAGCCTTCTGGTGCTTCCAACAGTTTAAGGAGTTAGAATTTCTCCCTGGAACTCTCCTGGTTGGTGTTGCAGCAATGGACATGCTACTTGCTATGTGAGTGCAGCCTGAGACTCCCAGAATCCATATATCCTTCCATGTCTTTGCTGATTAGAGTTGGGGGATCCCCGTGTGGGACTGCCCCATTCTTGCCTCTGGGAGGGAGGGAACTACTGAGCTGCATTTTGGTCTGGTTTCCCCTCTGCTGCAGGCACCTCTCACACATCAGCCAAAAATCTGTGCTGGTAGTGGGAGCAAGTGGGTTCAGCTTCCACTGACTTGGACACCATCTTCCTATCCTCAGAATTCCTATTTTTATTTTTTTTTTCCATTTTGGTCATGTTTGTGTATTAGAACTAGTTTGCTTTTGATATTTAAGCAATACACTATTTCAGACAAATATCACAAAAACAAAGTGAAAATGCATATTCTTATATTAAAATTTAAAAGCACTAAAAGCATTTGGGAACCAAAAGAAGTATAAACAGTATGAAAATATCATAAAGTTTTTATTAATTTAATACATTTTATTAAATTATTACTTTTGTATTTTTAGGAACTAAAGGTATTTTATAGATTCCCTTCCCTTCTGAAATTGTATTTAATACTCCCTCCCCTTGCCCACACATACTACACACCACAAGTTCCACCTGGACCTGAGGCAGCCTGAGGCACAATCCACAGGAAGCTCTGAAAGAGACACAACAAAAATAGCAGGTGCAGAAACTGCACAGAAGGACAGAGATGGGCTATGTGTGGTTCTCTGGTAGTTGCCAAGTTTTCTGGAAGGTCAGATACATACTGTTTGCACAATGCCCAAAACTTTTGCTTTTGTCTGTCCTTTGCTTGACTTAAGCTACTGTCAATTTGAATAAACAAAAACAAAACATGTAGTGGTGGGTGATAGCAGTGAAGGTATAATTTATTATTTATTCTGACTCTTACAGGGAGGGCTTATTTCAAGTGATATAATTGCTGCTTCTTCAATGTGACTTCAGAAATGAGGGGGGATTTAGAATTATCAATATATCTTAAAGGGAGGCTGAAAAATATGTATTAGAGCATAAATAAGATAGCAATGCAAATGGAGGAGAAACAAAGGGATAAAAGTTACTCACCATTATGGCAATAGACAACTCACTGCCTGTATCTCCACAACCACTCTAAACTTTCAGTCCTCAGTTTCAACTACTCTCCTCATGCAAATAGATCTTTCACACACCCTCATTCTATTTCCAAAAATCTAATATGGATAAATTGTGGTTTTCAATGCCTATGGATTTTGTTGTTTTTTGATACAATAGAATTCTAGTCTTTTAATTTAGAATCTGCATATTACTTTACTCACATGTGACACTTTCTAACAGGAGAAGTAAAAAAAAAAAAAAAAAAAGGCAAGAGGATTATGGACCAAACACCAAGTAATAGCTGTGTTTGAGGTGTAAGTGTGAAGAAGAAGCCTGACAAGGAATCTGGAGGGAGGACAGAAAAAGAAGAACCACAAGAGAGTTAGCTCTACAGAAAGGAGAATCGACAGGTATACAGATAAACCAGTGAGCAGTGTTAGAAGCTGCAGAGAGGTCAACAAAGGTCAAGAGTGACAAAAAGAATCTGAAAACTAGTGAAGTCACTGACACCTTTATAGTAGTTCTCAACTGGGGGTGATTTGCCTACCAGGGCATATTTGGCAATATTTGGAGGTGTTTTTGTCACAACTCGGAGCTTCTACTGGCATTTCATGGGTAGGTGCCAGAAATGCTACTAAATACCCCATATAATGTATGAGACACTCCCTCCCCCAGAGAAAGAACTATCCTGGATAAAACATCAATAGTGTCAATTTAGAGGCATCCTGTAGGTTACAGGAGTTAAAATACAGGACACTGAGGGCTTTGTGAGCAGTTAGAAATAAAGATGGCAAGATAAGGCTATTCTTTCAGAATTTTTGCCTTTCAGGTAAAAGCGGGACAGGACAGAGAACTTTAGGAGCAGGCAGGACACAGAAAAATTAACAGTCCTCATTTGGTTTCCTCGTTGATGGAAAACTTGGTAGTGCGGTAAACTGACAGCAGTGAAGAGATGGAGAATAACACTAGGGATAAAGCAGAAGAAACATACTGATGAAACTCTGTTTTAAAGAAAGGGAGGGACTGAGATTCAGAAGACCAGTTGAAAAAGGTGCTCTGAAGAATGCAGGGACATATATCCTTAAGATCAGAGGAAATGAAGGTCTGATTGGTAAAAGATATTAATGTTTTTGGAGTGAGTGTCAAGAACAAGATAGATAGCTTGAGGAGTGTGTTTAATATTTGCATTTAGTGCCTGCATTAAGCAGCTGGTCTGTGATCACTTTCCCTGTTGTAGGGGAAATGGAGTATGCCTCCTGGAAAGTGAAAAGACAGGCAACTGAGTGTAATCTCCTTGCAAACATACCAGTGACAGGCCTCCTAGCAAACAAACAAACTGGCAAAGTAAATATTTTTTATTAGTAGGGGAGTTTATATATGGAATGTCTTTAATAGAATGTGTCTAATTATCTAGGGCTGCTTATAAAAACAACCTGGAATGTAAAGATTTATGGGCTATGGTTCTTTGAAAAATGTCCATGTATGCTACATAACTATCTGAGTATAAAACAGAGAGGTTTCATGTGGTCAAAAGGTAAAAACATCCAGTTATAAAATAAATAATTTCTGTGTAACTAATGTACAACATGATGACTACAGTTGAAAAAATAAACTGGGGATGTTATGTATTAAGGCGGCTCCTTCTGTGTAAATGAGGTGGTTGTACACGTCCAACAACCAAACTCTCACCCAACGATTTTGGCCAGGGCCCATCAGATGCTGGAAGAAAGGGCCTGGGTTGTGGGAACGGTGCTCCAGACCTCTCTCTGCCTCACCTGTGCCTCTTGACACCTGATAAAAGCTCTGATTCATGAGAATCTCTGTTAACAAAAAATGATTTGTGTTTCTCACTGACACAAACAGTAATTATTCAATAGTGTTGAAAACAACTAGTTGACATTTTTAAAGGAATAACAAATGTATACAATAAAAAGCTAAGAGAAGGAACTAAAAATATCAGTAATTAGGCTGTTTCAGGTTGGATGTAACAAGCTAAGCACAATAGAAGATAAAAACAAAGGAGGCATTTCCAAGCAAACATTTAACACCGGAGTGAAATGATCACTGAATTAAATTGTACAGGTGATAAAATGACAGCTACTGTAATTTAGAAATGATTAACTTAAAAACATCACTGCATTGGAAAACTGTGAAATATTTATGCATGATTCATTTCTAAGTCACATCTTTTTATCCTGACATTGCAAATATGATAGTTCGTGATAACAGTTATAAATCTTTGTCTCACTTTTAAAGTTATTTCCAAAACTATTAATATGCTAAAATATTTATATTTTCTATAAACTATAATGCTTAATATTAAATTCTACTACAGTATTTCTTGACCTTGGAAGTAAAAAAATAGTATTTAACTCATAAAAATTAATTTATTATGTTGTATTTAAATTTCAGAATAATAGACTCTAAGGATAAATTTTGCTTCGTTGTCTAACTTGAATAATGTAAAAACTTCAAAATCCAATGGCTATTCACTCAAAAAAGGCAGTTATTTTACTCAAGGTCAACAGACTGTGCAGTTGCTCAAATGGTCAGAGATTTTTTATGACTCCTGAATCAACATATATTTTCTCTCCTGCTATGAGAGCTGTGCAAGTCCACAGGGCAACCTAAGAAGGCATGAAACACTTGTCAACTAGCAGAAAAGTGAAATAACTTGATGCAGTTAAAATTAAAATTGTCATTTTTGCATTCTATCTCCAAGATAAAAGCTAAGCAACTTAATTACCCAATTTATTAATTTTAGAGGAATATGAACTGTCTTCCAGGCATGCTCAATGTAGAGAATAAATCTTTAATTTCTTTATACAACTGTCCTTTTTTTAAGGTTTTATTTATTTATTTTTAGAGAGAGGGGAAAGGAGGGAGAAAGAGAGGGAGAGAAACATCAATGTGTGGTTATCTCTCTCACGTCTCCACTGGGGACCTGGCCTGCAATCCAGGCATGTGCCCTGACTGGGAATTGAACCAGCGACCCTTTGGTACACAGCCTGCACTCAATCCACTGAGCTACACCGGTCAGGGCACAACTGTTCTTCTTAATTATTTTCTTGATAAATAATAAATAAAATATGTACTTAATGAAACTTTCAATATATATTTTTAATAATGCTATTGTTATAACATGATTGTTTATTGTTATGGTCTCAATGCCTGCCCCCCCAAAATTAGAGGTTGAAATTCTAATCCCCAAAGAAGATGGTATTAGGAGGTAGGGTGTTTGGAAGGTGCTTAGGTCATGAGGGTGGAGACCTCAGGATGGAATTAGTACCTATACAAAAGCCTCCAGAGAGATTGCTAGCCTCACCTACCATGTAAGATACAAAGAGAAGATGCTGATCATGAACCAGTAATGGCATGTCAATATTGGAATTCCAGCCCCCAGAACTGTAAGAAATAAATTTCTGTTATTTATAAGCTACCTATTCTGTGATACTTTGTTATATTTGCCTAAAGAGCTAAGATACATAGTAAGTTTTAAGAATGTAATCACAGAGGAAAATATTAGGTGCTCTGTATATTCTCATGGGAACTGTATGAAGAGATAGGTAATAATTGTGATATTGCAACTTTACTCACACAAACCAATCTTAAGGTCATTTAAGATAAAGTGAGTTAGCTCCATAAATAAGGTATTCATAATTTTGTGTTTACAAACATACTAACTGTGACAGTGCAAAATAAAAATGATACCACAAACTAAAAAGAAAAAAATAAATGGTATATCTTATCCAATTCTGCTTCTGTAAAAGTAATTCTGAATCTTCAAGTTTATAAGAAATGAAGTGAGTTGGACTAGATAAAATATGAATGAACAGGAGTTTTAAAATATCACTTACATATACTTGACCAAGAAATTGTATTTTTTAGTGGGTTTTCCAATAAATATCACAAATAATTAGCTATTTCTTATCTTCTGTGTATGGGAAGTCCATAACTATTGTACTGTTATGACCCTATAAACCATTTGATACAGTTGATTATTTTAAAATAAAGTATGTTTCTACTGGAATAATGTCATAATTGGTATGGCCTTCATGATCAAGGACTTAGCATCAAAAATCTAAGCTTTATCAAAAAATACTTCACAAAAACATCTGTACATTTATATAACAAAATGTCAAAATGTGCATAAGCACACCACACACAACGGAATGTCTGAGTATGGTCACAAAATAGAGGGAAAAATAAAGGCTATGAAAATTGAAATAAAGGAAAACGTACAGGGAACCAATATTAACAGAAAGAAAACTGGGACTCAAATCAATGGTTTGGAGCAGAAGGAAGAAACAAACATTCAATCACAACAGAATGAAGAAACAAAAATTCAAAAAAATGAGGAGAGGCTTAGGAACCTCAGGGACAACTTTAAGCATTCCAACATCCAAATCATAGGGGAGTCAGAAGGAGAAGAAGAGGAACAAGAAATCAAAAACTTATTTTAAAAAATAATGAAGGAGAATGTCCCTAATCTGGCAAAGGAAATATACTTCCAGGAAGTCCAGGAAGCTCAGAGAGTCCCACAGAAGTTGGACCCAGGGAAGTACACACCAAGGCACATCATAATTACATTACCCAAGATTAAAAATAAGGAGAGAATCTTAAAAGCAGCAAGAGATAAGGAGGCAGTTACCTACAAAGGAATTCCCATAAGACTATCAGCTGATTTCACAAAGGAAACCTTATAGGCAAGAAGGGGCTGGAAAGTATTCAAAGTCATGAAAGGCCAATTTATGAAAGGCAGTCTACATCCAAGATTACTCTATCCAACAAAGCTATCATTTAGAATGGAAGGGCAGATAAAGTGCTTCTCAGATACGGTCAAGTTCAAGGAGTTCATCATCACCAAGCCCTTATTATATGAAATGTTAAAGGGACTTATCTAAGAAAAAGAAGATCAAAACTATGAACAGTAAAATGACAACAAACTCACAACTATCAATAACCAAACCTAAAAAATCAAAAACAAAAACAAACTAAACAAACAACTACAACAGGAACAGAATTACATAAATGGAGATTAAATGGAGGGTTATCAGTTGGGAGGGAAGGGGTAGAATGGGGGAAAAATACAGGAAATAAGAAGAATAATTGGTAGATACAAAATAGACAGGGGGAGGTTAAAAATAGTATAGAAAATGGAGAAGCCAAAAAACTTACATCTATAACCCATGGACATGAACTAAATGGGGAAATAATGGTGGGAGGAGGTGTACAGGGTGGAGGGGAATAAAGGGGAAGAAAAAATGGGACAACTTTAATAGCAAAATCAATAAAATACATTTAAAAAATGTTCATAAGAACACCACACACAATGATTGTACTAAAAGCATACATCATAACCTAATCAGCAATTTTACCTTTAATGCACCCAGATTTTTTGTGTTACCAGGCACTACAGTAAATGCTATAAGAAATGTTAATACATCCAAAATGTCTTCCAATTAAAAGATTAAATCTAACAGGTAAAATGAGACACACATGAGTAAGTTATGGTTGGCATATATATGATATGACTGAGAAGGACATGGATAGGAAAAATTATCATTAGTAACTAGAACAATCAATGAAGGCATTAAGGATTAGTAGGGCTATTACTCTAAAATTAAATACAACACATAGTTTCATTTTGAATGAGTGATACCTGTGATTTTCTTTCTCAAAGTACATAAGGATAGAGAAGAATGGTTTGTGTGGTTCTATTTCCTTAAAAATATTGAGGACTTTTTCTCATTAGATGTCCTTGTAACAAGTGATGATATTTGCTTTGATTCCATTGACAATGAGTAAACCAAAATCGGAGATTATTATTTTAACACTTAAAAGACATTAACAATTTTATATATTTGCAATTCTCATCTAGGATTTCAGGATTAAAAGTAGAACTTTCTTCAATCAGATTTTTTAGTCATCATTCCTTTGTTCTTAATTTTGAGCATGAACAACTTTTATGCCACAGAATGTAAGTGTGAAGGCGCATATTCACAACAGGGCCGGTAGAGTTCTACTGCCTGGTAGACGGTAGAGGCGGGGTGTTTTGAAACTGATTCTTTGAAACTTAATGCTGGGTGGGGCTGGGCAGAGTACAGAGTTGAGGGATTGAGCCAAAAGGAAAACAGGACTCATGGACACATAAAAAAACAGTGCAGTGATTGCAGTGGGAAGGGTCATAAGGGGACTAAATGGCAATGGGAAAAAAATACAGTAATTTCCTTTAAAAGAGAAAGAAACTTAATGTTGTACTTTCTTGTTTACTATCTCACTGCTTCACAGAGTCCCTGGTTATTAGCAGCTGGGCCTCAATGGTAGCAATTAGCATAGGACACAAGAATTTTCACATGTATTCAAGTGTCAATTGAGAATGTGGATCAATTCCATATAAATTACAGATACAGAAGTTCATATGCCCTTTTTAAATCTTTTTAACATTTGTTATCAAAGATCATAATCCAAATCAAGCCCTACCCATTCTGAATTTTAGCATGGTTACCATGGTTAAATATGTTGTATTGACAAGCTCATGTTAATGTATTTCAATATGGGACTCTAAATTCCTCAAGGGCTGTCTCTTTCATCTTTGCGTCTTCAGAGTAGGTTCTCAATTCATATTTATTAAAAGAAACTGTGGATGTATTGATGAATGAGTAAGTGAATAAAGGACAACTTACTAAAGGAAAAAATAGTAGTCCTCAGAAAAAAAGTGAATGCATAGCAAAGTGCTTGACTATTTAACAAAGGGCTTAATTAGTTTTAGATTACTTAACTATTATTAGTAATATCTAAATTCTGGATTTTGACATACTAAATAATTAAAATATGACATGAGATGTTAATAACCTGCAAGTTACAACTTCTGCTTAAATATAAATCTGGTCTATTCTTCTAATGAAAAAGTCCTCTAGCTTATGTTTTCACTACGCACGCAATTCAGTCTCTACACAAAGGCAGCAGGATGCCAAGCTGCAAATAAGAGAAATCACAGTGTGTCATTGGAAAACCAGTCATAAATGAACTCTGACAGAATCACTTAGCACAAATAGGTCAGGGTAACTGTGTGGATGCATTTGCTGAATCATTTAAAAATAATACAACTTTACAAATCAGCTTTTTAATGTAATAAAAAATACTTCAAAATATTGTAGGGATTTCCAGAAATTGAATAAGCACTTTTTAGATATGGACATCTCAAGGCCTCTAAATTAAGGAGAGAGTATATGCCAAAAACTTAAACTTGGGGTTATGAATGAATCCTACAATTCTACAGATGTCTTCAACTATTTCAACCAGTGACGAGTGCAGTGTGCACACAAAGCCAGGGCCCATTAACTGTCTGTGGACAAAAGGGAGGGAGAACACAATGAGGAAATCTCAGTTAATTAAAATAACTGAGATACAATAAAGTATTCGAGAATATGATAGTTATCCGTGCTGACCAGACTCATCTGGGTCTACACTTTCCCGACACAAGAAACTGTACATTCTGGTGACTTTTTTGGTGAGTTTGAGTCATGGGATCAGATCTGGTCAGTGAGTTGGGAGAGGAAGTGAAGTGAGTCCCTCAGGGGTCAGGGCATTTATTACTGGGATGAGGGCCTCCAGAGTGGCATGGTGAAAGACAATGAGAGGATACAGAATGCTTCAACAGCCTGGATACAGAATGAGAGGTTGAACAGAACTCCCAGAACCTTCCACAGTGAACATGTAGTCTGAGTAAGAAATAAATTCATATTATAAAGTCACTAAGACTTGAAGGTTATTTGCTATCACCTAGTGTAGCTTATCCTTACTCACACATTCAGGCACTTTCCTCCCTGTGATGCCAGGTCCTCTGTATTGTTCATTACATATGATTGTATCCTCACATTAATAACATTTTTAGAGGATGATCTTGTAAATATTTGGAGTTAGTCTTCACTATATAAAGCTTTTGGAGAAACCATGACAAAGCCTTACATTTATTCATTGATATGCCATAGTCTGGGAAAAAAGTTCCTAGAAACAAAGAGCCTATTTCTTGAAAAGGTTTTTTGTGTGTGTGCGTGTGGTTGTTCATATTTAGACCCTCCTAAGAAAAGTATCAAGAAAGTTACTCGTTAAAGAAAAATTAAGAAAAGTGTTTATTTAAAGCAGTTTGAACATATAAAGTAAATGTGAATACTTGTAAAATTGTTCCAGATATATTTTGGTTTCTTCTCATAAATTTAAGCAAAGGCCAATTTCTTCTGAGCCATTATCTGGAGTTCAGAGAATACATATATTCTACCATTTCCCTTTCAGACTGAAATATCCCAAGGTATACAAAAACACTAGAATTGTGATCTACCTAACCTATTAGGGCCTACTTTTGGTCATTCAGGAACCCTCAGCATCTTAATAAGTAGAGTCATAATCTATTGGTAGAATTCAATTCCCATGAACTATATGAAGTACTCTGGTACTTTCTATATGACTATCCTCTTTTGTGACAAAGTTCACTTTTAAGATAAGATTTTCTTATCTCTCAATAAAGACATTAATATCATTCATCAGTGTATCAAGAAATTTG
Source organism: Tonatia bakeri (assembly GCA_004024845.1). NCBI lineage: Eukaryota > Metazoa > Chordata > Mammalia > Chiroptera > Phyllostomidae > Tonatia > Tonatia bakeri. Next base: position 60,149 of record PVIA01002280.1, on the reverse strand, counting down.
ACCAAATTTTAAGTCCAGAATAAGTACTAAACTTTTTTTCTTTTTTGTGTCCCTTACTGGAGGGTCTCATTCGACACTTAGAGCAAGCACAGGTTGCCCTAAATGTGTTAAGTTTGTTACACACAACAATGCAAGAAAAATAAAAAATTAATTTAAATCTATCACATCTTCCCAAAGCATGTTAGTTTCAAATTAGACAGCTAGGGTCCAAATATAAATCTTATCTCTGCCATTTACTATGTATGTTTTTGGGCAAGTATTAATCTTAGTGCTTTATTTTCCCATTTTGCAAACTGTGATCAGTAACAGTAACATTTGGTTTATAGATTTGTGAGAACTGAATGTAATACATGAGAAGCATTACAAATAGTCCCTTGGTCCAAATTAGCCAATTAGCCTTAGAAATACATGCTACTATTATAATTGCTCTAAGAGAAAGAGCTAAATGAACTGTGTGCCTTTTCTTTTTTGTCTAATGATTGTAACTTTATATTTTTTTATTTTTTTAAGATTTTTTTAAAAGATTTTATTTATTTATTTATTTATTTTTAGAGAGGGAAGGGAGAGGGAGAGAGAGAAACATCAATGTGCGGTTGCTGGGGACATGGCCTGCAACCTAGGCATGTGTCCTGACTGGGAATCGAACCTGCGATGCCTGGTTCACAGCCCGCGCTCAATCCACTGAGCTACGCCAGCCAGGGCTATTTTTTAAAGATTTTTAATTGTTATTCTATTATAGTTATCCCAATTTTTCTCCCTTTGCCCTCCTCTGCCAGTTGAATTATTTTGGAAAAGAAATATAAAAAATGTGGGTCACTTTTGACACAAAAAGCTATAATTTCCTAAATATATAAGTCACTTGTTTCACATATAGCTTCAATTTCCTAAAGAAAACTAGTGTTTCTTCCTTAGATTGCTGAGTTAAAGAATATATTTTTTGTACTTTAACTAGCTATTAAACTGTAAATTATTTAAAGGATGAGATATTAGTTGCAAAATCCAAAGGAAAACAGTAAAGTCATAATTTTTATAGGTTTCATGTAAAAATTAAAGAGTTTCAGCATTTATTCAACAAGTATTACTGTAAATTCAGTAAAAATGTACAATATCTTAATCGAGTTTCTGCTGCAACCTTCATAGTAACAGTTTTCAACTAGTGTGCCACAAGAATTTTTAAAATACATGATACCTGACTGTTTAGTCAGGGACACTGACCTCTTTTCCCTTAGACTGTCAAATAAAAAATGACAACAGCCAATACAATAGCTGTTCACAGTGGATGAATCCAAATTATGTCTATTTTTGTCAGATCAGCACAAAATATAATATATTTCTCAGTATGCCGTAGAATTCTAGTTTGTGTGTGCCAGAAGAAAACTGCTGAAAACTGCTGCTTTGTGGCTTTCCCTCACCACGGCAATGGTGTAGTGCTGCCATCTAGTGAAACATCTACACCACTGCAGGGGCATTTTTGGAAATTAATAAAAAGCCTCAAATTAAAGAACAAAATTACATTTTTGTGCTCTTACATTTTAAATTTTGAAACTGTATCTCAGAGGAAAAGTAATATTTTGGTATTACAAGGGAAATTATTTAAATGTAGTATAAAATGAGATATAAAGAATACATAAAAGGCCCAACTTTGGGCAAGTATAATAGTGCACAATGATCAATGTAAATACCACTCTATGAAAGAATAATAAAAATTTTGTAAAGAGAAATATTTCACAATAACTCATTAGCCACAATGTTTAATGTTGCATCAATGGAAACTTTTCTGAATGTGTTCTTAAGCTTAGACAAAAGATAGCAATTGTCACAGTAACATTTTTAAAGCACAAAAGAACGAAAAAAAAAAAAAAGATGAAAATAACATAATATCTTTCTATATACACCCACATAAATACACACAATTAAGAAACAATGAAGCCATTATTATTTGTTGTTTTATAGTTCTGATTTGCTCAAGGTTAAAACCTGGCCAAGTCTGACCCAATGGGTAGAACTTCTAATTTCAAGTGCAATGGTTTTGCTATCACTCAATAGTGCCTCAGTAACTTAACGCTTCTTCACAACACGAGTGTCTGAACTAGATAAGCTGCTTTCATATGAAACAATGATCTAAAATACAAAGAGATATCATAAAGTATGTAGTTTTATACACTTTTCACATATAAGCATAAACAGGCAGGAAGGTAGGTAGGTAGGTAGGTAGGTAGATCATTTGAAAGAAACACTGTTAAACATTAGGGGCCAAAGACACTGATGAAAAAGAGCACATTTGTGAGAAAGTGACTGAAGCGAACTCCAAAAGCCCATCCCAATATTTGAGACCTGAAGCCTCCTAGAGCCCTTGGGTTGCAATCCACTGGTCATCTCTTCCCGTCTCAAGTAGTGAGGAAGCTTCATGCACAGGCCTCTGAGACACCCAGTCCTCAAGTTCACACCAGGACCTGTGCCTCTTACACACCCCTCCTCCACCCTCATCAGCAGGCTCCCACATTTTGGAGCAAGAACTTGGAACTTCTGATGCCTAGAATGTGTGAAAGCTTTGGATTTTGCCTTGATCCTCAGGCTCCTCACTTTGTGTAGGGGGGCAATTGTAAAAGGACAGTTGGGAGTCCACTAAAGAGTCTAATGGCGGTACTGGCGTGAGTGTGGTTTACAAAAGGACGTATTTTATAATTGCTATGGGGTGAAGAGATGGTATGCCATGATGGTGTCAGACGGTACCCTCACAACTGGCATTTTTCTTAGCTTGTGCATCCCAGGGTTATGTTGTAGAATGGAGAATACTGAACTTTCCATGGAAGCAAAGATGACAGGAATTAAGGGTAGCTATCATGATTTACTCCTGTCATGAGGGTCTTAAGTGAAAACTTAGCATCTTTGACTTGTGATGTCAAATACAGAGACCAATTTTCCCTTCAAATATAAGGAGTCTGTTCTTCAGTCTGTTTTCATGTTGCACACAGAAATGTGCCAGATATAGATGGAATTATTTTATCATGCACAGGCATGTGTATTTACTCACCATGCTGTTCATTTTTGAAGACGATGAACCTGCTCTTTGCTTTCTTAGACTATTAACTTCTTCTGCATTTCCATCTTTTGTTTTCAAAATCATTCTGCTACTCCCTGCAGTTCCTTCTGATGAGGACCGCAGTCGTCTCTCTATAAATCTTCCTTCACGATATGGACTGAGGCTACTGGCAAGAACTATTAAAAAAACAAATAAAAAATTAATATAAATGTTTAAATGTGTTTTTTATAAATGTTCCACTGAAAGCATATGGAAAACCCTTAATGTCATTCAAAAATTCTCTATCACTACAATATTTTAATCGATAGTGTTAGTTTAATTTACTTAATCATGTAATCACTTTGGAGCCAAAAATTTTTGGAATCATCCAAGGTTTCTCTGTACCTCACAGAAATCACAGAAGCAAAATTCTGCACTTATCATCCTCAAATTGTATATAGAATCTGATCACTTTTTAAAATTACATTTATTGGGGTGACATTGGTTAATACAATTACATAGGTTTCACATGTAAAATACTGACACATCAACTGTATATAGCATTCTGTGCCTATCACCCAAAGTCAAATCTTCTTCTGTCATCATGTATTTGACACCCTTTACCCCTTTAGTATCCATCACCCCCTTCCCTCTCTTTTCCATGTCTCCGAGTTTTTGTTTGTTCATGAGTTGCTTTCAGTATTATATCCCACATGAGTTAAATCATATGGCTTTTGACTTTTTCTAACTTAATTCACTTAGCATGATAGTGTGAAAATCCATATGTGTTGTCACAAAAGGCAGTATTTTATCTTTTCTTATGCATGAATAGAAATCCACTGTATACATGGTCCACATCTTTTTTATCCAGTCACGATCACTTTTTTAAAAAAATAATTATTTATTGTTGTTAAAATACAGTCGTCTCCATTTTCCCACTACCACTTTCCTCAGCCCCACACCTCTGCCTCCCACCCTCAATCCCTCCCTCCTTTGGCTTTGTCCATGGGTCCTTTATACATGTTCCTTGATGACCTTTCCCTTTCTTTTCCCCATTAACCCTCTCCTCCCTCTCCTCTGGTTACTGTCAGTTTGTTCCTTATTTCCAAGTCTCTGGTTATATTTTACCAGCTTGTTTGTTGTGTTGATTAGGTTCCACTTATAGGTGAGATCATATGGTATTTGTCTTTCACCTCCTGGCATAATGCTCTCACTTAGCATAATGCTCTCCAATTCCATCCATGCTGTTGTGAAGGGTAAGAGCTCAAGATTCTGCTGCATAGTATTCTATTGTACAAATGTACCATTGGTTTTTGATCCACTTACATACTCATGAGCACGTGGTCACTTCCACTACTTGGCTATTGTGAATTGTGCTGCTATGAACATTGGGATGCATAAGTTCTTTTGAAATAGTGTTTCAGAGTTTTTAGGGTATAACCCAGCAGAATTGCTAGGTCAAAAGGCAGTTCCAGTTTTAGTTTTCTGAGGAAATTTCATACTGTTTTCCACAGTGGCTACACCAATCTGCATTCCCACCAACAGTGCACTAGGACTCCCTTTTCTTCACAACCTCATCGGCACTTGTTGTTTATTGATTTATTTATAATGGCCATTCTGACCAGTGTGAGGTGGTATCTCATTGAGGTTTGAATCTGCATCTCTCTGTTGGCTAGTGATACTGAGCATCCTTTCATATGTTTCTGCGCCTTTGTATCTCTTCATTGGAGAAGTCTCTGTTCAAATCCTTTGCCCATTTTTTTATTTAGATTGTTCATCTTCCTGGAGTGAAGTTGTGTGAGTTCTTTACATATTTTTTGAGATCAAACCCTTGTCCAGGGTATCACTGGCAAATATATTTTCCCATATAGTTGGTTCCATTTTCATTTTGCTGATGTTTTCTTCAGCTGTGAAGAGGATTTTTATTTTGATCAAGTCCCATTTGTTTATTCTTCCCTTATGTCCTTTGCTCTAGGGGACATATAGATTAAAATATTGCTGCATGGAATATGTGAAATTTTCCTGCCTATGCTCTCCTCTAGGACTTTTATGTCATCCTGACTTACATTTAAATCTTTTATGCATCTTGAATTTATTTTTGTGTATGGTGTAAGTTGGTGGTCAAGTTTCATTTTTCTGCATATAGCTATCCAGATCTCCCAACACGATCTGTTGAAGAAGTTATTTTTATTCCATTTTATGCTTCTGCTCCATTTGTCGATTATTAATTGGCCATAGAGAGTTGGTTTTATTTCTTGGCTTTCTATTCTATTCCACTGATCTATGTGTCTTTTCCTATGCCAGTACCAAACTGTTTTGATTACAGTGGCTTTGTAATATAGTTTGATGTCAGGTATGGTGATCCCTCCTACTTTGTTCTTCTTTCTCAAAATTGCTGAGGCTATTCCGGGTCATTGATGGTTCCATATAAATTTTCGAAATGTTTGTTCTATGTCTGTGAAATATGTCATTGGTATTTTAATAGGGATTGCATTGAATCTATAAATTGCTTTGGGCAGTATGGACATTTTGATGATGTTAACTCTTCCAATTTATGAATATGGTATATGCTTCAACTTATTTGGGTCTTTCTTAATTTCTTTTTTCAGAGTTGTGTAGTTTTCTGAATACAGATCTTACTACCTCCCTCATTAATATCCTTGACTCAACTTCATCAATGCTAGCCTAGACTACTGCAATACTTCCAATAATCTCCTGTCTGTGCCTACACCCACCTGTTTCCCCCCACCAACACACAATCTACTTTTGACACAATATCCAGAATGGTACACTTAAAATGTAAGTGAGATGGGTCACAATCACTCCTCTAGTCATAACGCTGATGTTTTCCCAATGGTCAATCAAGTTCCTTATAACATGACCCTACTCTCCACCTTACACTGGGGGCCTACCCATCACTTATCTGTCACACCTCTAATTTCATCTTCTGCTGCTGCTGCTGCTCCTTCTCACCCTTCCCTATGTTTATGCCACACTGGACCTCTTGCTCCCCCTAGAAAATTTCAGGCATGCTCCAACTAATAGCCTTTGTACTAATAAACATTTCTCACATATTTATATATCTTACTCTCTAATCACCTTCAAGTTTTTGTCAATATGTTACCTTAAATAATACCCTGCTCACACTTAAAAATGTAAATTACAATGAACTATCAAAATTAAAATTAAGAAAGCCATTTATAGTAGCATCGAAAACAATAAAATGCCTAGTAATAAATATTCAGGTACAAAATGTCTACACTGAAAAGATGTCTACATTGATGAAAGGAATTGAAAAGAAAACACAAATTAATTGACAGATAGTCCATGTTTATGGATTGGAAGAATTAATACTGCTAAAATATCCATACTACCCAAAGTGATTGACAGATTCAATGCAACCCTTATCAATATTACAATGGCATTTTTCACAGAAATAGAAAAAAAACTCTAAATCTTGTATGGAACCCCAGAAGACCCCAAATGGCCAAAGCAATCTTGACAAAGAAGGACAAAGCCAGAGGGATGACACAACCTGATTTAAACAATGTTACAAATTCACAGAAATCAAAACAGTATGGTATTGAAATAAAAGATACATATATCAATAAAATAGAATAGAGATATCAGAAATAAACCCATACATATGTGGGCAATTAATTTTTGATAAAGAAGCCAAGAATATACGATGGGGAAAGAACAGTCTCTTCAATAAATGGTATTGGGAAAACCAGATAGCAACTTGCAAAATTATGAACCTTGACCCTATGTTACACCACAAACAAAAATCAACTCAATCTGGATTAAAGAGTTAAATGTAAGAGCTTAAACTGTAACACTTTTAGAATAAAACACAGACAGTAAGATCTTTGACACAGGTCTTGGCAATGGCATTTTTGGATTTGACACCAAAAGTAAAAGAAACAAAAGCAAAAATAAGTGGGACTACTTCAAACTAAAAGACTTCTTTTCATCCAAACAAAGAATCAACAAAATTAAAAGGCATCCTATGGAATAGGAGAAAATATTGCAACCTATAAGCAGTTAATATCCAAAATATACAAAGAACTTAACCAACTCAATAGCAAAACAAAAGCAAAAACAATAACAATGACCCCCACATACAAATACAAAACCTAACAGGCATTTTATGAAGAAGACTTACAAATGGCTACCAGGTACATTAAATGATATTCAATATCATTAATCATCAGAGAAACTCAAATCAAAATCATGATGAGATATTACCTCACACCTGTCAGATGGCTATTATCAAAAAGTCAAAAGATAAGTGTGTCAAAAATGTGGAAAAAAGGGAACACACTGTTGGTAGGAATGAAGACTGGTAAAGCCACTGTGAAAAAGGTCTGGAGTTTTTTCAAGAAATTAAAAATAGGACTACCATATGATCCAGGAATTCTATATTTGGGTTTGTGCAAAGGAAATAAAATTATTAACTCAAAGAGAGAGTTACACTGCCATGTTTATAAAACATTCTACACAATAGCCAAGGTAAAAAAAACTACCTAAATGTCCATGGATGAATGAATGAATAAAGAAGGTATGGTATTATACACAATGGAATATTACTCAGCATTAAAAAGGAAGGAAATCTATCATATGTGTCAACATGGATGAACCTAGAGAACATTATGCTAAGTGAAATGAGTCAGATAGACAAAGAAAAATACTGGATGGTATTGTTTATGTGCGGAATCTAAAATAAATAATTAAATAGAGCAAAAATGCGAGTGGCTGCCAGGGGCTGGGAAGTAGGGAGAAAAGGACAGATTAGTAAAAGGGTACAAGCTTTTAGTTATAAAATGAATAAGGTCTGAGATCTAATGTATACCAAGGTGACTGTATTTGATAACATTGTATCACATAATTGAAGTTTGCTGAGAGAGTATAACTTACTTCACACAGAAAAAAAGGTGAATATGTGAGGTAGTAGATATGTTAGCTAAATGGTAGAGAATCCTTTCACAATGTATACATATATTAAGTCACTATGGAATTTACATATTTCACACTCAATAAAGCTGGAAATAAATACAAAATCCTACTCCCCATTTTCTACTCTTTCATTCTGGTTTAAACTTATCCTTGGCAGTTACCACCATATCTCATTTACTGATTTGTATGTTAATTATCTGCATATCCCCAGTAAAAGTAAACTTCAGGAATGTGGCAATGTGTGCTTATTTTGTTCATTGTTTTATCTCTAGTGCTTAAAACAGTGCCAAAACAAACATCTGTTGATTCAATGATTACATGAGAGAGCATGTAAGTGAATAAATGAACTGTTCTACATAGACTCATCTCCTGACTTGAAGATTTTTAGCCAGACCCTAGCAGAAAAACATAGTGCTTTTTTTGAAGTAACTTTTTAAGCCAATGAATAAAAATTAAATTACCAGAGATATCAACATTACATTATTAGTTCTGATTTGATTGTAGACCTAATATACCCAGATATATACTAAATACTAGCTTGAATATGTTTCATAATAAATACAGAATAAATTTAATATTATGGAATTTAGTGTGTATAGCAACTCTCTTTTGCAAAAAATATACTTAACTGGTTTTAAAATGCTAAGATTCCAAATTACAAAATCCTTATGAATAGCAGGCGAACATGCCCACAATTTGAGGATAGTGTATTATCACCTTTTCCTTGATGACATTATCAACTTATTTGTCTATGATTACTTTACAAGTTTTAAATAATATAAATAAATAGCTAATGTCCAAATACAGGCAACATATTGACAAATTCAGCAAAATTACTTTAATATGTTAGTTTGCAATTGGGATCGCAGTCAACAGATTAATAGCAAGGTCATTGTTGGTCACTCGCTAGGTTCCACAGAAACAACCATATACAGTATTCAATCTTATACTGAGACAAGCCATCATTTCTAAATCAGAATCAGAGATAATCATGATAATTATAATTCTGCCCATTTTTGTGCTATTCCTTTAAAAATCTGCCAAGAGGCCAATCTGAGATCCACCATTTCTTAACAATGTGATCTCAAAGTTATTTAACTTTATCCTAAACCTTAGTTATTAATAACTACCACACAAAACTTTGGTTAAAATTAAATAAAACAATTCATGCAAACTCCTTAATACGTTTTTGACACATATTATGTTTACAAAAAGGGTGTCCATTGTTAATCTATTCCTCATAATCATTCTTATAATTATAGCATTAAAGAACTAAGCAGGCATAACTAGAGCCAAAAGTATAAGCAAAGCTACTAAGATTAAAAAAATTAAAAAGGCAGGTATATAAAAGTGACTTGTATCAAATATGAAAAATATTAAGCTATACAATTATATTACTGAGTAATTAATTCATGCATTTGAGTTTAAAATTGCCATAATCATACAGGGACTAGTTAGATAAATCATATAATGTTATTATTCCTGACATTATAATATACAGTTTGATATATATATAAATATTGTTTTACATTTTAGTATTATTCTTAATGTTTTGGGAAGAGCCAGGGTCATAGTGTGTATTACAGCCTAGTCATTAAGAGCCTGAGCTTTGGCCCTGGCTGGTGTGGCTCAGTGGATTGAGAGCAGGCCTGCGAACCGAAGTGTTGCTGGTTTGATTCCCAGTCAGGGCACATGCCTGGGTTGTGGGTCAGATCCCCAGTGGTGGGCACATGAGAGGCAACCACACATTCAAGTTTCTCTCCCTCTCTTTCTCCCTCCCTTCCCCCAAAAATAAAAAAATAAGGTCTTAAAAAAAAAGAGCCTGAGCTTTGGACTGAGGTAGTTTTAATTGGCTGTGCCACTTACCTGCTGTATGATCCCTTGGTCTCAGGTTTCACATCTGTTAGCTGGGGAATATACTAATGCCGACCTCATAGGGTCTTTATCCTAAACAACTGCATACAGACTACTTTGTGACTTTGGACACATTACATAAACTACCTGTGCTCCAGTTGTCTTTCCTGTACAATGGGTTACAGTAATGGGAGTGACCTCAGTCATTTGAGGTTGCAACAAATTAATGTATCTATACAAAGAACACAGAACAGTGAGTGGAACATAAAAATCATTCAATGTTGGAAGAACTAGTAGGAATAATACTAGTAGTAATAATAGAATATATATATTTCACTAAAAATACCAATTCTCCATCATAAACTCTAAAAAAGACAGTTCTTGTTTCAGATAAAGCCACACTGAAAATAAAATTAGTTTCCTTTCACTTTCTTCTGAGGGTCAGATTCTGGATAGTATAACTAAGAAAAATGAGGAATATTGATGAATTAAATTTTCAGCATAATACAACTGAAGCAAGTTTAAGATCAAGTAGTAAAAAGATTTAAAATTATAACTAAGAAAGAATATTAGACAGTAAAAATAAGAAAAATGTGGCTTCAATTAATGAGATGAAGAAAATTAAATAAGCATAATAAAAATTGTAATTTATACTTATTAAAGAAAATCAGCCTACCTTTGGCAGAATTTGCATCATATCCACACGTTTTGTTAAAAATATGATGATCACCAGAAGAAGGTATTATTCTCGAGTCTGATACAGGATGGATCCCTTTAACACGTTCAGCTATTGCTTTATGTTGCTCATAAAATCCGAGTTTCCTCGGGGAGCTTGTCACCAACATTGTATCACCATTCTGTAAGACCACATGCTCCTCTCCTTGAGTATCTGCTGACAGGTGAGTCTCTGAGTCACTCCCATTGGTAACAGGGAGTTCAGTGACTTGCAATAACACTTCCTTCTGATTAGCAGCAGAGGTTTCTGGTAAGGAATTAGATTCAGTGCTACAACGACCTACTAACCTATATTTCCCAGGAGACATAATTGCACAGGAAATAGTTCCCATAGGGTCTATTGTTGCCTTTGTAACAGCAGCAGGACTGGGAGAGACCTGAGAGGTAGAATCACTGTGGCCAAAGTTGTCACAGTGGGATGCCATGCTTCCACTTTTGGAAAATGCATCTGCTTCAGACACAGAATCTTCAGTCAAGGCTAAAAACTCGGAAGGTGTCTGAGCTGTGGTAAGATCAGCAGAAAGCAAAGGAGATTGTAAAGAGCTTCCTGCCCGTTCTGTTACATCCACAGAACAAGATGGAGAAGCTCTTACTAATTCAGGTTCTCTCTCTTGGTACTGTGTAGTTTCCAATGAGAATTCAGACTGTTGATCCAATGAAATGGACTGGCTCTGTGGAACTGGCTTAGAAAATTTATAGTGAGATGAAAAAGATTTAGTAAGCAGCTTTTTTGTTGACTGCTTAACAGAACGACGAGTTTGTTCTTCTGTGAATCCAGAATCATCTCCCTCGCTTTTGCCAGAACTTAGGCAATTTATAAAGACATTCTTATTAGTTGAGTGTTCCTTTTCCCTTTCAAAATCCTCTGTCAAAGATCTTGTTATCTTCTTATTTCGTGAACTACTAAAACCAACAGAATGTCTTCCTCTGATTTTAATATTTTCTTCCAAACTCAGTTTTTGCATACTGCTGTGACCAGGTTGAGCACCATTTGAAATACTAAGGTTCTGGTTGGTAGGTTCTTGCTTAGGTTCACTCCCCTTCTTATGGTGGAAGCTAATGGAAGGAGTACGGAATATGCTCCTACGTTTACCTGTACTACCTGAGCTTGAGTTAGTGCTGGAAGGAGAGGAACTGTGGACACCAGCTGTGTTACTGGAAGAGGGTGAAGAAGGAAGAGAGTCATGTCTTCTGCTAATACTTCTTCTGAATATTGGCAACCGGGAGACCAGGGTAGATCGCCTTGATCCAGAGTCCCCCATTGGGACCCCAAAGCTTGCACTGAGATAGCCAACTTAGCAGCCTGGGAAAAGTTAAGACAGAAAGAACAAGTCAATAGAATTCAATTGTAAGTAAGACATTTTAAAATAAATCATTGTTCTTCAACACACAGAATACAATTAGGTTTACACTAAAACAATAAATGACAAAATTGTAATACTTAAGGATTTCTTAAAAATTTACAAGTAGCAAAATTATTCACTTTTTTACATAGCAATTTAATAATGGTGCAAAATTTTCAAAATTATTCATAATATTTAAAGTCTATTCAAAAAAGGGGAGTTGGGAGACACAATATCATTATTCAAGACCCAGTCTTATCACTCACAGTGGTTCTATAATTTGGTACATTGTATAATCTTTATTTTTTATGTCTATTTGTTTAGATGTAGTAGACGTGTGATAGCTGTGGGCGTTGCCTGTGACAGATCACAGATTCAACCAGTGACCCACCTGAGCTTAACAATCACACAGCAACCTAAGGTATGTTCTGACACTTGAAGCTCACTCATGGAATAAACAACTAGGATGTATTCTTCCCCTTGGAGTTTCACCAGGCCTTTAGAGATGGTAAGGCCAATGTCAGAGGCAACTAAATCACAAAGGATATAGTTTAGAGTTATAAGCAAGACAAAGTTATGAAGAAACCACAACTACGAGTTGAAGGCCTAATTGAAAGCTAATTCAACTGGTAATGTTGAGACAAGAATGCAGACTCAGAGGAGCAGAAGCACAGAAAATTTCTGAACCACATTAATATTGGAGAAAGAAGAAGGAAGAGGAGACGGAGTTCATCAGCTCTGACCTACTAAGTACTTTTACACAGCTTATCTCTTTAATGCTTCTGACTGTAGAAGTAGATAATATCGCCATGGACATTTTACAGCAGAAAGGTAACTTGCCTAATGTCACTCAGCTAGTAAGTGGTAAAGCAGGAATAAGAAACTAAGCCTTATCTAACCACAGGGTCAGCTCATGACAGCGTGGAACATACAGTTTTCACAGGAGTGAAGAGCCCAGACCTTGTGTTGCTCAAGGCCCAGATATGCTTCCACTTCCCCTGAAGTTGTATGGGCAATCTTGCTATTCTGGTGACTTCCATTTTTCACTGATTATCAGAATATATCATGATTTGGTTCCTGTTTTGCTTTGTTTTGTTTCTAAATTTTACTTACTGCCTTAACTAGTATAATGCACATGCTCTCTTTGTCAACTTGACTGAGGCTCTGTTTCATGTTGTTGCATTTTTTCTTAATTTTGTTGTAACCTGAGGATATTTTTTAATTGCTTTTATCCACAGAGGAAGGTCTAGAGAGCATGGTTGCTTCCTATATGCACCCAGAATGGGGATCGCATGCACCCAGACCAGGGATCGAACCTACAACCCAGGCATGTGCCCTGACCGAGAATCAAACCCGCAACCTTTCGGGTACTGGACAACACTCCAACCAAATGAGCCACACCGGAGAAGTCTGTTTCATTTTGTTGTTTTTGCAACTAAAACCAAGCAATAACAAATACAATATAAAATGACAAGCCTTCCATTTTATCATCCTTACTGATATATTTTTAGTTTGAGCAAGTAAAATACTTCCATGTCCTTAAAGAAGTATGTGATGAAAATAGAAAATATTTGTTCTATCAGATATGCATATATATATTTACTATTTTGTTCCAAATGATATAAAATCTAACAGTTTTGCATTATATGATTTTTAGATTGATTTTGAATTGCATTCACTGAATTTGAATTTAAATCAAACTATGTATGAACCACTCCCAATATATTTAAGCATTCCTGTAAAGCTTTGGTTGAAGAAACCTCAAAATATAAAACAGACATTTTAGCTCTTGAAGTCTTGCAGAAATTAAAAATAGTTTGTTTTCCTCCCAGCTTAAGTTTCCAAAGTGGATATAGAATACAAATTTTTCATGATCTCACTTATAATAATGTTTTAATGAACATCATTCTCAGCTGTGATTTCTCATTTATATGCAAGACTTGTTCCCATACAATGTCCAGTGAAGATTTTCTTCTAATTACAGCATTATCAACCATAATGATATGCATCTGTGGTGAACCTATGGCCTTCAATGCATTTATTTCAAGATATTTATCATTTTTATTGACACAGTTTCAGAATTTATGTATATTAAAATATTTCTGGGCCTCTTTTTATTTTTTGCATTTGTATCAGCATTTAAAAATAAAAGAGTGACTCGAGTTCCATATATTTTTAGCAAGTATTCAAAGAATTTAATTTAAAAATTCAGAAAACATTATTATAATAATTATTCCTCTTCCCAAGTACTTAATGAAAATGACCAGGCTTCCACTGGGTACAATAATCCATTTAGGCTACTAATATATTTTTCAAAATTTCTTTAAGTTGTACATCACAAAGATACTAAGAAATATTTGCACGTTGAGTTGATGACATGGAGCGAATATAAAATATATTAGAGACACAAATCCTTTAGATGTCACTTTGTTTACTGATAATTTTTAAATGAAGTTCTTTATTTCCTACTGAGAACTTTCCAGCTAAACAAGACACAAATAAAAATATCTATAGTTTGGAATTATCCATATTTTCTTAGATAGACTCTTTAAGGCCTATACACTATCTATTCAATACATGTCCAGATTCACTCTTCCTCTCCTTACATTTCATTCTCTAATCACACTGATTATAATTTCCATTTTCTGTCCACTTTCACCTGCTGGGCATCTGCAGATGTGGGTCCACCTGCCTGGGATGCCTTTCCTGGAATTTTGGTGTCAACACTCCTATTTCTATAACATCACCCCTTCCAGGATGCCATCCCTGTCCCACCCTTCCTACCCTCCTCCATTTTAGATGGAATACTCCTTTATGAACCCTCAAGTATTATTTTATATAGTAAACATCTGCTTATTTATCTGACTTTACTATTTTTCTTTTTTAAAAGATTTTATTTATTTATTTTTAGAGAGAGAGAAGGGAAGGAGAAAGAGAGGGAGAGAAACATCAATGTGTGGTTGCCTCTCACGCATCCTGAACTAGGGACCTGGCCCACAACCCAGGCTGGGAGTCAAACTGGTGACCCCTTGGTTCACAGGCCTGCACTCAATCCACTAAGCTATACCAGCCAGGGCTGACTTTACTATTTTTCCATAAGTTCCTTAGTAGCAAAGCCCATCTCTGCTTTGTATTAAGTCCCCAATGCCTAATATAATACAAAATTGATACCCACAGAATAAGTGGATGTCCAAACGTGAGGTTTTAACTTGAACACACCAGTATTTCAAACATAAACAATCATGTTTTCTGTCTCATTACCATAAATAAATGCTAGAATTCAAGGTTAATTGTGCTGAATTACAACTTTTAGAGATTCACAAGTTGAAAGCGTTTCAGTAATCTAACATCAGCTAATAGTATTCAGTAATCTAACATCAGCTAACATATGAAAATACAATGCCGAATGAGTTTAATAGAACAGTATATCACCACAACTTTAATTATTAATAAAAGACAAATAGAACATTACACCATGTTAATTTTATTTTTATTATAATTAGAGCAATTACCTTTTTAATTCCTTTTACCAACCTTGAATTACCAACCTTGAATATATTTTCATATACTTTTATAAATTTCCAAATCAGATAAAATAAACACATTTTCTCAGTCCTCCTCTACTATTTCTTGGTTCAGAAGTCATAGACACTTCAAACATAACAAGTCCTAAAAATATACAGGTTGGACTAGATCTTCCCATTGTCCAGAGACCTTTACAAAAATGTAAACATTATATTCTTTGGAAATGCACATTCATTATGTATAATGAGGGTATATATAAAAAAGGGTCTTCTAATTATATCTTTTAGGCTGTATAAATAAGCCAAAAATACCGACTTGTAGGCAATATCGCTACACAGATGCATACTGATCCTATACAAGTGGTGTGAAACTCAGTGTGACCTCAACTGAAGGAACAACATCCTTTGTTCTTTAGCACCAAAGCTCACAAAACTCCCAGACTATTTCCTTCAGTGCCATCCCAGCAAACACTCTCACTGCCCTTTACAGAATGCAACATCCTATGATGGATCTAGCCTGAAGAAAATGACAGGGGGACTTGTGTGGCATGGTTAAGGATGATGCAGATTCCAGTTGAAGGGGTTACAGAAATTAATATGTTACCTATTTAAAGTTAGAGTAAGCATAAAATACATTGAAGAAATAAGAAACACTGCAAAAAGAAAAAAGACTTCCATGATTCCAAAAGCATAAAACAACCTTGCAGGAATTCAGAGCTATCATCTTGGAAACTTCTTACCATACATACAAACAGGGATGTCTTTCTGTGGAGGTGAAAGAAGTGAAACAAAACCCCCCTCCACTTCTCCTTTCCCAGCATTTTTCAAACATTCCCCTAGAATTTTGTCAACCCTCACATTTTTTCACCATGAGCCAAAGGTGATAGTCGCCTTACATCCACATCTGACATAGTGCTAAGTGTCCTTTGTTTGCATTTCTCCCAAAACTGATGGCATTTTGTGTGTGGGGTGGAAGCAAAACTAAACAAAAAATACCTCTGACACACACTTGCAATTAGCAAAAAATAAAAATAAAAAAATAAAATTGATTTCAAATCTGAGCTCTGCCATGTACTAGTGGCATAAACTAGAATACAGGTAACAATTATTTTAGAGTGATTTCTTTTAAGGATGAGAAGGTACAACATAGAAATTTAACACTGCCTGGTATAGGGTATGTTTTCAGTTTCTTCCTTTCCTATGAAATACATTCAGACAAGCGGTGCACAGTGGCGCAGAACTCACACAGAGTACTTATGAAAATGAACTACTTTTCAAAATCTACCTCACACCCTATGTCTAACAAAATGACCTAAAATATTAGGGAGAGATACATAAATTGACATCAGTATGCTACAACCTTATGGTGAACCTCCCCAAAGTATACATTTTTATTGGAATTTAAAAACTATGATCAGTATTTTAAATGTTTGTGAGAAATGTTGCATGAGATATATCTTGTCCCAATTTCACTCTTTCTCAGAAGATTTCAGAAAATAACTCAGTAAAATCTAAATAACCACACTGGAAAGAAAATCTATGATACACGATAAAATGGAAGAAAGAAAATTCACAGAAGCCAAATACCAGGGTAACAATTTTCCAACATTAAGAAAGTGATGGCAGAAAATAAATCATATGTAAATATACCAAAGGGCATTGATCAGTTTTTACCAAAATTAAATAGGATCATAGCTAGAGGAAATTTCCAAAACAATATTATCTAATTATATCATTTAGCCACAAATTTAAATGAGGGTCATACCTGTTAAATGTTTAGTGTTTAGCTGGAAAGCCTTACATACTTTTTCTACTACAAAGGCCACACAAATTTCACTTCAATATCCTTATACTTTATGGTGTAATTTATCCTTAAATGTATATCCAAAATGTTTTATTTTCTCTTAAATGAACAGGGAACTACCAAAAGCACTTGAACAGATAAATCACCTGCACAGCATGACAAAGGGCCCCTTCAGCCAGCAGGGTCGGTGAGGAAAACATGAGACACACTGAAAGGATGACGGATGCTGATCATGTGGGTGGCTGCTCACAGGGAGAGAATGAGACTGTCAATCTAAGGTAGAGTTAGAAATTGCAGAATTGATTGGGTGTGTTTGATTAACAATTTGTTAAATTTGCATATAATTTAGCCACACTGAGTACAATTTTTTAAATAAGCAAAAACTAATAACAACTGAGTTCATCAGAAATATCTACTTTTATGTGACTATTAAAAATGATTTGCCCCTAAAGATGGTATGTAAGCAGAGAGAGATTGCCCCTGAATAAATGTGTATAAACCAATCTCCTAAGTAAAATGAGAGGGAGGGATGGGGGGAGGGAGGGAGGGAGGGAGGGAGGAAGAGAGAGACAGACAGAGAGAGAGAGAGAGAGAGAGAGAGAGAGAAAGGCCAAATTAGCATGATAATGGGAACTGTTACCACAGGAAAGGAGAATACATTTCAAAGAGATTATTCTAGCAGACTTGAGGGAAGAGATGAGTTCCTTGTCTGAATTAATAAAAGGACATGTGATGGGCCATGATGCATATTTAAAAAGACATATAATCCTGAGACCCAGCCAGATATGATCTTAGTTCTTTGGTGACCAGAGGTGACAACAGAGAAAGAAGATAAAGAGAGAAAGAATGGATTTTGGCTGGAGATTAGACAGAAATTAGAAGGGACAGAAGAAAGAAATCTAAAGCCATATCTACATATGACCAGGCTTAGGTAAATACAAGAGTACATTTATACTTAAAGGACATTATATATTCTGGGATTTACACAAAATGAATGCAAGATCCTCAGGCAAGACTCTAGATTTGAATTCACCTCTACACATGAGAGTTGAGTGGCTTAAAAAGTTACTTAAACTCTGAATCTGAATCTGAAGACAATAGTTGCACTGTCTTAAATAATTTTTATGAGGATCAAGTAAGTAAATGCAAAAAGGTATTTAGAACAGGGTCTAGCACATGATAAGTGCTTAATAACTCTAATTTAAATTTGAGGAAAATTAACCATACTTGTGCTGTTTCACAGCAAATATATGTTAATTTAGCTTATAACTTCTCCAGCCTCTCTCAGCTGGAAGTTCAAATCCTGTCTGCTGGTAGACTAATGCTGTCATTTACCAGGCAATCCAGAACAGCACAGAAATGCTATTAGAGCAGCAGTACCTATATGTCAGTGGGGCTTGGAATTAGTACGTCTATCAATCTAGTCTATCTACCTACACTGTTTAAATAGTGATGTTGGTGATATTACAAACACTTTTTAAATTTTCTCTTACAGATTATTTTATTCAACCGTGGCTTTCTTATGACTGAAAAATAGTATTGACCATGTTGATCTCCTTCCTGATTACAAGTTCAGTTCAACTTTTCATTAAATAAATATTGAGTTTAATTATTCAAACTTAGTTTTTAATTTAGAAGAAAAATCCAGACTTCAAGGAATAAATACGTGAAAATATTATGAATATTCAAAGACTGTGTCTCAGATGCTGAATGTGATTCCCAAAAGAAAACTGGTAAATTTCTTGAGCAATGCCAAAGTCAATGTAACAACTATGCCACTTTAAAGAGGGATAGAACACATCTAAAAGTATGTATGTTTGTTAATAAAAAATAACTGTATTATTTTTATACTCTTATATGACAATGGAGTATTTGGTTTTAGTTTGTTTTTTTAATACTATTTTGGGGGAAAAGATTCCTCACAGTTTCCTAGGTTAGGTTTCCTAGAAGCAGAGCCTGATCAGAGGATGCCTGTTTTAGCAATTTATTACAGAATTACTCCCAGGAGAAAGTGAGGAAAGAAGGTGTGATTGAACAGGGGGAAATGCTAGCCAAAGATGTGGTTCCAAATGGAGACCAGCCACAGACTGATCCATGGGAACTGGGGCAGGAATTGGTATCTTGAGAGAGTGGCTGGTCCCTGAATCCCCATGCCAGTCAACCATTTCTAGATTTCTCTAAGGAGTGGGAAAAAATACTTGAAAAATATAAAACAGGCAAAGGATTGATAACTGGAATACATAAAGAATTTTTATAAATCAATAAGAAAAAGGCAATCCGAAAGGAAAAATAAATGAGTAAAGAATATGAACAAGCATTATGAAAGAGCACAGGAAAAATACACACAGCTGCACATTTCAAAGTGTGAACAATGGTGATGCTTGATGAGCGCTTTGTATTGGGGGTTGTCATCAATGGGAACAATAGTGCTAAAAGAATGTGCTATGAGTAATATGAAATCTCAACAATGATAATAAGTTCATAAATTACTTTCATAATTAAAGCTTAAAAATTTAAATTAAGGTAGTATAAAATATATGGCTTATCAAAAATTACATAATGTGGAAGGATATAGGCATGTAAATGGGTTAAAAGTAATTTGAAGGGTGCACAGAAATTTAAAACACTTGTTGCCTCTGGAAAAAAGAATGAGCAACTGGGAAAATGTTATTTCTAGAAACAGTTTGACTAACAGGGACAAACACAAATATCAATTTGAGTGTTTTAATAATCTCTTAAATATTTGATATTCTAATATAATATATTTAAATAAATACAACCTATGAAATGTTAAGAATCCTTACAATAGCACACCTGCCAGAATGTCTACCATCAATAAATCAACAAGCAATAAGTGTTTTTGTGGATGTGGAGAAAAGGGAACCCTACTGCACTGTTGGCTGGAATGTAGACTGGTGCAGCCAGCCACTTTGGAAAATACTATGGAATTTCTTTAAAAAGTTAAAAATGGAACTGCTCTTGGAAAGAAGTATTCCAAGTCATGAAAGGCAAGGACCTACATTCAAGATTGTTCTCTGTAGCAAACCTTTCATTTAGAATGGAAGGGCAGATCAAATGCTTCCCAGATAAGGTCAAGTTAAAGGAGTTCATCCTCACCCAGCCCTTATATGAAATGTTAAAGGAACTTACCTAAGAAAAAGAAGATAAAAATATGAACAGTAAAATGACAACAAACTCACAGTTATTAACAACCTAATGTAAAACAAAAACAGACTAGGCTAACAACTAGAAAAGGAACAGAATCACAGAAATGAAGATCTTCTCAGCAGGGGAGTGGGACAGGGAGAGGGAGAGAAAAGGAACAGAGAATAAGTAGCATTGATGGTAGGTAGAAAATAGACAGGGGGAGGTTAGGAACAGTATAGGAAATGGAGAAGCCAAAGAACTTATATGTATGACCCATGGACATGAACTAAAGGGGGTGAATGCAGGTGGGAGGGGGTGTGCAGGATGTAGGGGAGTAAAGAGGGGGAAATGGGATAACTGTGATGGCATAATCAATAAAATATATTTAAAAAATGAAGCTGTAGGAAGAAGGAAAAAAAATGGAACTGCCTTTTGACACAGCAATTCCACTGCTGGGAATATACTCTAAGAACCCTGAAACACCAATCAAAAATCATATATGCACCCCAATGTTCACAGCAGTGTTATTTAAAATCGCCAAGATGTAGAAACAGCCCAAGTGTCCATCAGTAGCTGAGCGAATAAAAAAACTGTGGTTAAGTTTATACAATGGAATACTGCACTGCTGTAAAAAAGAAGAAACTCTTACCATTTGGGACAGCATAGATGGACCACGAAAACATTATGCTAAGTGAAATAAGCCAGTCAGAGAAAGACAAAAACCGTATGATCTCACTTAAATGTAGAATCTAATGAATAAATAAACGATGAACAAAACAGAAACAGAGACATGGATGCATGGAGCAGACTGAGAGATCTCAGAGGGGAGAAGAGAAGGGAATGGACAAAAGAAGGTGAAGAGATTAGCCAAAGAACATATATGCATGACCCACAGACACAGGCAGTAGTGTGGTGAAGGCCAGGATGGGGGAGTGGGGACTGGGTTGAGGGGGGCAAAGGGCAGGAGTGGTGAATGGGGAACATCTGTAATAGTGTCAACAATGAAAGAAAAAGAACCCTTACAACAATATAAAAGACTGTATTTATCATGGACCTAAGTTTTTAATACTAAAAATTCATATCTAATGTGTCAGTTCAAACTGCACCTTTTTAATGAAACAACATTTACTTTTCTAATAGCTGGAGTGCTATTTAGTTTAATAATTAAAAGTTATTTCCTCCTTCTTAAAAAATCTTTCATTATTTCTTTAGTATGCAACTCATCTATCTCTACATATTGCCAATTATAAGTCAGACACAAATCATTCATTTTTGGTTTTTCACAATCCTTTAAAGATTGTGCTATGTCCATAATACAAACACTAACCCACCACAGATTGCTTTATGCAGGTGGCTCATGAATTTAAGTTATATGATGACTCGGAAGCATGTAGCACTATGACTTTTAGCCATTAATGACAAGCTGATGCCCTTCTACAATTCTTTTCAGGGCTAGTAAACTAAACAGGTCAGTTTCATATTTTCTCTATACAAAATGTCTTCCTTTAGACATTTATAATAATTTTTTTAGTAAATATTAAAATGGCTGGCTCTGCCTTACATTTTATTTTCTTCACTAAAAAATAAAAAAAAATAAAATACAACTTTGTAACAAATAACCTGCAGTTGCATTTACCTATCAGCAGAGGGTGGAAGAGATCTTCCCTAGAGTCAATTTTTTTCTTTTAACTTTCAGAACCAATTTAAGCTATTGGGCAGTTACGAAAAATACCACAAAGTCCTTTATGTAAATAAAAAATAAGTCTCCAAACACATTTTAAAGTTAAATCTTTGGTTAATTGAAACAATTAGTATCTTAGAAAAATAAATTGGCTTTAGAATCAAAGGAAGGCTCCAACTCAACTTGAAAGTTTTAAACAAGAATTAGAACAGTAAAACTAAAAGAGTTTTTATTATTTAATGTATAAATATGTGTAGGGCTTAAATTTTAAAAGTAATGTGTATATATATATATATATATATAAATTCAAATTTATTATTTATTGTTCAATATTTCCTTCTCATTGTTTTTGGAAAAAAAAGGAGAATGTATGTGCCTCTTTGGAAAAAATATATTAGTTCAAAAGGTATATAAAGATAATAGCATAACTTCTTCCTATTACATATTGTAACTAACACTTTTTTAAAATTATAACAGTGCATATAACAGCTCGCAGTCACAGGCACAAAAGTAAAAAAAAAATACTACCATATGTCAAGATAAAATGATACAAAAACTGGGGCAAAATAATTCTTAAATACGAGTCAGAGTACATATTAGGAAATTTGATTTAAAGGTGGCTACAGTCACTATATATAACCACATGCATGTCTGCGTCCATGTCTGCATCATCAGTAAGATGAACACCTGACCACCTAAATCAGCATAGGCAGTAATACAAAGTCCAACGTACGCTCCAGTTCAATTATAAACTGGATCAATCTAAATGTAACTATAAACTCAGATCAATATAATGGAAAGCAGGCATTGGTCTTGTCAGAGGAAAAAAAGAAATAAGTACGGTATATCCGCAAGTCATTCCTGCCTTGTTTCTGTTATAAATACTACTGTAGTTGTTTCATTCACAATGCTAATGGAAGCATGTTAAAGAATATACTAATTTCCATTCATTCATGTGTTGGCATGGAGCACAATATCTGTCAGAATCATTTTAGAAATGGAATCTTGGATCTGTCATTATATTTAAATTTTTTATCCTTGCCCGAGGACATTTTTTCATTGTTTTCATCTATTTTTTAAGACATACAGTTTTATATATATTTATTTTTATTGTTTATGCTATTACAGTTCTTCCCGCCTTTTTCTCCTTTCCCCAACTCCACCCAGCGTCACCCTCTCCGCTCCCTAAGTCAGACCCCACATCACTGTCCCTGTCCACGGGGTGTGGGTAAATGTTCTTTGTTTAATCCCTTCGCCATCTTGTACCCCTCACGCCGCTGGCAGCTGCCTCATGTGTCTGCGCTTCTGTTTCTGTTTTGTTTGTTAGTCTGTCGTGTTCATTAGATCCCACATATAAGTGAGATCAAGTGGTATTTGTCTTTCACCAACTGGCTTATTTCACTTAACATGATATTCTCCAGGTCCATCTATGCCGTCACAAAATTAAGAGTTTCTTCTTTTTTACTGCTTTTGGAGAGACAGGCAGGGAAAGGGAGAGAGAGAAACACTGATTGGTTGTTTTCTCATACACACACCGACTGGGGATCCAACTGGCAACCTGGCCAGGAATAAAACCTGCAACATTCGGGTTTCCTGGACAATGCTCTAACCAACCAAGCCACACTGGCCAGTATAGATTTGTCATCTTAAAGTGTTGTCTTTAAAGTTAACATATAATGATCAGATGTATCAATGACTGTTTCACAATGTATCTGTGGATATAATTTCTCTAGGCCTGTTTCCCCATTCATAAAATTAGAGAACTGAATAGATAATTCTATGAGTTCCTCTAATTTATTAAAATATTTCCATATAATGTGAAATTTAGGTTACATACTCTGTAACACAAGTACAATACACATATCTGATAACAAAATGCCATTCAGATTATCATTTTTTCCACTTCAAAGTTTTTAACAAATGATATTCAGTATTGTTCCATAGATAAAAAGGTAAAAATAATGTTCTGTAAATTATTACCACAAACACAGACATAGTGTATCTTACAAAAAGAGAGCAGAAGTACATCTGGGAATGCAGTCTTTTTGTTAAATGATAAAATTAGAAGTATGATAAGTTTCTTTCTACCCTTATATTGTATTTGCTTATGTAACCAACAAGCTTGACCAAATCAAGTACATATTCTCTGACTTTTCTCTTATTACTTAAGATTGTGGTTGATAATTAATGAAATAGAGCAGGTGTTTAGTTTTTAGAATCTAGGAAGAAAGCCATGGCTGATATTTAACATATTTTGAAAACAGAATCATCTGATATAATATAGTATCATATTAAATTTTTAAATTATATTGAGATAAATTTTAAGTTGGTAGAAAAATCCAATATTAACCCAGTAATTATAAGATTTACTTTAGATTGATAAAATATAAATAAAAGTAGGATTTACTAAATATAATAAAGTATATTTTATTACCTATACTCTTCTTTGAGTTAGTTTTATTTTAAAAGCACTTACATAACATATTACAATGAAAGGGACATAATAAATTCAGCTAACTTCTTTCTTTAAAAAAATCCCTAAACTTTGTTAATAAATTCACTAAATTGTCTTCTCACGAGATATGGTACTGCATTAAACACTAGCTAAGGAGTGACTGTTATTTAGTTTATACTGAGTCATATACTGTTAATTTAGTAGAAGAATTACTATGAATGAAATCCTGAGAGAAGGTCCTATGTGTGTGCCAAACGGGCTGTTTTAGCTGCACTTGGTAGCAAGGGGAATGTGCCTGCCCTGAGATGAACTGAGGTGCAACTTTAGTCTAGAGGGAGATTTTGCATCTTGGAACATTTAAAGAGTTCTGCCTTCGTGAACAAATGCATAGAATTTTACCACTGAAAGGTAGACTTCTTTTTATTATTGTTGTTGTTGTTGTTGTATTAATTTATTGGTTTCAGCTGTACAGCTGAGTGGTTATGACTGTATAACCATACAATCATATAATTTACATAGTGTTCCCCTCAAAAAGAGGACTTCTTTTTAAGAGTGAAGAAATCAAAATCGACATTAGTTTAGTACCTCATTCAAAGACACACAGATAAGTGTTAATACTAACATTTATCAGGACCCAGTGGTCTTGATAATGCAGTGAACTCCAATCCAACCAAATAGAAGCAGGAACTGTCACTGCCAGAATCTTCTTACCTCAAACAACCAAAAGGACCCTTGCTCTATAAGCATCTGATATATCTATATAATGAATAGCATCCCCATTTGTGCATAACTGTAATATATAATTTAGGTTTCAAGGAACTATATGAACATAGTATCTCATTTCCCTTTGTTTGGCTTTTATTTTAAAACTTAGGGTGATCTCATATGTAATGAGTATGTAAATTATCTCATTTTAACCTTCCAAACTTTCTTAGATAACTGTAAATACTACTCTGAGTATTACCTGTTGTTGAGTCAGCTCCCACTTCTGGTGACACTGTAAAAGAGTGAGGTCCACAATGGCCTGTCCTCAACAGCCCTGCTCAGCTCCTGTAACCTCATCATGCCTATGGCTTGTTCTATGGAGTCACTCCATCTCATATTTGCTCTTCCTCTTTCCCTGCTGCCTTCTATTTTCCCCAGAACTCTTGTCTTCTCCAAAGAATGCTGCCTTCTCATGATGTGCCCAATGTAGGACAGCTTCAGTTTTGCCACTTTTGCCTCTAGCAATGTTTCAGGTTTAATTTACTCTAGGACCCACTTGTTTGTCCTTCTGGTGGTCCAGGGTATTTCTCATGCTCAAAGCAAATTTTGAAATTCTACCACTCTGCCTGAATACACAAAACAGACACAGTGATAATAATATTATATGATATTAAATAATAATATTCTTATTGCTACCCTAAAAATGCATAGTAGGGAGTGGCTTAGTATTCCAAAGACAGATCTATTGCTGAATAATCCAGAGGAGTTTTAAATGACTCTCCAATCACAATAGGACACAGGGAATATTAAAACTTCAAAACAAAATATGCACCCACTAGCAAAGAATATGCAGAATGTTGAGTTTAACAGCAAAGATGGAGAGGGGCAGGGAAGGAAAAAAAGAAATGGTTGTGCCAACCTACAGATTTAAGTTCAATGTCCAAGACTAAGTGTAAGACAAGGACATAATTGGGACCCAAGAACATTTTTTGACTCACAATAAAAACTTCAAAGAATGAAGTGGTTAAAAGAGCATATCACGCAACAAACAGAAGATTAGCAGAAAGTGGAAGAATCTGCATGGTGCCATGACATCTCTGTTTGTGGAGACACCACATAATGATATTGGAACACCATCCATAGTTTTATACTATATAATATGTACTATATAAATACTTTAATAATATAACAAAATAATTACAGAATGAGAGTCACAATCATCTAAAAATTTTTTTTATCTCAAATTATTATTTTTGTTTTCTTCTGAACAACTTAATCTCTCATTCTGGTTTTGTTCTGTATAATCTATGGGTTAAAGTTCTGGATCCACATTTTTTTTAGTTTAGTTTCTGGCTTCTATACTCATTAACTTTGGATAAACTACTTAATGGCCCTCTTAGCCCCAGGTGCACTATGTGTGAAATGCAGAAATAAGCAGCACCTGCCACAACAGGGATAACTACTATGAGGACTAAATGAGTGAACGCATGTTAAGTGCTTAGACCTGTGCCCAACGTACAGCAAGCACACAACACGTTACCAAACTTTATTATTACAAAATTATTTAAAGTGTCTCCAATTTGTATATTTTCAGACTCTGAAAAAGAAATGTGTCAAGAATTTAATGCTTTGAATGGGAGAATCAGCAGCACCCTTTCTGGAATTTTCACTAACTAATGATTATTTGCTCCTATGTGAGCTACAAGTAAAGAAAGTATATATCTGGATAGAGCAGATAATATGCCTCCACAGCCCTTAGCGTAAAGAACGGTACTGTTACTCTGGAATCAAAGAAAGATGGAGGCAATAAATCTTAACATTCTGTGTGAAAGGCAACCTCTTTTCTTAATTTTCTTTTATTTAATTATATTTTATGCTGACACCTTAGATCATTTTATGTTGTTTATATTACCTAACACAATAATTTCAAGCTTGTTTTACTAAAATAACTAAAATTCTATATATTAAATGTTAACCACTAACAATTTTTCCATTTATTTAAATATAGCAAAGGTATTTTTGTGCCATTTTTCTATACTTTATATGTGTTTTAATTAGATTTTCATTAATATTGTCTAGTGACATATTTAGCTCAGTTAAGGAAAAGATATGTAAATGTGTGTTATTATAATCTAATTTTAAAAAGCAATCCTCACTGTCAAACCAACCAGGCAATGAAGATTCTTCAAAACAAGAAAAGGTTTAAATCATCAAATAAACCTATTAATACTCTAAGTCAGCATTCTCACTTACTCATTTTTTGGAATGTAATAGAAAAAGGAGGGAAGGTGAAAGAAGGAGAATGACTCAAAGTATTTCTTCATGAAATAAGGAACCGTGTTCTCCAATATTTCTGTAGAATGCATTCAAGGAACTCCCTGAGGAACTTAACTGATGATTGATACCTTGGGGATTTTTATAACTGGACAATAAATACATCCTAAAAAGATTCAGAAAAGGTAAGAAGTTTGCCTTTTCCTTAAAAAAAAAAAAAGAGTAGGAGACTGTGAAAGGCAAAATAAGGAAGATGAACTGACAACCATCAAAAGCTCTTTAGGCAGGGAAATTGTATAAAAAATTACAAATGAAAATTGAGGATTGAGAAATGAATTCTCTTAAAGGTATCCATGCTTATGTAGACCAGAAAAGTCCTTGAAAGCCTGGGTTAGCACACAACAGTCTGAATACCACTACCTCTAGCATACATAACATGCTCAGTGGATTCTCTTAAATAATTCAAAAAAAAGTAACCATACTCTCTTCATGTCACAAAGGTTTCAAAAGATAGTAACAGATACTAGGTCTCTTTTCTAATAAAGTATCTAGTCCATTGAGAGAGACGGAACATAAATTAGAAGATCAAATTAACATGACAGAAAATCCAACAGTGATACATAAAGTCTGTCCAGAAAGTATCCAGCCATGCACTACGAAAAATAAGAGACATTTATTGAAGATACAAGATACAAGAAACGTTGTACATAGGACAGTGATGCCTTACTCCTTAGCAAAGTAGGGGCCTTGGGACCTCACACTGCCATCAGCTGCCCCGTCATATTTTCCTGAATGTCATCAATGGTCTGAAATTTCTTCCCTTTCAAAGGTGATTTTAGTTTTGGAAAAAGTCAGAACTCACAAATATGGGCTGTCGGGGGGTGGAGTCACCAGGCAATTTGATGTTTCACCAAAAAATTCTGCATGAAACATAATGCGTGAGTGGGCACATTATCGTGATGAACCTGCCAATCACCAGTTGCCCACAGCTGCAGCATTCTGTATCGTACAAATCGTTTCTGCAGAGGAATGTTCCAGCTTCATGCAAAACTAGATGCAGATTCATTGCTCTACTCGCTCAGTCATTTTGAATGTGACAGCTACATGGTACATATGCTCATTCAACTGCGTTTACCACCCCCACTGACTAGTACAGTGAAGTCATCATTGTTCATGTATGTGCATCCTGTCCACTATCCTTGGCTGCCAGGTTACACTGACATCACACAAACAGTTCTCATCATATTAACAATGGCTGCACTTTTTCCAGACAGACCTTGTTGTATGTCAGATAAAAAATAATCACAGTAAGTAGATAAAAAGTCAAGAGAAAAATGTGGAGGTAGTAATACTTGAGCAAATGAAGATCAGTGGAAAGAGCATTTCCAGGAGAGGCAACATCAAGTCCAAATTCCCAAAGGCAGGCCTGCATTAGATCTGTACAAATGAGTATGAGTTAAGGAATTGTGTAAGGTGGGAGGCAGACCATGAAGGCAGAGGGCCAGATCCTGTAGGGCCTCAAAGGCCTTTGTAACATGCATATTCCAATTGCTAGAAAAACCTATCAGTGAGTTAAGTTAAAAGAGATACCACCTCTTTGCGGAGGAGGGATTGCAGTAGTAGCTGGCCAGTTGGGCAATCAAAGGAAAGACGATGGTGGTCTAGGCTGGATAGTCATAGCTCATGGGCAGTAACTACAAGAACTGCTGATGGATGGATATGAGGTGTGATACAAAGAAGAATCAGAGGAAATGCCTATGGTTTTGACTTTTTATTAATATTGTTGTTAGTGTGCTATTTAACTAGGGGAAAAACTACTAAAAATGACCATCATAACAGTAAAGTCAATATGGAATAGATAAATGAAAACAGATACCCAAACTCTTAAATAATGATTTAGTGTTGACTCCTAAATAATGTCTTTTTTCATAGTGAAAGCAAAGTGTTCCAGCAACATAGCCTTTAAACAGAGTTCACTGTTAGATCTCAAAGTTAGAAAATATGAAAATACAAATAATATTAGAAATATAAAAATTAAAGACACCCAATCCTATCCATGGTACACTGTTAGTTTATTTATAAATATAGGAGACTTCGATTTGCATGATACTGTGATAACTGAATTGTGCATACAGGAGCGGCACCCCAGCTGTGCACAATTCTGTAGTACTTAAACCCCACGAGTCTCAGTTAACACAGTAGATAATGCTAATCAGTGCCTATTTTTTTTCAGTAAAATTTACATCATTGAGCTAAAATGCATATATAATGCATCATTTTAGAAGTTTTTCATATATTATTAACGTTTAAAAAAAGTTTGAACAATTGAGTGGTATTTCTTAGAGGGAGTTACCAGTTTAAATTTTTGCTGTTAAAAAAATAGCAATCTTATACTATACTATTATAAAATTAAAAAATCCATTTTATTCCTAAAATAATAATTTGATAGCATTAAATGCCTGTTTTTTAGCTGGCTCAGTTTTTGGAATTTTATTAATGACAGAACACTAAGTGATGTTTTGGATTTCAGCCCAATAGCTATATTTCTTCTATTATTAGTGTAGTTGGACCAACATCCTATATGTAAACCCCTTCTTTGTAATAAATGAAGCTGCTCTGAAGCCTACAGACTCCTTTAGGCCACTAGGATAGCATTTAGTAAATTACCACAGCAACAACACACACACTACGGCTGCAGCCACCAGAGGCAAAAGTGTCTTCTTACACTATGTTTATTTGTCCTCACAATGTCTCTCTCCCATTCTGCGATGATTAATTCATCTGAAGTTGTGTAGACAGAGTTTCGAGCACCTCTTTGTAGTACTTCAATTTGATAAATAAAGTCAAGAAAGCAGGCAACAGAATACTGACATTGAGATAGGACATTTACAAAGAATGTAAATCAATTTACAAGTAAATGATTCAAGCATACTTTATCAAAATCTCCTACAAAGTGGGGCACCTGTACCAAGCATAAAGGAAAATGTAAAATAAATGCAGACTTGCTCCCTGACCTTCAGAAGTTTATGATCTAATTAAATTAACATAAGAGGAAATAGAGGCCAAATGTGAATGACGCAGTGGTATTGACTATAAATGCAATTATAGTTCCGAGAAGAAAAGAAAGTGATGCAGACTAGAGAAGACAACTATTCATCAAGGAGCAAACTAAAGCATGAATATTTGAGACAAAAGGGTTTTCATGATGTTTTTGAGATTTTAAGGAATTAGGAGTTCATTTATTCATTACATACCCACGAAAAGTCTACTCTGTTTCAGGCAGGATGCTGAGGATACTCTTCTCTTTTCTCTCTCATCTGTTTGTCATTAGGCCACAGGAATGCAAGAGCTATAAAGTACTGGACCTAAGTGATGACCATGGGAGCCAGGAAAGAAGTGGTTCTAGAAGTAAAGTAAGTTCTCACTTAATGTCTTTGATAGGTTCTTGGAAACTGACTTTTAGCAAACCGATGTGAAACAAAACCCACTTTACCATAGGCTAATTGTTGTAAGAGTTAAGTTCCTATGGTGAATATTGATAACATCAAACTTTTAAATGAAGAAACAAAACACTTCTAATATTACTTTTTTTCACATTTTTATTGTTATTCAAGTACACTTATCTCCATTATTCCCCCACCACTACTCCCCACCCCACCCATCCCTACCTTCCACCCTCAATCCTACCCCCCTTTGGTTTTGTCCATGTGTCCTTTATAGATGTTCCTGAAAACCCTCCCCCTTTTCCGCCCATTACCCCCTCTCACCTCCCCTCTGGTTACTGTCAGTCTGTTCTTAATTTCAATGTCTCAGGTTACATTTTGCTGGCTTGTTTGTTTTGTTGATTAGGTTCCACTTATAGGTGAGATAATATGGTATTTTTCTTTAACACTTCTAATATTAAACACTGAAACATGTAATACATACGCTTAAGAAAAATTAATTTTAAAAATGTTAAGATGATTATTTTTCAACCGACTTATTCTTGTTCAGGTTCATGGGTGGCTGGAGCTTCTCCCTTCAGCTTAGGACACACTCACACACACACGAACACTCACACTGGGCAATCAGACATGCCAATTCACCTCAAGGACATCTTCAGTATGGCACGGGTGGAAACCAAAGTTTCTGGGGAAAACTCACAGGGATGTGAGGAAAATGTGCAAACTCTACACAGACAGTGGTCCTGGCTTGGAAATCAGTTTTTATTCCTCATCCTTATAAGGAATCAACAATAGACCAAACCATATTATCCCAGGCCCTGCTTTATAGTTTCCAATCCAACGGCATCAGAATCATCTGAAAAGTCATAGAAAATGCAAATTATTAGGCTAGGCCCCCAGAAATGCTCCATCAGAAACTATGGGGGTCTCACTAAGCAATCTGGGTATATTACCAAGACCTTTAGCTGATTGTGATGCACTAAGGCAGGCTGGAGAGTAAACATCACTGATCTAAGTTAATCAAGGACAAATTTGGAGACTAATCTGAAGTAATTATTTGTTAGTTAACTGCAGAACCAAAACTAGAAGCATGATATCTCACTCACAAGAGATGCTATTTTTCCCCCCACTATAAGATGAATTCAAATTTTCTCTTGGTTCCAGTAATTTATTTTCTTCCTCTAGTCATACATGGGCCTTGGAATATTTAGCTGCTGCTTATAAATAGTGTGAACTTGATTAAAAATATATTCTCTTTTCACTTTGTGATAAACTAAGCAAACTAAGACTCTAGTTGTAAAATCTTTCAGATATTTTTCACTTTAAAAGTAAAACAGAATTGCTTTAAAAACACAGTAAAAACTATACAAGTAAGAAAATTGTCACAGTGTTTCTTTTCTATTTTTCTTTGGGCATTTTCTTTTATTCCTTAATTATTTGTTAGTTTTCTTTATATATTAAGGATATAGCATTTTATAATATTTATTGTAAATATCTTCCTATTTCATTTTTTAACATTTTTACATTTTGAATTTTTATGTTATATGCTCACATTTTTTAATTATTATTCAGTACTTTATGCTTTGAAAAGTTTTATTTTTCCTAAAAAGAGGTAAAAATTCACCTATTTTTTCAATATTTGTGAACTCATTTTTATGTTTAACTCATTAATTCATCTATATTTTTTACATGTTAGACTCAAGTTTTAGCGTTCATGAAAATCACCCAGAGGGTTTGTTAACACACAGGTCACTGGATTTCACTCTCAAGGTTTCTGAGGTACTGAGTCTGACAAAGTAGATTTAGTATTTCTAACAAGTCCCCAGATACTGCTGCTGATACTGGCCCCAGACCACACTTTGATAACCACTAGGTAAGGAAACCAATGAACAAACACACACTTTACATGTGCACACAGGATTTGGGTATTGTGTACTATACTAGTAGCGGTACAAAGTGTTGGTGAGATCAGAATGAAATATTGAAATGATTTGGGACTAGAATGTAGATATCTTTGAATATTATGAATATAAATTTTTCTCTGAGGCAAAATACCCATGTACAAGATTAAAGAAATATATCTATAATAAATGCTCAATGAACTTAAAGCTTCAAAATTCACTCTGCCTGAGAAATAATGTTTTTTTAATTATAAAGTAATTACTTCTCTTGGTGTTATGTTAACTTTCATCCCTGGAAAAAAAATTTATAAATAAATCATCTAGCAAGTAATTTGTATAACACAATTAGAGTATTCTATAATTATTTTTAATAAACCAAACTAATCATCCTTCAACATTATTGAAATTTAATTACAAGTATAGTGACATCATAAAGCCTGATTTCATTTCCTTTTCCAAACAGTGAAATTGCTAACTATAAGAAAGGGGCAAATAAAAAAAAAATTAATCTGAGAAATGTTAATTCTATTTAATAGAGGGTGGTATGCAGTAGTACATAATGTAACAATCATTTAAAATGTAACATGATCCATAGCATCGGTGCTGTGGAATCTAACTTTAAAGTCACACCAATGATATATTTATATCACAAAATACCATGAAATATTAGAGTTTCTATGAGAAAGAGGCTTCCCTAAAATTTTACTTCAAAGATGTCAATAGGATAGCATGTTATCATGAGGTAATGTTCACCCATTGTTGTAAACAGTAGATTACATGGAAGAAATAAATGAGAAATAAAAATCTAAGTAAAGAAAATCTGTTTATTTTTAAACAGGACAGAGCAACCCTACAGTAATGCTGTATGAGGATCACTGTACTGCTTTATACTAAGTGCTTTGGTTAACTTTGATAAGTTAGCACTCATATAACCTTTTATCAGGATAAAAAAACACTTGTCAGCATTGACAGGATCTAAGAGTGGCTTTGACAGGATCTAAGGTCCAGAACAGAGTAATGGACCTTAATCTGACTGTAGGAAATACAGTGACCCATAATGTCTGCTCACCAAATCAAGCAACTCCTTTAAACAGTCATTTCCAGCAGTTAAAAAAACTGTGGCTTCTACAGTAACCTAATAAAGCCACAGTATATAGATTTGGTGAATTAGACAATACAGTGGATTTGTAACAGAGCTCTCCTGATACAGTAATTTGAGTAAATTGAGACAAGCATCTGAAATGTCAATTAATTTAATGTATATAAACTTCAATTTTCAGTTCTATAGTTGTACTTTTATTTAGTTAACCACTTAAATTCTTTAAAAACACTACTGCTAGCAAGTTAAAAGTTCATTCACATCCTATACTGCATTATAAAAATTAACTACTAGCAACAATGAAATACATATAATGAGTATATAATGTATCATACATTATATGTAATATGTATTATAGATATCCATATTTTGTTGTGTATAATGCATACTTTTCTGCCCAAATTTTTGAGGAAAAAATAAGGATGCACATTATACATGGGTAGTACTAATTCCGTATCTGTACAAATGTTTTTAATTCTTTTATTTATGCTAATGTGTCAAAAGTATAACTCTAGAAAGCACTAATGATATCCAATGCAAAATAGTCTCTGGAATGCAATAATCAGTTTTGCCTCTAAATATAAATAAATTGAAAAAGAAATTAAAACAAGTCCTGGCCAAAATGGAGGCATACAGAGATACGCTTCACTTCCTCACACAACCAAAAGAAGATAACAACCAATTTAAAAACAAAAACAACCAAAACTGCTAGAAAATTGAACTGTATGGAAGTCTGACAACCAAGGATTTAAAGAAGAAACATTCACCCAGACTTGTAGGAGGGGCACAGACTGGAAGCCAGGCAGAGAGGACATGTGACAAGGCAGCAGCTGGCAGAGCAGGCAGTCCCACATTTGCATGTGGATAAACCAGAAGGAACACCTTGGGAGTGAGACAGACCATGCAACCCATGGTTCCAGCCCAGGAAAAGAAAGCCTCAAAACCTCTGCCTGTAAAAACCAGTGGGGGTATAGCAGCAGGAGAAACTCCCAGTCTCACAAGACAGTCCATTAGAGGGGCCCACAGGGTTATAAACCCTAGGAACCAGCACATAAAAGGGCACATTCTGCTTTGTAAGCAAAGGAAGTGACTGAAAGTAGGGCAAGAGGCAATCAAGCGGCATTGTTCCCTCTCGAACCCTCCCCCACATGCAGTGCCACAACACAGCAAAATGGGTCACCCCACCCTGGAGAATACCTAAGGCTCCACCCCTTACAATATAACAGGTGCCCCAAGACAAAGAAATATGGCCCAAATGAAAAAACGGATCAAAACTCCAGAAAAAGAACTAAGGGAGGAGGACATAGGCAGCCTCTCAGATGTAGAGTTCAAAACATTGATAACCAAGATGCTCACAGAAATGGTTGATAATGGGCACAAAAATAAAGGAAGAAGTAAAGGCTTTAGTAAGTGAAATAAAGAAAAATATACAAGGAACCAACAGTGAAGGGAAGAAAACCAGGACTCAAAACAATGACCTAGAACCAAAGGAAGAAATAAACATTCAACCAGAACAGAATGAAGAAACAAGAATTCAAAAATATGAGGAGATGCTTAGGAACCTCTGGGACAACTTTAAACGATCCAGCATCCAAATCATAGGAGTGCCAGAAGGAGAAGAGGAAGAGCAAGAAATCAAAAAATTATTTGAAAAAATAATGAAGGAGAACTTCCCCAATCTGGTGAAGGAACTAGACATGCAAGTCCAGGAAGCCCAGAGAGTCCCAAAGAAGTTGGATCCAAAGAGAAACGCACCAAGGTATACCATAATTACATTACCTAAGATTAAAGATAAGGAGATAATCTTAAAAACAGCAAGAGAAAAGGAGTCAGTTACCTACAAAAGAGCTCCCATAAGATTATCAGCTGACTTATCAAAAGAAACCTTACAGGAAAGAAAGGGCTGGTAAGAATTCATGAAAGGCAAGGACCTATATCCAAGATTACTCTATCTAGCAAAGCTATCATTTAGAATGGAAAGGCAGATAAGGCACTTCCCAGACAAGGTCAAATTAAAAGAGTTCATTGTCACTCAAGTCCTTATTATATGAAAAGTTAAAGGGACTTATGTAAGAAAAAGAAGAATATCGAAACTGTGAACAGTAAAATGACAACAAACTCACAACTATCAACAACTGAACCTAAAGAAAAACAAAAACTAAGCAAAAACTAGAACAGGAACAGAATCACAGAAATGGACATCACATGGAGGGTTATCAGTGGGGAGGGAGAGTGGGGAGAACGGGAGAAAAAGTACAGGGAATAAGAAGCATAAATGGTAGGTACAAAATACACAGGGGGAGGTTAAGAATAGTATAGGAAATAGAGAAGCCAAAGAACTTATATGTACGACCCATGGACATGAACTGAGTGGTGGGATGCTGGAGGAAGGAGTGTGCAGGGCAGAGGGAGATAAAGGGGACAAAAAAATGGGACAATGGTAATAGCATAATCAATAAAATACGGTTAAAAAATTAAAATGAAGATTTTTTTCCTGAAAGTTTTGGCCAAAGATGTGGGTGCACATTATACATGGCAAAATATGGTAAAATTTAACCTTGTTCACAGAGGAATTGCTTACTTTTTATATCATTCTGAAAATAATAACCACACCCAAAATGGTGTTCTTATTAGGCATAAAAAGAATATGACATATGATGTATGGTAATATAAAATATTAATCCATTTAATAAAACATGTATGGTTAGAAATGCTTTTAGTGAAACTGGAAATAAATGCTTTATAACAAAATATCAACAACTAAAAAGCACTCAACATATTTATCCAAGTCTAACTGGTATGCAGCTGCAATTAAGCTGATTCAGGGAGTATAAAACCAAGACACCATATGGCTCCTAGTTCTCCAACACTGCAGACATAAATGTGGATTTCATACACTGGTATCTGAGCACAGCACCACTGACAACAAAATGCTTTGCTCAGTCATCCTTAGTGTCTTTTGAAAATCTTGTTTAGAAAATACAGTATTTTTATCTCGTCAAAATGTGTGAGAGTGAAATGCAGCCAAATAGGCAAGTCAATCATGGGTATCCTCGTGATGATTCTACTTGGATTTTTTTCAATGAATAAACCAATGCTATCTCAGTTCTACAAGCCTGCTTATGTTCAAGTTTGAATGTTGAGGATCACGAAGTAATTGAAAATTGTGTGCATTCATCTAGCTATATGAAAATTTTGAATGAAATGCTTACTATTCATAGTTTTCTGACTTTTCAACACAGTTAATTGAGAAAAGCTAACATATATTAAAACAGATGAGAATGGCAGTGATTGATTCCTATGAATTGCTTTATAAGGCATGATTATGGTATTTTTCTGCATTCAGATCTCTCATGTAAGATCTGAATAAAAAAATACCTGAGTGTGGAAGAGCAAGGGAATCTATATGACCCAAGTCAGCAATAGTCAAAAATAAATTTAAAACATGCAGGAAATTCTGAATATCTATGCTACTACATAGCTGGATTTGTTTAATAAACAATATGACACCATTGCGTTTAAAATACTTTTGAAGTTAAAACAATACAGATCTGTGTAAATATTAGCCAAATGTTTTTGGCTTATTTAATTTCCTATAACTTTACTTATGAACAAACACTGGACTGTGATGTGTAATGTGAGCATGTGATTTGCAAAGCAATAGGATGGAACTGCTAAAATAATCTGTGCTGAAACATAACTCTAGAGCTTTAGCTCCCCATTATTGGAAGTATTCCAATGGCTCTTCAATCAGTGTGATAAAATATTTAGATTAATGGGTTCTCATGTGTCAAGAGAGCCTGGCTTTCTTATTCTAAATTCTAACTTGGCCAGCAGATACTCTAACTCTCATTGAAGGAGAGAGGGGGATAGTTGGGAAATTTATATCCACATGTAAATGAGGACCTAAGTCAAGTCTGATTTATAGTCTCTAGATTCCACTTTCTTGGTTATGTGTATGAGTGCAAAGAGCTCAACTCTTAAAAAGGGAGCCCATTTACTGAAAGTCCAGCAATCGCACAAGAAGAGCAGAATCCTACCATTGCATTTCCTTCCTTCCATGCAAAGCTGTGACATTGCTCTGTGCTGGGTCCAATTAGTCATTTGAATTTTTTAAAAATGACCTCATTATTTGTTCATAAAAATATTTTATGGGGGCCAAAATACTCTTCATTAGAATTTGTCCACCAGATGTGGAGTAGTAGATTCATTCCTTCAGTCCTCAGATTCCTGAAATCAAACATGGAAACACTTTCATATGATTGGTGAGTCTGTAATCCTCTTACCAACTGCTTAGAATTTTTTTCTTGATGTTGCTCAGCAAATCTCCCTTAACTCCATAATTTATTAATATGGGCTTCTGAAGTGCATTTGGCCCCATCTCTGATACAAATTTACTTTGAACACAAGCCCTTTAACTTCTCATTGTGATATAGTATGAGAATTTTAGATTCTTTGCTTGGATTGACTTGACAGGGAAAATGTCAAAGATTAATTTTACAATAAGCTTTTAATATTTGATTAGAATTCATAAACCACATTATACAATTTTCATTCACAGCACACTTTAATACAAGATGAAGTTACTTCACAGAGCTAGTCACATCTCGAGAGTGAGCTCCTAAAGCATTTTATCCTATTACAGCCAAAGGATTGCACTAACCATTGGAGGCAGTAGGTGGGTAGTTATGGCCATCTGCATATTAATCGAATAAGGAATCATTTTTCCTAATTGGTGTATCCTGATACGTTACAGCTACTTTTACATAATAAAAGTAGCTTTACACATTTTTGTATGTGTCTGTGTACACACATGTAAACAGTACAGCAAGGAACAAAAAGAGTGTAACACAAGATTTTCCTTCATCATGGAAATGCTACAGGTAGGTGCTTGATCTTTCATTCAACTTCTAATCTATTTCTTTGCCTCATCTGTGGCTGCCAAAATCCTCCTGGGTAATTTTCTGTTTTTCAGTTTGTATCATTTCTACTTGGCTACTTCTTCCAGTATATGATGACTATAACAAACACTCAGTTTTAGATTCCATACGTTAGCTTCCAGAGTAGATTGGCAAATGATCCTCACTCTTTTCATTATGTCTGTCTCCAGTTCCCATCACACTGATAAAAAACTATTTAAACACAGTCTATTTTTATTCCACAGAATATCAGAATATAAGCCTCTAGCAGAATACAAGCATCTATATATCTTTCTAGTCACCTAAGTTTCATACATTCCAGTAATTATTAGATTACAATCCCTCAAAAATTTCAACTGGTGTGTTGCAAGTATTTTTAAAATATGCAATACCTGACTATTTAGTCAGGAGCACTGACCTCCTGTCCTTTAGATTGTCGAACAAAAAATTACAACAGCCAACACAATAGCCATCAGTGTGAATGAATCAAAATTATACCTATTTTTTGCCAAGTTGACAAAAATATATATTTTGGTGTGTTGCACAATTTAGTAATTAATTTATGTGTGACATGATATGAAAAAAGTTAAAAATCACTGAACTACACCAAAATGGGAAGTAGGTTTTGGCTGAAGCCCAACTTAGATTAATTAGTGGGCTTACTTTGAGTGGTGTACTGAGGACAATTGTGAGGTATTTCCAAGCACAGTAGTAAAAAAAAAAAAAAAAGCCATAATAGAATATAATGCATGACATGGGAAATGGAGAGCAAGCTGGTAACCTATAACCTGTGTATTTTGGACCATAACCTGAACTCTCCCAGATATAAACCTATTCTTCTGGAAAAAACCTGAGGGCCATTAATGTTATCAAACACCTGATTTGCCAAACACCAATGAAGACATCAAATTTTCATTTTATTGACCTATATCCTGTGAGCTCCCTTTTTCAATAAAAGCTGCTATTTTTCTTTCCTTCTCCTTTTCCACAGTTCTGAATTCATGAAAGAGAATTCTTCAAGTGCAATCTGAGTTAGAAAACACTTTTCAAGACATTTCTATTAGAGAATCAAAGATTGAAGGGACACACACAATAAAAAATCAGTAACAATCAGTAAAAATGTTGAGATGTCCTACACTGTGAGGTAGAATGTTTTAGAATCAATAAAGATACTGCCTTAGGTTAAGATGTAAAGATCACTAGTGACAGATCTTGTTTCCCTCCAAACCCTTAATGCTCACGGTGAATTATATGGCTTTGGGCAAATGTATACTAACAGGAATCCATCATTATGGTCTTATACAATGTATTTTAATTGTCCTACAAGTCCTCTGTGTTCTGTCTAGTCATCCCTCCCTTTCCCCACTAGGTTCCTCATGACTTAGTTTCCTCAACAGCAAAACTGATGTGGTAACAACTCTTCAAGTAAGCACAATGATAAAGTAATATGACAATGCATACATATATGGAAAAGATTGCTCAGTGTGTCTTTATGTACTGCTTTTAAGTCCAGTACTCTATAAGTACCTGGTAATTTTCTTACTTTTTGCCACCATGACTTCTATACCTGATGACAGAAATCTACTGAACTGTTAAAAGAAGTCTCATGTGCCTTCCTCATGTGCCTGTTCTTTTTTAAAGCTTAGACAAAGCTCTACTATAAGACAAACTCAAAGTTAGATGGGGTGGAAGGGAGGGACAGCAGAGAGTTTGGACACAAAAGGATATTGAAGACTTGGGATTCTTTGGAGTCAATATCTCAAAAACATTTGGGTAGCATTCACCCACAAATAATTTTAATTTGTATTACTCTTAAAAATGAAGTGAGACAACATTACACTGGGCATCTCCTGTGCTCCCAACAAACACAGTTGGTAAGATCCAACGACCTTAAAGAATGCCAAAGTGCACAGATGCCTCCTTCCCTTCTTCCTCCTATGCACTTCTTGCCCCTGGGAGTATTACTTCTGTTGATCTGATTTACTGCACAAAAGGAAATTGCTACTCCAAGGCTGGATTTTGGAATTAGGGAGAATTACCCTCACATCTCAAGCTTAACTTCAGAATGTGTTTTTCAAGAGAATCAAAGGTATGTATATTTAGGAGATAATGTGATAGGATATGGATGTGTTATACTAATTACATAAATTAGTTATTGTGAGTTAGCCTAAAAAATTCATTACTAAAAAATGAAATTTCTAAAGAAAAATGTTTGATAAGATTAAGAACCACCATTTAAAAATCTGTTTTGGAATATGTAGATGAAAATACTTGAAATTAACAATGATTTACAAATGCTGTAGAGAAAATAATTTCATGACTTTTCTAAGCCACATAACAATCAATTTTGAGTCTAGAGTGACAATTAACATTAAGTTCTTTAATGACAATTATCAAGGAAAGCGGAGAGGGAGAGAGGGGAAATTGACTTAGAATGTTTTAAAAATCTGTTCCAATACTTTTATATTGGGATTTTAAGATGAATGATGGTAGTCCCTGTCCTGTTATAATAAGAATTATATTTATTAATGCTGTGTTTTATAAGATGATTACAGTTTTAAATATTTAGCTAAAGTCATAAGTGAGATAATTTAAAGGTGACTATTACAGTTTCAAGGTCCTCATACCTAGGGCTATTGAACAGCCAAGGAATTTAAGTATGTTACTGCAAAATATCCAAAGGCTACAGCAGAACTAGATCTGAATTCAAAGGGCTAAAAATACTGTAAGGTTATAACAGAAGTGTTGAATCAGAGCCTCAGGATGTGACTGTCAGAAGACAGCAGTGCATTTTATTCTATGTGTCTATTCAATCAAGAGGATGGAGTACAATGATGAACTAAACTATTTTTCCTACAGAATGGTACTGTAAAAGAGATTTTTATCCTTAAGATCATGTAATTAATATTTCATAGAGTAAAACAGCTGGATCAGCATTAAGTATGAAATGCTTATGCACTATACCCAGAAAGATATATTTGATTTTCAACTAACCCTGGACTTAACCTCATAGTAGAATACAAAATGTTTGATTTTAATTTCTGATAGACTGTTTCACTGGCATTCTTGAAAATATAGCAATATGAGCAGAGATGCCTTTAAAATAATTTGATGTAATTACTTAATAATTAACACATTTTATTTTCTATATCATTTTATGAATAAAATTATTATTAACCACCTCTAGTTTTAAACTGCCGAAATTTAAACA
Organism: Tonatia bakeri; assembly: GCA_004024845.1. Classification (NCBI taxonomy): domain Eukaryota; kingdom Metazoa; phylum Chordata; class Mammalia; order Chiroptera; family Phyllostomidae; genus Tonatia; species Tonatia bakeri. The sequence goes on along the minus strand of PVIA01002280.1, from coordinate 18,076 downwards.
TTTGCCATCAATTCACCAGATTAGTCTTTACATATCTAACTAGTCATGTTTGTCCTCTAACTTGATATCCATATATATCCACAAATATGTATTATTGTAAATGTTAAAATAACCTTTCTTAAATGAAGATTTTTAATATAAACACTCATCTTAAAATCATTTTAAAAATAAAGTTTTAAAGATGAAATTAATTATACTGCCCTGGCTAAATAGGTAGGCATACTTATTTTGGTATAATTACTATATGCCAATTATACCAATTTTGGTATAACTACTTTAAGAACTAGAAATGGTCAAATAAGAGATTACAAGTAGTTCATGTCCTTTTCTCCTCAACATAAATTCTATAAAGATTTATCTGTTCACAAAAGGTAAAGATTGTAATATACAAGCTAATTGAAATTCAAGAAGTCTTTAGTAGATACTATTTTTATTCTTGTTTATGAAGATGGAATAAAAATTATACTCCTTTAAAATAAAGTGGATAAAGAAGAAATAGTATAAAATGGGTTATTTTAGTGAAAAAATGTAATGCAAAATTTATTAAAGAGACTTCTTTTTTGAAGGAATAAATCCAGAATTAATATATCAACTTAGAAAATGAAAAAATAAAAACTTTCAGTTAATAATGTCAAGATAACCTTGATATTCTGGAGAGGACTATGAAATGCTCAGATGGGTAGGTAGGTAAGTTGACAGACAGATAAAAAGAAAAAGAAATGTTTCAACCAACTCCATTCAGAACATCACCCAAACTCATTGAAAAAAAATTAAGTGTGCCACATAGCTATGTACACATTAAGTAGAGCAGTGAATTTGCTAATATCAGATAGAGGAAAAGAAATCTTAGAAACATAACCACCCCCCAAAAAACTACAAAAAAGCAATACTATAAACAGGAAAGTAGAACAATATGAAGGATGCTCTTGTTAGTTCTAATATTGTTAGCTGGTGTTGTATGAGGTGCACAGGGTGACAAAAGTAATCTTAACATGAAAATACTCAAAATGAACTAAACTTTTATAATATTAATGGTCAAAAAATTTCTCCTATCAGTTAATAATACAGTATCTCCCCAGAAATCATATCAATGTCTTTGGGAGTTAGGTTTTTATTGTAAACAACCAAAAAATTCAATACAAATAAAATGCGTAAGTTCCAAAGTGAAATTGCAGAGTATACAAAAATTGCAGGAATTCACTAAATTCATGAAAGTGAGGAATAAAACTGTTCAAAACACATACAAAGCCATTAACAAATCGAAACTATAAGATATAGCCTTATGAAAAAAGAGAAAACAGAATACCTGCAAAATTTGTGTAAGAAAAAGCATTCTTTGAATGCCACAGATTATGTCCTTGAAGAAATTGATGAAACCCTTAAATATTTTCACTAGAGATTCTCTGTTCCAAAACTCACGCATGCAGTGAGAGCTGCTGCATCTTCTACTGCATCCTCATGTCTGCAAAATTCCTTCCCGAAATCAGCACTTGATCACCCTTTTCCTGCTCCCTGTATTGAAGTCATGGTTGCAATTATCATCTAAAATATATTTATATTTTATTTCATTTTCAAAGTTTTAAATGTTTTCCAAAGTATTTACTCTGAATTTACACCCCAATTTTATTTATAATATATGTATATTTATAAAAAAGTGGCAATATTTTCTGAAACCACCATTTGCACCAAAACTAGTTCTATAACATTAAGTGTTTCCTTAAAGGAATATATTTTAGAAAATTTACAAAAAATTCACTTACAGTTAGAACACATCTCATTTTCCTGTGAAACTATCTTCTAAACTATGGCCAAACTCTTATTTAACAGTATCTCTTGCCAAGTCAACTCAAAATTCTACAACTGGACTCCCTGCCTCCATCACTTGTCCCTCCACAATCTTTTATGCATACCAAAGACATTTTTTTAGGTTTTTAAGAAATATTTTTATCATACCCTCACTTAAAAGACTTACTTATTGAAAGACTTACCAGTATACTTAAGTTTAAATCCAAATAAGTTATATACACTTGACGAAGTCCTACTTCTTTGCTTTTTATAGCAGGTTATCTACCCTCCCTGCTTGTGCTGTTTCTGCCACAATAGCCTTTTTTTCTTTTCATTGCCCACACTGAAGGCCTTATCATTCACTCTCGCCTTCTCTGCTCCTGCATTTGTGCATGGCAGGCTCATTCTTGTTATTCAGGTCTTATTTCAAATTATACATCCTCATAGAGACTTCTAGATCACTCTTTATATCAAATTATTTGTTCTCTGACCTCATCACTCTGTTAAGCACATCTCCCTACAGCGCCCACTTGCCTGCTCCATAGTATTTACTCACATCTCAGCTGTCTTGCTAACCTACTTCCTTCTTTGCCTATTGTCTGCCTCTCCAGATAGAAGTGTGAGTTCCAAGTGGGCAATGACTTTATCTGTCTTGCCCGCCACTGTACACTATCACTTAGAACAATATCTAGATTAAAATAAGCATTAAAGAACAGTTGTTTGAAAGATGAATGAATAAAATGGAAATTATTTAAAAGTATCTCTAATATTTTTATTAGAGGTGCATTTCCAAAGTTTAAACAATTATGAGCTGCATGCATCGTATACCCATGGATTAATACTTTGTTTTTATCATTTAGAATCATTTGAGGGCCTGTCATCAAGTTAATCCCTAGATATATCAATTCTTTATATGTTTGCATACTTTCTGAATTAACATTAAAAGAAGTCTTCTGTGTTCTCTTGAGAGAAATGTTCTCCAAAATGTCTATAACCCAAGACTGCATTGTCTTAAAACCATAAAAATAGTTCAAAACAGTGAGATAAAAGGATTTGGAAGAGACAGAAATGGACTCTTAATATTTGATTTCAGCTTAATGCTATGACAACTATTTAAAATTACATCAGATAAACATTAAAACCAAAAAGTAAAGATCCCAACCTTAACATTAGAGTTTTATTCCACCATCCACTTTTGTGAGGAAGTAAAAATATTTTTTCTGATATTCTATGACCCATCTGCTGCACAAAAAAAAAAAAAAAGGAAAAGGAAAGAAAAAGAAAAAAAGACAAGGAAAAAAGACAAATAGAAAAAAGAAGAGGATTTTGGCCTTGTAAATTATAAAATGGGATAACTTGTATGTACTAGTCAAAATATGGATGTTTCTAAATATATTTTATATAATTTATTTCATTATTTTTCATCTATGAACATCAACTTTATTTTCCAAAAAAACTTTCCTTAAAATTATCTGAATAATTGAAATATCCAAGTTTAATGAATTCATACATATTTAAACAGGGTATAATGTTTATTTTAAAAGTTGTACTTTTAAGCATTTCTCCATAATGCAGACAGTAACAAGGCTTTTATTAGATTTAATGATATTTAACTTACCATAATTTACTTTTTTAATTTCAGAGCCCTTATCACAAATAAATGCAATTCCATCCAAGTTCAAAGTTTTAGTTTTAGTTTATGGTCAACATAATAAAACGCTTTTAGTATAATAAAATGGCCCAATTACACTTATTCCAGAGGCAAGAAATTCATACAGAAACATAAAAACAATGAGCCTTTAGTTTAGAAATTCCTAATAGTTAATCTTACCCTATTTTAAAGGCCCAGAAGCTCAAATTATACTAAAATTACATAAGTGTCTTTAAACAGAGGGTTCTTATATGCAAATCTTTTTAGAAGCTCCTACATTTCCTACTATTCCACTAATACTAAAGTATAATTTCATTCTTTCATATAAATGTTAAAAGAGACAGATTTATTCAGACCTTATCTTAAATATGTGACAGGTGTGCAAAGGATAAAAATAAAATTCCCCATCTATTTAAACAGTACCACCCCCCATAATTTCTATCCTATTGAATTAATCCTACACAAAAATCACAGTAGGAATATGACTGTAGAGTCTTCTTTAAACAAATACTAATACCCATTTGCAGGAATAAGGTTATGTTCAAACATTACAAACTAGCCTAAGCATGTCAGGCTTTCACTGTATCTCATACATTTTAGAGGCACACTGGATGTATAGTACATCTGCGAATGTTGAATAACAACATATATAGCTGTACTATTATAATTTAAAATGTACCTTATGAAAAATAAATAAAAAGCACCTTATGAATGAAAAATCAAATATAATAATACCATATCAGTTTACACAGTTGATATAAAATATTTCTCAAATAAGTAATTCAGGTATTGGGTTGGCTGTTAAATTGTTCTGAAGACACACAATTGAAAACTATTCATCACTGAGAAAGATTATGAAAGTATTTCATGACAAATTTTCAGTCAAAAACACATTATATAAATTTATACTATGATGACATTGAGTAGAACATGGTATTCATGAGGGGCGGCCATATAGTTGCTCTGCTCAGATCTTCCTTTAAGAGAACCAACTGTGGGGAGCATGATTGACAGCTCCAGAAGCCACCACCTTTAGTTCCACCATGCTGATCATGCTGAGGGCACAGTCTGTTCTCAGTCAGTGACTGAGTATGAGGGAGCTCCTAGAATCAGGTTATTCCTACTAGACACAGGATTCTATTAGGGGCGAAATTCATTTCAGGACGTCTCAATGGACTGGCTGAGACTTTCTCAAATGATTTTGCTGTCTGAGCTTCTTCCTACCCAATTTTCCCCCACCACTCTTTTTACAGATGTCAGATCATCACAGTGTGAAAACTTTCCAAGACCACATCTGCTTGCTCTCCTTTGTCCTTCACAGGTGTCTCCTCCATTTAACCTCTCACACATCTGGTTCTATTCTTACATCTGTTTCTTGGGGGCCCAAACGAACACAGCAGAACTAATTCATTCCACTTGTATAGAAAAAAAGCTAGAAAGAAATATTTCAACCATTATAACTATTTACCTCAGAGAAATGCAACTATAAAAGAGAAAATATTATTTTTTAATCATGATACACATTTGTTTTAATTTTTGTATTTCTCTTTTGTAATTGTTTTAAATGAATAAGTCATTGGATAATAATCATGTTTCTTTTTTTTATTTTAATCATTGTTCAAGTACAGTTTTCTCCCCTATACTCATGTTTCTATAATGTCATGTCAGTTGTCATCAAATACAAGCTGAAGTGTCAAGAGTTATTATTCTATAAAAACTGTAATATATTTGCTAGCTACCAACTGTGTAGTCTTTTGCCATCAGTCTGGAGCCTTAACTGCAGATCACTTCCTTTCAAATGACTAAACAAAAAATTGAGCAGTGGGATAATTTTATGCCTCAACTTAATTGGTCCACAGGCTGCCCAGATATTTGGGACATTGGTCTGCTCCTGCCTTTGTGCTGGGACTCAGAATGGCACTTATGCCACAGCTCTCCTGGGTATCCATACAGCTTGCCAACTGCAGGTCTTGGGATTTCTCAGCCTTCATAATTACATGAGCCGATTCCTTATAATAAAAGTCAGTTTCTCTCTCTTTCTCTCTCCCTTTCTTTCTCCTTTAGTGTCCTTCCCTTTCCTTCTCCCACTCCTTCCTTCTCCCCTTCTTTCCCTGCCCCTCCCTTTCTGGAGAAACCAGATTGATAATGGCTGTATGTTACCTAACCCACGATGAATATCTTTTCTACTACCACAAACAACATAAATCCCTGTTTTGCTTATTTGAATTTTAAATACACTGAAATATATTTTGTTTTCTTCCTTAATACACATTTATTGAGTGTCCATTTGTGTAATGTTTTAGAAATTAAAAAAAGAAGTGTACATGGTCCCTGCCCTAGAATTGTAAGTGCTTATTTTAATAACTAATGTTTTATAATAAATAGAAATGCTGTCTTGACAGATTACATTTTATGACATACAACACTGATATTGCATGTAATCTTCTTCAGTTGCTAAAATCATGTTAATGTTCAAGCAAGTTTATCTATTAATACCACCACTGTTTTCTATAACAATGAATAAATAAAACTATTACTGATCCACTTTAAAACTGTACAGTTATAACTGTATCTATTAATACCACCAGTTTTATACAACAATGAATAGATAAAACTATTACTAGTCCACTTTATAACTGTACAGTTTATTAATCTTCCATAGAAATCTCAAGATGAACTATATAAACATTTCCTATAACTAGTCTTTTTTGATTCTTAGTTTCTCATTCTTAACACAGGGTTAATAATAACTATCTCCACAGAAACATTCTCATGAGAGCTTACTCAGAAAGCTTGAAATGTCAAGCATGCAGGAATCATCTGAGGATATGACAGGAACTACTTTAAAAGAGCCATGTCTTCAGAACAAATGGACACAATTCAGAACCAATACTTAAAAACTATGGAGCCGAAAGCACATTAGTTTGCCTCACTGACTCTGTTTCTTTATGTGTAAAACTGGAGAAAACAATGCCCATCCCACAGAATTTTACCATAGATTAAATGAGATAATATGCAGATAGCAGTAGAATAATGGCTGGAGAACTATGCTTTGCCCTGGCTCTTATATCCTTTGTCTTAACTACCTGCAAATTATGTATTTTTGCACTAGCAAGAACAGGCCAAGTCACAAAGCCTGCTGGAAATACCCATGACTATAAGGGATAGCTTCCTCCATCATTCTAACTAGCCAAGTTGAAAGAACAGAGAGAACTCCAGTTGCATCTGGAAGACTATCAATAAACATGTGTTTGAAATCTGTGAAACCTAAGGAAATAAACTAAAGATGAGAAAAAAATAATTTCAGATGCAATGTAGCAGAGCTGGAGTTAGACTGCTAGCTGTGAAACTTAGATATATCACGTGAACACCCACAGTTTGAGTTTCCTGTTCTATAAAACAAACATGTTGCTGCCTATTGTGACAACTAAACAAAAATACACATATAAAGTGGACAATATCTGAAGCACTGGAAGCAAACATTAGATATTACCATACTTGTGCAATGGCTATTGATGGTCTGTTTTCTAAAGACTTCCCTTGCTTAAACTGTGCTCTTTCACTGTGATCTTTCACTCTTCTATGATTGGTCACAGTTATAATGTTGGTGTAAGATACTGCATTGAAAGGAATGCTTTCCTTTGTATTAAAAGGAATCTGTAATCAGTAGATTCTGTAAAGCTTACTCTAGGAATAGAGATCTGAGATTGTTAAAAAGGGCAAATGCTGAGCTTGCAAAATATTTCAGTGAATGTCAAAACTTTGCATTTATCATTTTGATTTATATAGTAAATTTTTATAATTACTAACCTTATGTCTGAGATGTCCTAATTTTTATAGGCTGCATTCCTATAAATTGAATATGATTTATTGGCAATAGAGCCAAGAGAGTGAAAATGCAAAATTATAGTCAAAACAAAGTGGCTTGATACTATGAATCACTCCATTATTGAAAATTAACTATTGTTTAGATTCCATGCTCACTAAGTAACCTTCTGATTATAATTTTACTTTCCATGTTTATCTCTCTAATGAAGAAAATATATGATGATCATGCTGATTAAACTCATTCTTTCTTTGTAATTAATAAACTGGATTCTGGTAGTATTTTTAATGGAACTGGGAAATAGTGTTAATCAAAGTTTTATACTGGTGATGACAAGCAGTAGACTAAGTTTTCCCTGATGTGTGGTTTGAAAACCTCTTACCGTTCGCACACACAAAAAAGGCCCTTACTGGTAGAAGTAGAATAAATACAAAAAGGAAAAATACGTTCATTAAAGGAAATATAAGTATCAGCTCTGGCTGGTATGGCTCAGTGGATTGAGCACTAGCCTGCAACCAAAGGGTCACTGGTTGAATTCCCAGTCAGGGCACATGCCTGGGTTGTGGGCCAGGTCCCCAGTTGGGAGCATATGAGAGGCAGCCACACATTGATGTTTCCCTCCCTCTTACTCTCTCCCTTCTCCTTTCTCTAAAAATAAATAAATAAAGTCTTAAAAAAGGATAATGCACTTTAAAAAAAGAAATATATGTATCAATGTATATTTTATATATAAATATATACAAATTTTTGTAAAACAAAGTAAATGTTAAGAATGCTACATGAGGAATCTCAAGAACTCTTTTGGGATTCCTTATTTTTTTATATTTGTATTTTTTCAATTACTGTTGATATTCAATATGGAATTTCTTATTTTAAAAAGTAATACATTTTTCATAAATATATCTATTCTAAATTCCTGTTTATATATTTGTTCTACTTAAAGTGTAATACGCTTGCAGATCTCCACATTTTACCTATTGATATAAGCTATATTTTAAAACTTCATAAAGATACCAGTAATATTCAGCCAAATATTCTTTTTTTGAATTTTTTATTGTTGTTCAAGTACAGTTGTCTCCATTTTCCCACTACCACTTTCCCCCACCCCATCCACCCCACCTCCCACCCTCAATCCTTCCCCCCTTTGGCTTTGTCCATGGGTTCTTTAGAGATGTTTCTTGATGAACGTTTCCCTTCTTTCCCTCATTAAATATTCTCATATTAGACTCCTGTGGCTGCTGATCCTTTAAAAATGGCATTATGCATACTAAAGTGTCCAACTTTGTTTTTTGAGAAACAAAATTGGGCTAGGTTAATCAGGAGTTTCCACAATCTAGATCAGATTTTCACTTTCCACACATCTTTGGTAAGCATTACCAAACAACAATAAACACTTGAGCTCCTTAGTATAAAGTTGTTTTACAAATCCAAAGAATAAATAATCCATATTGGATCTCTTAAATTACTTGGTTTTTCACACCCATCTAAAGTCTCATTCACTTACAGAATATTTCAATTTCATAGTGATCATTTGGAGACAGCACACTATGCAAACAAAAAATAAATACATTTGAAAGCATGCTTCTAGAGTAGAGGTATAAAAAGCTCCCTATACTTCTTCCTTGGGGAAACAACCATAACAGGTAAAAATTATGTAAAACAACCACTTCAAATGTCAGGAAATCTTTTAAAGAAATGCAACACAAGAAAAATTTATTCAACAAAAGTTGATAAGTCTCAATAAAAACAGTGAAAGCCTATGGCATTTGAGCAATGACCCCCTTCTGCCTACCCAGTTCAGCCTAATGGAAGCTATACTGCAAGGATCAAGGATGAGTAGCCAAGAATACAGAACTCTCTCTCTCTCACAATTCTACTCTAGGGCTATGGTTTCTCCCCAAGAGGAGCAGTTCACCAGCATTCCTCATTTTGCCTAGCTCAGTGTTAACAAAACTATTCCAAATAAGAACAACAAAATGACTACCTATATGTGTCTGGATGATGGCCTTGGCCCTGATCACCCTTGCATAATGAAGTTCCTAGCATTCAGGTTCAATAAAAGGGCAAGAAAAAGGACTATCACCCTGTCAAATACCTCACACATTATAACAAGGGTGTCACCTCTAGAAAAGTAAGCCACTGCCTTCCCCAGTTCTGAAACAATGGTTCAAGTGTTCTGCACAGAAGAGGCATGCCATAAGAACAGAATGTTCCATAGGTTTCTTTAAGGGAAGTGACTTTATTTAGGCCAGATTATTGAAACTGCAAGTCTAAGGATGCTTAAAAAGATAGAAGATTTTACGTTGATAAACTGAGATTAGTTGCTCCATGAGAATTAAAAAAAAAAAAAAAGGATAACAGCAGATGAGCTACAGGTTTTAACAGAGAAAACCCTTGTCTCAAAGAAAGCCTATGAAATGGATTCAAATTTAATTGGATCAAACTGCAGAGAAATCATTTCCCTACGTGCTGTTCAAAACAATAGAGCAATCTGAAAGCAACTAGAAGAGGCTAACAGCTGGGGATGATACCAGTGGAGATAAAGCAGTTAGAAATTTGGCAGGGAAACCAGAGTAAGAGACAGTCAAAAAGAGATTGACTGAAGCTACTTTGAACTCTTGATAAAAACAGATGTCAGGGTGACTGTGCACATGCCCAAGGCTGTGCCCCTGAGGAACAACATCAGAGGCTACAACTGTGGAAGAAATGGACTTTGTTAAAATAGTTGGGAAAAGTTACTAAACAAATAAACAAATAAGGAGCATGAGAAAATCTTGAAAGCAGCAAGAGGAAAACAATTTGGCACATAGAAAGGCACCCTCTGAAGAATGACTGGTTTTTCATAAAAAACAATGGAGAACATAAGGTGGTGGGATGATATTTTCAAAGTGCTGAGAGGAAAGAAAAAGTCAGTCAAGATTTTCATACTCAGAGTACTGGCCAAGATGGAGGCACAGGTAGAAGCCCTCGCTTCTTCGCACAACCAAAAGGAGGATAACAACCAATCTAAAAATCAATAAACCAGAAGAAGCACCACAGAATCAAACCAAGGAACTCCAACAACCAAGAAATTAAAGAAAAAGTCAATCAGAACAACCAGACTGGTAAGGCTGTGAGCTGGCCAGCAGAGAAAAACTGGGGCAAGTCAGCAGACCGTGGGACAGGGCTCGCTGCAGCAAGGGGGCAAGCTGCACTCTGCACAGCTGGGGATGACTTAAGGGGTAACTGAGACTCAGACTTAATATGGGGGTTGCTACATTGGGAGAAACTCCCAGTCTCACACAAGAGTCTGACAGAAAGTGCACTAGTGAGGAGCAGGTGAGCTGCATTGTTCCCTCCCTGGCCCCACCCCCACAGGCAGAGCTGCAGTGCAGCAAGGAGGGTTGCCCTGCCTGGGTGAATACCTCAGGCCCCCTTATAACTTGTCAGCTGCACCAAGACAAAGAAACATGGTCCAAATGAAAGAACGGAGCATAACCTCAGAAAGAGGACTAAACAATGAGGACATAGCCAACCTATCTGATGGAGAATTTAAAGCCCTGGTAATCAAAATGCTCACAGATCTGATTGAGCTTGGTCAAAAAATAAAAGATACTCAAAATGAAATAAAGTATTCAGGGAATCAACAGTGACAGGAAGGAAACCAGGACTCAAATCAACAATTTGGAACAAAGGGAAAAAATAAACATCCAACAAGAACAGAATGAAGAGACAAGAATTCAAAAAAAAGTAAAGAGAGTCTTACAAACCTCTGGGACAACCTGAAATGCTCCAATATCTGAATTATAGGGGTGCCAGAAGGAGAAGAACAACAGTAAGAAATTGAAAATTTATTTGAACAAATAATGAAGGAAAACTTCCCCAATCTGGCAAAGGAGATAGACTTCCAGGAAGTCCAGGAAGCTCAGAGAGTCCCAGAGAAGTTGGACCCAAGGAAGCACACACCAAAGCACATCATCATTAACCTACCCAAGATTTAATATAAAGAGAGAATCCTAAAAGCAACAAGAGGAAAGGAGAGAGTTACCTACAAAGGGGTTCTCATTCGACTATCAGCTGATTTCTCAAAAGAAACCTTGCAGGCAAAAAGGGGCTGGAAAGAAGTATTCAAAGTCATGAAAGGCAAGGACCTACATCCAAGATTACTCTACCCAGCAAAGCTTTCATTTAGAGTGGAAGGACAGATAAAGTGCTTCCCAGATAAGGTCAAGTTAAAGGAGTTCATCATCACCAAGCCCTTATATGAAATGTTAAAGGGACTTATCTAAGAAGAAGAAGATCAAAAATATGAACAGTAAAATGACAACAAACTCATAACTATCAACAAATGAACCTAAAAGAAAAGAAAAACAATGAAAACAAAAACTAAGCAAACAACTAGAACAGGAAGAGAATTAGAGAAATGGACATCACATGGAGGGATTTCAGTGGGGAGTGGGAGGAGAGGAATGCAGGGGAACAGTACAGGGAAGAGGAAGCATAATTAGTAGGCATAAAATAGATGGGGGGAGATAAAAATGGTATGGGAAATGACTCAAAGGACTTATATGTGCAACCCATGGACATGAATTAAGAAGGGTGGGGAATGCTGGAGGGGTTGGGGGGCAGGATGGAGGGGGGATAAAGGGAGAAAACATTGGACAAAGTATAATAGCATAATCAATAAAAATACTTTAAAAAAGATTTTCATGTTCAGCAAAATAGCCTTTCAAATATGAAGACAAATACAGACATTCTCAGATCAACAAAAACTGAGAGAATTCATTATGTAGCAAGCACATCTGCTTTCAAGAAATACTAAAGGAAATTGTGAAGGCTGAAAGCAAGGACCATCCAACACGAATGTGCACCCACATTAAAAAGTAAAATGTGTCACTATAGGTAATTATTAAAAAGTTATAAAAGAATATAATTGCATCTTCTCCTTTGTTCTCTTGATTCATGTTAATGTAGCTGTATAAAATAAAATGTATTTATATAATTATATTGTTGGGCCTATAACATACAGAAATGTAATATCTTTATAACAATACAAAAAAGTGGGAGAAAAGTCGTACTGAATTAAGAAAATGACACCTTATGGAAAAGTGAATCCAAAGAATAAAAGTGATAAATAAAAAAGTAAACATAACAAAACTCTATAAATACATACTGGCTCTCCCTTACTCTCAGCTTTCCTAAAATACATAAAACATATCTAAATTAATAATTAAAACAAAGTAGTATCTGTTTTGTAACATAAGCTATCTCTCTGTGCCCTTCTCTATTCACACATACATATGTGTGTATATACTTACGTATGCATGTATACACATATGCACACAGTAGGAAGCAAATGTGGAGCTATACAGGAGTAACATTTCGATAACTCATTGAAATTAAGTTAACAAAAATCTGAGTAAATTATGATGTATACTATATGTCCTATACCAAGTAAGAAAATGATATATATTTTTACACACACCATATGTGTGTGTGTGTGTACACACATATATATAGTATAAAATAAAAAGCTAAATGGCAAACATAAATCCAATCATATCATCAATAACATTAGGTATGGATATATTAAACAATCCAATCAGACGGAGAGTCTTAGCCTGGAGAAAAACAACAAATAGCAAGCAAAATATGCTGTCTATGGGCAAGACATTCTTTATACTCAAAGATACAAATAGGATGAAAGTTAAAGCATACCATACAAGCAGTGATGCAGAAAAGCAAAAATGGTCACATTACTATCAGACAAAATATACTGCAAAAGAAAATAATGTTACTAGAGACAGATTCACTGAATATTTGAACAACTGAAGTCACACAAAGTGGGTTCTTCAACCACGAAGAAATAAAGTTAGGAAGTAATAACAAAAGGTAATTTGGAAAATTCACAAATATGTATAAACTATGTAACACATTCCTAAATAACCAATGTGTCAAAAAAATCAAAAGGGAAATTAGAAAGTCATTTCAGATGAATGAAGAAAAAATAAAACTTTTAAGATGCAACATAAGCAATGCATTAAGGGATATTTATATTTGTAAACACATTAAAAAAAGAAGAAATACCTCAAATTAATATTATTGCCTGTTACCTAAGAACAGTAGCAATGTAAAGGCAAATGAAATCTAAAAGAAGAGTAAAGGAAATGATAAAGATTAGCATACAAATTACTGAAATTAGTGAAAAACAATGCAGAAAATCAACAAAAAAAGAAAACAAATCTTCAGCAAGATTGAAAAATTTCAGCAAAATCTTGGGCAAGATTGACCAAGAAAAAAAGGGAAGAATCAAATAATTATGATTAAAAAATGAGAGAACATCACTATCAACCTTACAGAAATAAAAAGAATAGTAAGGCATGCTTTGAACTTGATGAACAGTGCAGATTCAAAAAAAAGGCAAATGATCAAATTTGACTCAATAATAAATAGAAAATCTGAATAGACCTACAGCAACTAAATATGATTGATCACTAATTTAAAAATTTCTCACAAAGACCATGCCCATACCATTTTATTGGAGAATTCCATTTAATATTTACATAATAATTAATACTGACTCTTCACAAATTTCCAAAATATAGGGAAGGAATGCTTTTCAATTCATTCTACAAGGCCAGATTACACTGGTACCAAAACAAGATAATGACACAGAAAAGGAAACTAAAGACTAGGATCTCTTATGAATTTACATGCAAAATCCTCAACAAAATCCTAACAATCATAGTAAAAATCATAATTCATACAGCATTATGAAATGGAATTTTTCCAGAATACAAGGTTGGTTTAACATCCCAAAGTAAATCAATGTAACATATTGTATCAACAGAATAAGGAGCAACAGCACATAATTGTCTCATAAATGTAGCAAAAGTATGTGACAAATACCATGACAAAAACTATCAAGAAAGTAAGAATAGAAGGAAACTTTCTCAACCTGATAAAGAACATGTACACAACATCCACTATTATCATTATGCTTAGTGGTAAAAGCCTGAATGTTTTCTACCTAAAATTAGGAACAAATAGGGATGTCCATTCTCATCATGTCTATTCAACATTATGCTGGAGATTCTAGCCAGGACAAGAATAAAAATAATAAAAATAAAAAGAAACAAAAAAAGAATCCAGATTGGAAAGGAAAATTGTAAACCTAACTCTACTTGCAGATATGATGTTATGACCCGGCATCTAGAAAAACCTAACCAGTACACATGTGTGCACACACACACACCTATTAGCAATATGCTTTCCTTACTGAACATCACAAATAAGATTCAGTTGCTACAAAGATCAGCTTCCCCTCTGGGCTATATCCTTTATCTCTCTGACTTCTCTGATGGCTAATAAGAGTACAGCTATGAAATACAGTCTATATTATGAGGAATTAGAACTATATCATGCCTTTGCCGCAGAACAGAACTTTTATTTCCCTATAATTATAACTTGCACATTTGTTACTACAGTGAGGGGCTCAGGAAAAGTAACTAGGAATTTCAATATGCTACAAGTAAGTCAGACAATGGTAAAGGAAAGGGTTTGAAACTACCCTCAACCAGAATCAAGTAGCACATAAGACCTAGCAGAGGAGTGGGACCTGAGAGGCACTAGGTACTTAGTGGCAATGCATATTCAAGAGTTCTGACCTGAGCAGAAGATCAGTGTTAAGTGCTCAACATTTTTAAGCTCTCCACTTACTGCTGAGTAAATTACCAAGTATATCATGACTCTGAGGTGGAATGCGTAATGCAGGGCAAGCAAAGCAAAACCCATTTAGGAAGTTGCTTCCAGTTGGAAGCAAGCAGCAGTCATCAAGTAACATGAAGAATCTACTATGCAAAATTACCATAAAAAGGGGGTGGAGGAATTGAGCAAAAAGAAAAAGGATTCATGGACATGAACAACAGTGTGGTGACTGCTGAGGGGAGTGTGGTATAAGGGGACTAGATGGTAATGGGAAAAATACAATCAAGATTAAATCAAAAAAAGAATCATTTATATCCAGATTTTCATCTTTAACCCTTGTAATTTATACCTTAACTCATTCAATACATATTAAGAATCTATTATATGTCAGGCTCTAAGAAAAAAATGGTAGGCAACAGAGAAGGTCCTGTCGTTGCTGTTATGTGTATCTGTTTCTAAAGTCCATTCCCCAATTTACCACATTTTCACTTTCGACACTTACACATAGCAGTGTTTTGATGATTTATGCATGTGTACATATGCACATGCATATTGACAACAAGTTGAAAAGCTATACTCTTGGTAAAAAAATAAATAAATAATGTAACAGCTATTTTGGCCATGGAAGTTCTATTTATCACCTCTACCAACTGTTCCAACAGTTTATTCCTCAGACTCTATTGTACCACATATGGGCATTAAAAAAAGCTTCAGATTAGCCCAAGACTCACTTAACCAATAGGATGCAAAATGTGTAAGCAGACAGAGGTTAGGTTTCACATTCAGATTCCAAGAAAAATGCACACAAATAACAATGTTCTGATAATAGTGGCAGAGAATAATCCCACTGGTAACTTTCTACATCTTGCCAAACCACCATTCTTCTAGCCTCCACTTCAGGTTATCCTGGGACCTGTATTGTACTTTGCTCTGTCTACACACTCCTTTTTTCATTTCATCTGGTCCCAGTGTGATGACTCTCAAATCTATGTATTCATCCTAGATTGCTTCCTGGAACTTTAGACTTACATGTGCAATGACCTATTTGATATCTTCATGAGGATATCTAATAGATATTATGTTGAACTATATGAAATTACCATTTTCAACGGACAAAAGTTGAACATAAGAAGTTTCACATGGTTCAAACTAATACTTAAACTTAACTTGGTCCTAACAAAACAATGAATTTCTCAATCCCACCATTAAATCTGTTCTACCTCGTGTTCTCTTTTGTCAATAAATGACATCATCACCTACCAGCATACACAGCAAAAGTCAAGGGGCTACTCAGGGTTCCTCTTTTCCCTCACTATCCACATCCAGCTCATTGCAGTGGAAATCATATACATGGCTTCACCTCCAGCTTGGCCATGGCACACATCTCTTCTCTGGGACCTTTGTTTCCATTCTTGCCACCCTCACCTCCCATCACCAAAGTACACACACTACCAGAAACCACAGGAGTCATCTTATCTATTCTCTAATTAACCCTTATTGTGCTTTCCAACTGCACATAAATTATGTACCCCTATGTGATCTGACCCAGGTCTGCCTTCTAACCTCATCACCTACCACTCCGCAATTACTGCCAGGATAACTTAGGTCCTTTGCCCTAGGTACCGATATACATGAATGAATGAATAAGTTTTTATTGGGAACAAGATACAAATATATTTTGTATTTTAGTCAGTGAGGCACTTAAAATATAATTAAGAACAAAGCTACATGACAACAAAGATTAAGAATTGAAATCCAACTACAATGGATTGAAGTTTCATTGCCAATTTTAAACAATATGACCCCAAAAATAAAAAGTTTGACTTCTCTAAGCCTTAGTTTTCTCATGTGCAAAATAAAAACATAAACACACATATCTTTTTTAAGCACATAAAGTGCTGAAAATCATAACGGTTTCATGTATGAAATGTAAATATAAAATTCCTAATGCTTAATAAATCCCTCACCAATCCACAATGAGCCACAGGATGCCAGCTGATCAACTGCTCTGTAATCTTATTAAATAACAATGCTCCCTTTTGTGAGAGGGATAACTACTTCAGGATGACTTAATATTTAGAGAACAATATTAATTAACTTTTCTATAATTTCTATTTAAATTTACTCCCTAATGAGAAAAAAAAGAAAGCAAGCAAGCTACTTATTCTGTTCATTTGTCCTAGGCTACTAGAGTTCTTATGATGACAAATATTTTATAATGTGTTCTGCAACATCTTAATAAGGTAGATAAGCTTAACATTTCAAAGCTGAACATCATCATTGCAACTGACCATTTTACAAACACCAGAAAGTGAAGGAGACAGTATAAGAAATTGGCCTGAAGGAACACAGTAATATAGGGTCAAAATTGGTACCACGAAACAACTATTTCAACTAAAAATTCCTATACTAACTTGCAAATGAAGCATAAATGTTACCTTGATGTGTAATACTCATTTTTGTAAAATTGCTTTGGTTTTTACAATACATATGAATAAAACTCTACAGTTAATTTTTAACTAACAATGGGCTGTCATAGGAGTACGTAATAAAAGCAACTCACTAAGAATGTCTTTTTCCTGAACTCAGTGACTTATGAGAAAGAAGCTAAAAGGAAAACAGATTAAAGATCTTAACACATCCGTTAGTCTAAGGTAGATTCACTCTTTCAGATGAGGAGACTAATTACACCATGAAAGAACCAAATTACCAGGCTAAATTTTTTAAAGAACTAAGTCATTGCACATGTTTACCATAAAAATAGAATTTAAAATTCTTTTTCAAATGCTATTCACCAATTTAAATAGCCCATATTTTTCATATTCAAAATCCCCTTGATTCTTCCTTACAATACTCATAATATTAAAAATCTTAAATACTTCAAATAAATTACATCAAATAGACTTTGATATTTACAATTAAAGGGAGCTAGATTTCTTGAGCATCTTATGTGTACCAGATACAATTCATTCATTATTCTGGTTAATCCTCACAAAAGCCTTACATAAGATATGCTATTATTTTTATTTTATAGGTGAAGAAGAAACATGTCTTAGTGAGATTAATCAACTTGACTGAATTCATGGAACTAATGATAGAGCTGGAGTCCAAACTGAGAATAGAGAATG
>PVIA01002279.1:0-219449 GCA_004024845.1 Tonatia bakeri | reverse complement strand
AAGGAAAGGAAACGTTTATTTAGTGCTATACAAACTTAAGGTAGTGACCTAATGTCTTTACCAAAATCCCAAAGTCCCTTAAAACACCCACAAACACACTCAGTCCTTCCTTCCCCCTTTGCCCAGTCTGGGGTACCGTATCTCAGGAAAGGAAATAGAAGTCCAGTCTCAGGCAGTGTCTGGTTCTTCCCAGTAATCCATGCTCGGCTGGTAGGCCTCTCTCGGTTCTCGGCACCATCAGCTGTGTCGCCGTCCAGGCAGGATCTCCAATTAATCCAAAGCCGTGCAGCACCGTCTCATGGCCTACTGGTAAGAGTTCTTTCACCCTTCTTCCAGGCAAAGTCTCTCTTGCTTCCCAGGCCGCGTGACCAAAAGAAGCACCTCAAAGCCACGCAGTCCTCTCCTACCAGAGCTGCGGGGGGTCTGCACTCTGGCAGAACCGCGTGGTCCTCTCTCCACTGCCCCAGCCACGTGGTCCTCTCTCTCAGGGCTGCATGAGACCTCCACTCTGCCAAAAGCCGCGTGGTTCTCTCTTCAGAGATGCAGGAGTCCTCTGCTCTGCCAAAAGCCGCGTGGTTCTCTCTTCACAGAGATGCAGGAGCCCTCTGCTCTGCCAAAAGCCGTGTGGTTCTCTCTTCACAGAGATGCAGGAGCCCTGTACTCAGCCAAATCCGCGTGGTTCTCTCCCACAGGGCTGCCGAGAGCCCTATACTCAACCAAGTCCGCGTGGTTCTCTCCTACAGAGATGCGAGAGCCCTCTGTTCTGCCAAAAGCCGAGTGGTTCTCCCTCTATGGCTGCCGCGCCTGGGTTTAAATCCCCGCGCCAATCTTCCTCTGCAGCCCCACTTCCGACTCCTCCCACACTTGGCCACACCTGCCCTCAATCTGCTGTCCTTTCCAGCTTTTCTGGTCGCCATCATGGGTCTGGGCAGGTGTGGTCCCATGTCATGGAGCCAATCATCTCCAAACTCTCACGCAGGCGCTGTAACTCGGGGGACCTGCCCCCCCCCCCAGTTACATCTTGGTGGGGAAGTTACTTCCATCCCCTGGCTCAGAGCATGGCCATAGCTATTTAACATATCTATGTAGCCAGTCAAAGGTTATAGATATGTTAAATGACCACACCCCAGAGGTTAGCTGCAGAGCTGTTGCTATGCAAAACAGTTCTCAATGGGCCTGCTCCATTTGTCTCCTTCCTCCACCCACACCTGGGGGTGGGGGAAGGACATCCTAGTATTTTCTGAACACCTTGAGTTCTGGACCCCATTTTAAATGTCCATTTGGGGTACCCCCCCTTGGCCGCACCCTGTAACAATATTGCCTTTTCATATTAGAGAGGAAACCAGGAATTGAAGGAAATTTCTAAAATGATATGACATTGATGAAAAATCCATAGCTAAATATTCAATGGCAAAAAGCTAAAAGCTGTACTTCCAAGATCAGAAACATAACAAGGATACCTACTTTTACCACTGCTGTTCAGCACTGTAACAGAAGAATTAGAATTAATCAAGAAAAAGAATAAAGATATCCAAATTAGAAAGGAAAAAGAAAAGCAATCCCTATATGCGTATGATACGATTCTGTGCATAGAAAATCCCAAACAATTACAAATACAATGTTAGAGCTACTCAAAGTTGCAGTGTAAGAGAAAAACATAAAAATCAGGTGTGTTTCTATACAGCAGCAATAAATAATAATAAAAAAGAAATTAAGAAAATAATTTCATTTTGAAAGGAATCCAAAATAATAAAGCACCTAAGAATAAATTTAACCAAAGAATAAAATATTTGAATACCAAAAAATACAAGATAAAAACTAATGAAAGAAATTAAGAGATATCTAACTAAGTGGAAAGTTATCACACACTTGTTGATTAAAATTAGGATGGAATACTCCCCAAAATAATCTACTGATTCGATGCAATCTATATCAAAACTCCGATGTCCTTTTCTGTGGGTATGGAAAAAACTATCCTCAAAATCATATTGAATTACAAGGAATCCTAAATCACTAAAAACAATATTAGAAAAGAAAAATAAAGTTGGAGAACTCACTTTTTTATTTCAATTTTAAAACTTACCACAAAGTGGCAATAATCAAAACAGTGTGGTATTGTAATAAAGATAAACATATAAACCATGGGGTTTAAACCATATAGAAAATGGGGTAGAATTTAGAATCCAGAAATAAATGCAATATCTATGGTAATTGATTTTGACAAAGATGCCAAGTCCATTCTGTTTGGAAAGTAATAGCTTCAACAAATGATGCTCAAAAAACTGGATAAGCATATGGGAAAGAATGGCATTGAACCTCTTCCTTAACCCATATATAAAAATTCACTGAAAATAGATAAATGACGTAAATATAAGAGCTAAAAGTATAAATTAGGATAAAACATTTGAGTAAATCTTCATTGCCACAGATTTGACAATAGATTCTTAGATTTGAAACCTAAAGTACAAACAGCAAAAGAAAAAATAGACAAATTAGATTTCATAAAAATGAAAAACTTTTAAGTATCTAATGACATTATCAAGAAACTGAAAAGCCAACTTATAGAATGGGGGAACATACTTGCAAATCTTACATCTGATAAAGGTTTAACACCTAGAATACACAAAGAACACTACCATGTAACAGTAAGGGACAACTCAATTAAAAGTGGGAAATGGAGACATTTCTCCAAAGATGTGGCCAAAAAGCACTTGAAAAGATATTCAGCTGCTTTGGTCATTTACAAATGGCAAATCAAAACCACATTAAGAAACCACTTCATTCTCCCTAGGATGGCTATAACCAGGAAGAAAAAGATAACAAAAAATAAATGGTACTGGAGATGCAGAGAAATTGGTATGCTAATACAATGCTGAAACAATAGTTTACCAGGTCTTCAAAAAGTTAAACATAAAACATAAAATTACCATATGACCAGCAAGTCTATGCCTAGATATTTATTCTAGAGAAATGAAAACATCTCCACAAAGAGATTCATATAGCAATGTTTATAATAGCATTATGTATTATAGAGAAACATGCCCATCAACCCAAATGTCTATCAATGAATGAATGCATAAAGAAATATACTTACAATGGAATATTATCTAGCCATAGAAAAGGAATGATATATTGTTAGATGTTATAACTTGGATGGACCTAAAAAATTAAGTAAAATATATGAAATATACAAAATAGGAAATTTATAAAGACAGAAAATATATTAATGATTGTGAAGGGGTAGATAGATGGAGGGGACTGGGGAGATGATTATTTTCAGAATACAGGTGATCTCCTGAGGTAATGAAAAGAATTGAAACTTGAAAGAAGTGGTAGTTGCACAACATTGTGAGTGAATTAAATGCTACTAAATTATACATTTTAAAATATTTAATTATATGTTATGTAGATTTCACCTCAATATTTTAAAAAAGGAGTAAAATAGAGATATTTGAGGACACATGAAATAATGCATATAAACTACTTTAACATAGTGCTTGGCATATAGAAAGCACTCCAAAAATATTACCTGTAATAGTAATTGTCATTTTAGCTTCTTTTATTATTACTAACCCTGTATCAATCAATATTTATATTTATCAGAAAATTGTCTGAAAATATAGAAGTTTTGTGTGGATATATGGATAGCACATTGTCACACACAATCATGTACATGTTAGGCAACAAAATCAAGGTATAAGAACTCTCAACAGACTCAAAACACATGGTAAATATAGAGCTAATTATAAGAATTTATCTTAAAATTCAAACTATTGCTAATGCAGTAAATCTAATAAGTATAAATTCATAAACTTGTGATGAGTTGGTGACAACATAAAAGAATTATCAGTGTTATATGTCTATCAAAAAAGCTAGAATAGTCTTTGGCTTTATTAATTAATATGGAGAATTCATACTAAAAGAAGCAAGAATTTCTCCTAGTTCAGCAGTAAATCAGACCCTTCTTGACGGCACACTTATGGCAGACTTTTATGGATTGGAACATATTAAAAGTAGAGTCAAGTATAATTTTAGTTGGCCTGGAACTTTTCCACACAGAAGTATCATTGAAAAACACTTAAAGATGATTATTATGGGGGAAAAAATCTAAGAACTATACCAACATAGCAAAAATTCAGAATATCTTATTATTTTATTCAGAACCAATAACATGGCCTTAAAATATTATTCAGTTGTACAAGCAATCATAGTCAAAAGGGCTTGGCATTTGGATTTGAATAAAATAGAACTGTTAATCTCTCTTTCACATTATGTTCCAATTATAAACAACAATGAATTTGTCAATGATTCTAACCCAGTTTTGTAAACATATCTCCTTCAAAATGATTTGAACAATTTTATGATAATTTAAACAAATGAACACAATGAGCAAAAATGAACAATTATAAAAAGCATGTTTTTGTGAAATTGGTATCATCTTTTTACTGTGTAAAAATCTGTCAAGAACTGCCAAGTTTTTGTGCTTGTAAATTACTGAACTATTTTAAGGCTTTCAAGAATAACAGCAGCCCTGGCTGGTGTGGCTCAGTGGATTGAGCACCAGCCTGTGAGCTAACAGGCAGTCAGTTCGAGTCTCAGTCATAACACATGCCTGGGTTATGGGCCAGGTTCCCGGTGGAGCGCACATGATAGGCAACCATACACTGATGTTTCTCCCCCTCTGTTCCTCCCTCCCTCCCCCTCTCTCTAAAAGTAAATAAATAAAATCTTTTTAAAAATGTCCTTAAAGCAAAGAATAGCAGCAGTTTATCAAGGGATGCTTTCATTCTTTCTCGCATATGCTTCCTGTTGTTTTTTTCCACTTGTACTTCTTTATTATCTTGTATTTTCATTACCTATTTATGCTGGAACCTTCCAATGTGTCTGCTTCTTTTGCTCACTTGGTTTTATAATTCTCTGAGTTACACAGAAGATTTAGGAGAAGATCTTATCTTATTTCATTTGTTAATTATTTATGGCATTGTAAGTGTTACTATTTATTTTTTTCTATTCATTTTTAAAAGATAGTGATGCCCTTGGAAAAAAGCATACCAGAAATCAGGACTAGTATCTTATATTCCCTTTCCTAAAGGTTAGTGATAGCTATACTGTCAAGAAATACGGCTAAATACCACAAACTCTGCTAACTCTTAGTTCTACAGAGATATGAGGTGGACTGAGGTCCCTCTATTGAGCATGAAATAACCTGCCAGGAGCAAGACTGTCAAAAACAAGGATGTGGAAGAAGGCATGAAACATAATTCAGAGTTATCAGAGCCTGTGGCTGGAGCTTGTGGAGTTCTTTGGCGAGAACACCTGTAAGACAGGATGTCATTTTGTCCTCCTACGAGGCAGTTATAGTAGCCTCCTAGGATATGGGCTGATCACTGGGGAACCATGAAAGAATTTTAGTTACATAACTTCCTTCATATTTTCACAATCACACTCTTGTATACTGTTTTAATATAACAGGTTTTAAAATCCTGCTTTCTTAATTTTTTTTAATTATAATTCTCATTTTCTACTCTAGACAAGTCATGATTGATCTTTTTTGGAGCATAATTCCATTTTATTTTTTATTAAATATATTTTATTGATTATGCTATTACAGTTGTCCTATTTTTCCTTTTTACCCCCCTCTACCTAGTACCCCTATTCTGTCCAGCATTCCCTCCTTTAGTTTATGCCCATGGGTCATGCATATAAGTTTTTTGTCTTCTCCATTTTCTATACTATTCTTAACCTCTCCCTGTCTATTTTGTACCTACTAGTTATGCTTCTTATTCTCTGTACCTTTTCTCCCATTCTCCCCCTCCCCACTCCCTGATGATAAGCCTCCATGTGATCTCCATTTCTATGATTCTGTTCCTATTTTTGTTGTTTGGTTGGTTTGTTTTTGTTTCTTAGATTCAATTGTTGATAGTTATGAGTTTGTTGTCATTTTACTGTTCATAGTTTCGATCTTTGTCTTTTTCTTAAATAAGTCCCTTTAATTTTTTATTAATAAGGCCTTAGTGATGATGAACTCCTTTAGCTCTACCTTCTCTGAGAAGCACTTTATCTGCCTTGCTATTCTAAATGATAGCTTTGCTGGGTAGAATAATCTAGGTTGGAGGTCTTTGCTTTTCATCACTGAATACTTTTTGCCAGTCCCTTCTTGCCTGCAAAGTTTCTTTTGGAAAATCAGTTGATAATCTTATCGGAACTCCTCTGTAGGTAACTCTCATCTTTTGCTATTTTTAAGATTCTCTCTTTATCTTTAATTTTTGAAATTTTTATTATGTTGTGTCTTGGTTCAACTTGTGTGGGATTCTCCGATCTTCCTGAACTTGTATGTCTATTTCCTTCACCAAACTGGAGAAGTTTTCTTTCATTATTTTTTCAAATAAGTTGTGAATTTCTTCCTCTTCCTCTTCTCCTCCTGTCACCCATATGATTCAAATATTGGTATGTTTAAAGTTGTCCCAGAGGTTTCTAAGCCTCTCTTCATTTTTTTTTAAATTCTTGTTTATTATTTCTGTTCCAGGTGAATGTTTATTTCTTCTTTTTGTTCCACATTGTTGATTTGAGTCCTGGCTTCCTCCCCTTCATTGTTGGTTCCCTGTATATTTTTCTTTATTTTCCTTTGCATAAACTTCACTTCTTCCTTTATTTTGTGGCCACACTAAATAATTTCTCTAACCATCCTGATCACCAATGTTTTGAACTCTGCATCAGATAGGTTGGCTATCTCCATGTTGCTTAGTTCTTATTCTGGTGTTTTGATCAATTCTTTCATTTAGGTCACATTTCTTTGTCCCTTCAATTTGGCAGCTTCCTTGTGTTTCTGCGGTTTTGGTAGAGCTGCTTTGACTCCATTTTGGTGCACTCATTACATTTAAGGTGTGGAGACTTATGTGTTTGCTAGGGTGAACCAACCTGCTTTGCCACTTTGTGGCACTGTATGTGGGGAAGGGGTTAGAGAGGGAACAATGCTGCTTGTTTGGCTCTCTTCCCATTTCCAGTCACTTCTCTCACTTCCATAAGTGACTGGTACCCCCTTCAATCTGTTGTCCTGGTGCTGATTCCTTGAGTGGGTGAGTTTGTGTATATTCTAGAACACTTTGGACCCTTTAAATGGGCTCTCCTGAGAGAATGGAAGTTTCTTCTGCTGCCCCAACTCCCACTGGTTTTTACAGCCAGAGGTTATGAGGCTTTATTTCCTAGAGCTGGAACCCTGGGCTGAATGGTCTGGCCTGGGGCTGGGTTCACTAGCTCCCCAGTTGTCCCTCCTGGGTTTGATCTGCCACATGTGAATGTGGGATCACTTGTTCCATAGTCTTCCACCTCACCACTTTTTTTCTTCCCCAGCTCCCTGTCTCTGTCTGCTCTTACTTGTCTGGATGCATGTTTCTTCTTTGAATCCTCGCTTGTCAGATTTCCACACAGTTTGATTTTCTGGCAGTTCTGCTGTTTTGTTTTGTTTCATTTTTAGATTGGTTGTTATCCTTCTTGTGGTTGTATGAGGAGGCCAAGCATGTCTACCTATGCCTCCATTTTATCCAGAAGTCCTCATGATTGATCTTGATGTATTTCTTGTTAGATGGAGTCTTCATAACTAATAATCTTTACACCACTGCACCTGCCACAATGCCTGGGACATAGTAATTATCCAACATGTATTAATTAACTGCTATTAAATATTAGATAGTTGACTTATTACATTCTCTTTTTTCTATTCAGAATTGATTCCCAAGTATTACTAGTTAACTAAGTACCAATGACTTTAAATATTGAGTAAGGTGTTCAGCTGACGCTGTAAGGAATTCAAAGATGTACTTCCTCTGACTTTAAGAAAACTGTTGAAAGATAAGAAGAGAGTTAAATTATTAAATTAAATTTAGGTTTGTGAAAAAATAAGTATCACAGTTTAATGCTTTAAACCACAAACTGGATCAATACTGAAAAATATTAAAAGAGGCCATGGCTGGATAGTTCAGTTGGTTAGAGCTTTGTCCCAAAACACCAGGGTGGTAGGTTGGATCCACAGTCAAAGCACTTACAAGGGTCAACTAATGAATGTATAAATAAGTGGGAAAACAAGTATATGTTTCTCTCTCTCTCTCAAATCAGTAATAAAAAAAAGAGGCCACTATAGGATATAAATAACTAAAGCTCAAAAGTAAGGAGTACAATTGTAATTGTTATATAATAATGATTTGACTGAGTAGTTAATAGTTATTAGAAGTAAAACAGGGCAACTATAGTTACAGAGAAGACTTCAAACAGAATACCTGGACCTTAAGATATTGGTAGGTATGACATTAGAATGACATTAGAATTAGAAAGGAGATCGGCAGAAGTTCTAAAAGTATATGTAATGTAAGCTTCAAAAATGGGATGTTGCAGAAAAAATAAAGGATTCCTGTGAAAGTCTGTTAGAAACATCTACTTTTTTGTTTTAATTATGGCCAAAATTAGTATCTTAAGAATGTTTGCATGTGAAGAGTCTTCTTCTCTGGCCTTTCTTTTTGAAAAGTGAACTGGTAGACCAATAGGACCAGCTGATTTTGATCAATGGGAAAATGATAACGATTGGTAGGTCCCTTAATATCTTCTCCTTGCAGGAGAAAAACTTGCTAAAGTGGGTAGATGAAGGAAGCAGAGTGTACTCTCGATGCAAATTCTTCTCTAGGTAATTTGAGTCAGAGAGGGCTTAGTCTGGAAAAATGTTCACACTGTTGATGTCCACTCCTTCCCCAGTGTCCAGAAAAACCACTAGGCATTTCATCTGATACTTAAATGCTCCTTACCTGGATGGGGTGTGGCAAAGGTGTTCTGAAGATAAGGTAGAAAATATCTATGTAGCCAGGCCTACCAGGAAAGCAACTGTTATTGACTGAATTGTTTCCCTCATCGCCACAAATTTACACATTGATGTTCCAATTCCTGGTGCCTTAAAGTGCAATTATATTTGAAAGTAGGGGGTTTAAAGATGTAATTTAAAATGGCATGATCAAGGTAGGGTCTAATTCAATAGGACCTGTAGCCTAATAAGAAGAGGAGATTAGGACAAAGACACACACAGAGGGAAGGCCATGTGAAAATACAAGGAGAAGATGGCCATCAACAACCCAATAAGAGAGACTTCAGAAAAAAATCAACCCTGTTGACATCCTAACCTTGAATTTCTAGCATCCAGAACTTTGAGAAAATAAATTTCGGTTGTTGAAGCCACTCAGCCTCGTGTACCTTTTTATGGCAGCCTATGCAAATTAACACAGCAGGATACCCCAAAGGGTTTTAGTATAGAGTTTGGTACACATTAAAATAAAAAGAGATAGGTTTCCAGAAGGCTCACGATGTCAAATGCCTCCAAAAATATTTCATTTTGTATTTGTCCATTTACCCAAGGGCTGTGTAAAAGAATGACACTTTTCAGAGGGCAAAGTGAGATAGGGCACTATGTTCTAAAGCAGGGGTGTCAAACACATTTTCACCAGGGGTCATATAAGCCTTGTGGTTGCCTTCGAAGGGCTGAATGTAATTTCAACTCTTTAATAGTTAAGGAGTAGTTACATTTATACAGTCCTAAAATTATTTTGGACCGTTTAAGGCAGCCATGAGGCTGATATGGCCCATGGTGAAAATGAGTTTGACACCCTGTTCTAAAGGGATAAATTTTAGTGTCTGCTTATGCTGAGCATATGGTGAGTAGAGGATATAAGCAACTGAAGGTAAAAATTGAGAGGGCTAAATTTCTCTGTCTAAGAAAGAAATGAACTATGGGAGGCCAGAAGACAATTTTCTTTTGTGTGTGTAGAGAGTCAGAAATCTGGGAGGTGTAGGCCAATGGGAGGAGGGTGAGAAAGAGCAGATCCAGTGGTGAGTGGAGAGGGGAAAAATGAGGAAGCAATTTACTGTGGCTTTGCAGTTGACCTTGCTGACACCCTCTAAAATTTCCTGAGAGATTTCTCTACAGGCCTTGACATGGGGTAGATTTATTTTGGAGACTACAGAGAAGTATTGTACCAGATGACAACTCTGATGCAGAGACCACTCAGGGAATGACTCACTACTGACCTCCACACTTAGAAAGATCTGGGGAGCAAAAAGGGATTACATCAAATTTTAGTGAAATGCTGGTTTGAACAGATGGGATTGAGCAACATTGTGGATTCCACAAAAATATGTGGACTTTGCACTGAAGATCTTGGTGGGCTTTAGGGGTTGGAATGGAAACCTATGAACTTCTCAAAGAACTCAACTTGCTTTGTGAACTGACCAGAGGAGAGAGAGCTGTAGCTGTAACAGGCAGCACAGTTACTCCCCGTGGAATATCACCCATGAGATACATGGCATCAAATACATTGTCTGAAATCATGGAAACCTGCAGTCTTCCCTGATAAAAATAACTTTTTTCTCTCTTACCATCATTGCTTATGCTAAAAAATAAAAAAATCAACTACTAAGACACAGAAAACCTTATACACCATCAGGGTGGAGACAATATTACTAATAACCATACAGAGCTGTAACAAGTGCCACTCTTTTCTGTAGACCCTTGCACACTCTTGTGCTGCTGAGAGCTGTAGGACATTGGTGATGATACCCAGAAAAGGCCCATGTCCTACAGAATAATTGTGGCACCTGAGCATCAGCAGTGCCTACTTGCACTGAAAGAACCTCCACATACTTTAGAGTAGCAGGGACCCCCAGCAAAGCACAGGTCACTCGGAAGAGGTGATGGAGCAGGGTGATTTGAGAAAACTGTGGTTTGTAGTCACAGCATCTGGCTTCACGTGGTGCCCAAAGTAACTCTGAGCTTGCCTTGCCTGCAGGTCTCAGGAAAAAGAGGTCTAATGAGAGAAATATAAATTGGAGCAGTCTAGCAACCATGCCCAGTAGAAGTGAGCTTGTTTTGAGAAAGAGTGAAACACTCTCTGGGGTTGGGTGGGAAGTATGTTTTGCAAGGGACAAGGGTCTTACGTAATGCATGTGAAGGCAGAAGGCAGTGAGATTCCAATTATGATTGCTAATGAGATTTCATTTGCTAAATGGGTGTGGCCTAGGGAAATTTTTTTCCATTGTGCATAATGGAGGCTTCTGACTTAAAAAAAGAGAAGTGACATGATGAAAGTTCTGTTTTAGAAAGATTAAATTCCAATTTATAAGGAAAGAAAAATGACTTTAGCAGTAGGAAAACATCAATTACATTGCTTTAAAACTTGAAAAAATTCCCTTGTAGGCTTTAAACAAAGCTATCCTATTTAACATGCTAATTTATATACGTATCTCCAAGAAAAAGGAAAATACCCAAAACTTTGGAAAAACTCAGAGGTTTACAAACTACTGTTAATTAAGGTTCTCAGAAGTTCCTTAGTTTGAAACAAAGCTAAAATAACAACTTCTACTCTGTGTTCACATCTCTGAATAACTGAGAGTGTCTTGTTTTCATGTATGTCACCAATTTCATGCTTCCTGAGTTGGTTTCTGATCCTTTGGTTCATATGCAATTTGAAAGGTTTCTTGTCCAGGTGAATAAATAGGGGAATGACACTCATACTGCTTCTTCTGTTCAGACAGTACAGGATTAATGAAACAATTGGTGCCTAAGTTATTTATCAGGTCTTAACTATCTTAGACAAGTTACTTCTGCTCTGTCTCACCTTCATTATGTGTAAAATAAAAAAGGTTTAACTGGTCACGCAGTCCTTTTCCAACTTAAATTGTATGATTTTAGAAAAACAACTACCTAATTACTCAAGAAGCACTTTATTTTCCTGTATTGACTGAATGTTCATATGCTTTTCTCTCAGTCCAGATTGAAGATACAGAATTTCTTTTTAATCTAAGCAAAATTACTCTATCTTTTAAAATACACAGACAATGGCTTCAGCTCCTAGTAAAGGGAGCAGGAAGGAGGCAAAGAGTAACTTTGCCTAAATGAAAGCTTCATTAGGAAAAATGAATGAATCACCATCCTTTCAGGAAAATTCATCTATTCAGAAGGGCATAGCCTCCGCAGCTATGCATACTTAACGAAGTTTATATTATTAAAATTGCCACATAAATATAGATATATATATATTTATATAGTTGGAACACAGCTAATGAACCATATTTTACTACTTAGTATTATTTCTATCAAGAATTACTAGCTATTATAATGTTACATTTGAATATTGATGAGATAACACAGTCAAGCAAATATTATATGCACTGTGGAGCTAAGAATGTGAAATAAACTTGTTGAACAAAACTTCAAAATTCCACATTCTGAGGTGAGTCAGTCAGTACATAACACCAGGATTGAAAGATCTGTCCAAGTCTTATCCAATAGCAATTTTTTTTGCATTAAATATATGAAAGTCTCCCATTTATCTAAGTTTAGACATATGTGAAAAGTACAATACACACAAAAATAATTCAAAATATTTATGAATTAATATGGTTTGTCAAATATCCAAAATCAAATCTTTTTTAAAGTGCATTTTATTGGTTATGCTATTACAGCTTTCCCAATTTCCCCCTTTATCCCCTCCACTCTGCACCCCCAACCCTCCAGCATCCCCACCCCTTAATTCATATCCATGGGTTGTACATATAAGTTCTTTGAATTCTCTCTTTCCTATACCATTTTTTACCTCTCTCCATCTATTTAATGCCTACCAATTATGCTTCTTATTCCCTGTACCTTTTCCTCCCATTCCTGCCCTCCCTCTCCCCACTGAAAACCTCCATGCGATGTCCATTTCTCTGATTCTGTTCCTGTTCTAGTTGTCTGCTTTGTTTTTGTTTTCATTGTTTTTTTTTTAGGTTCATTTGTTGATAGTTGTGAATTTGATATCATTGTACTGTTCATAGTTTTTGATCTCCTTCAATTTCTTAGATATCTGGGAAGCACTTTATCTGCCCTTCCATTCTAAATCATAGGTTTGCTGGGTAGAGTAATCTTGGATGTAGGTCCTTGCCCTTCATGACTTGGAATACTTCTTTCCAGCCCCTTCTTGCCTGTAAGTTTTCTTTTGAGAAATCAGCTGATAGCCTTATGGGAACTCCTTTGTAGTAATTCTTTCCTTTCCTCTTGCTGCTTTTAAGATTCTCTCTTCATCTTTAATCTTGGGTAACTTAATAATAATGTGCCTTGATGTGTTCCTCTCTGGGTCCAACTTCTTTGGGACTCTCTGGGCTTCCTGGACTTCCTGGAAATCTATTTCCTTTGCCAAATTGGGGAAGTTTTCCTTCATTATTTATTCAAATAAGTTTTCAATTTCTTGCTCCTTCTGGCACACCAATAATTCAAATATTGGAATTTTTAAAGTTGTCCCAGAGGTTTTTAAGCATCTCTTCATTCTTTTGGACTCTTGTTTCTTCATTCTGTTCCAGTTGGATGTTTATTTCTTCCTTTTGTTCCAAATCATTGCTTTGAGTCCTGATTTACTTCCTGTCACTGTTGGTTCCCTGAATATTTTGCTTCATTTCACTTCAGGTATTCTTCATTTGTTCTTCCATTTTGTGACCAAGCTCAATCAGTTCTGTGAGCATTTCGATTAACAGGGTTTTGAACTCTCCATCAGATAGGTTGGCTATCGCCTCATCTCTTAGCTCTCTTTCTAGAGTTTTGTTCTGTTCTTTTATTTGGGCCATATTTCTTAGTCTCACCACACCTGTTAAGGTGTGGCTCCAGCCTTAGGTATTCACTAGGGCAGGCCAACCCTCCTTGCTGGGCTGCTGAACTGTCTGTGGGGGAGGGGCCAGAGGGAACAATGCAGCTCACCTGTTGGGCTCTAGCCCCACTTTCCAATGAACTCTGTGTGAGACTGGGAGCTTCTCCTACCACAGCAACTGCAGTAGTCTACAGTCAGCTCTGAGGCTCAGTTTCCCATTCAGTTAGCCCACTCTCTCAGTCTGCCACTTCATTGGGATGCTCTCTATCCACCTGTCTTACTGGTCTGTTTGGTCTGGTTGACTCTTTCTTTAATTCCTTGGTTGTCAGAGTTCCATGAAGTTTGATTTTCTGGCACTTCTTTTTGTTTATCGATTTTAGATTAGCTGTTATCCTCCTTTTGGTTGTGCGAGGAAATGATGGGTTTCTACCTATGCTTCCATCTTGGCTGGAACTGGAACACTTTTTTTTATCATTAAGTATTTTTTTATTGTCGTTCAAGTACAGTTGTCTCCCTCCCCCTGCCCCAATCAAATCTTAAACAGCACAGGATTTCACAAACTCTGAGAATATGCTTTAAAAAAGAGAAGAAAGAAAAATAAAAAGGAAGGAAAAAGGCAGGAGGAATAGTGAATAACTAAATGAACATCACAGAGTGGTGGCACAAAAGAAAGAATATAATCATGGTTTAAATAGATAATAAACTTCATTTCATGAAGAAAAATTTTCCAAGCAATTTCCTATAATTTTACAGTACAAGGTGAAGCAAAAGACAACTAATATGTGTTAAAGTCCACTACAAACTAGTCTGTTTACTTAATCCTCACAACCACCCAATGATGTCAGTATGATAATTCTTTTTAAATAAAATATATCAGAAATAACATGCGATAAAAATTATAGAAAACCATGTCTTAGGACCCGATCATGACACAAATATAGTCAGACATAAATGGAGTAAAAAAATCAAAATATTAGGTTAAATGTTCTTCCTTCTAAAATGAAGAAATATAGATAATATAGAGATGAAGAAATATTAACACAAGCAGAAGAGTCTAATGTTTTAAAACACTTTTTGGAACAACATTAAGTTGCTATTAAAGAGAAAAAATAATAAAGTACTATTCAGTGGAAAAAGGGGGGATTAATTTTGTGCCCCTTATTATTTTCTCTTTCTTTATAGAAGATGATCTTTTGTGCTGAGGAAAATTTAAAAATAATCAGTGGCAATATGGAAGCATAGAGACCATATGCAGAGAGTATAATCAAATTTAAAAATCAAACAGAAATAAAAAATCACTTTTAAAAGTTTTTACAAAGTATTAATAAAACAAAGTTTAGAGTCAATTAAATCAGTAACAGTAGTGCAGAAACATGTAGTCACAGCAAAAATTTACATGAAAAGTAGAACTTATGATACACACACACACACAGAGGAGAGAAATAAGTGCTATAGAGGAGAAAATAAGAGATGGTTTAATTTAACTAAAGAGTTTCCTTCTAATTAAGCCATTTATTTTATTACAGCATATTAGAGTAACAACTTAGCTTATTCCTAATAACTTTTTAATGATAATAAAATTATTGTTTCTTTTTTATATTATGAAATATATTTTGCTTATTATATAGCAAATATTCTGTAAAACATATAATCAAATACAGACATGCAAAAATATCTATGTATTAATCAGGCTAAGTGAGGTTTTGCGAATATAACCAAAAGATCCCCCAATCTCAGGGGCTTCAAACAAACATAGTATGTATTTTCTCACCCATGTAATATTGCCAATTGTGAATTGCTGTGATAAGCTTCTTGGGCTGACATAAGAAAACAGTACAGTCTGGGTGGCTTAACAGAAATTTATTTTTTCATAAATTGTAGGTTAAAAGTTTGAGATCAAAGTTCTGATGGAATTGATTTTTTCTGAGGCCACCTGTCCTGGCTTGCAGACCACTGCCCTCTCACTGTGTCCTCACAGGCATGGCCTGTTCTCCATCTGAGCACAAAAGGAGGGGGGAGTCTGGTTCTCTTCCTTTGTGTATAAGCACATTAATACTATCATATTAACACTGCACCCTTAAGACCGAATTCACTTTAAATACCCGCTAAAGGCATAATATCCAATAAAGTTACATCAGGAATCAGGCCTTCAGTATAAGAATTCTGACACAGTTCAGTCCATACAGTTGTCTTGAAAGCTATGAACATACCAAATATCTATGAGGAAAGAGAGTTGCAGTCCTATCATGTTTCTGAAGAGAAAAAAAATGGAATACTAAAAAAATGTTCAAGAAGACTATCAACATGTTTATAATTTTTCATTGCATGATTGTTTCATAACTTATTTAATTAATAATGCTGTGATAAAATCATTGTATAAAACTTTCCAAAATGTAATCTTCCAGTATTAATTGTACAAGAAAATTCTTATTAGTCAAATAGATGTATTAAACAGTTTGGAACATTCTGAGCATTTTATTGTACCCTGGCAAATTTTCCCACTAAAAATATTGTCAAATCATCTCACCTCCTTAAATCTTTAAAAACATTAAACATTATTATTTAAGAACAAAAGGAAAAGAGTAGGAAAAAATGTTGAAGAAGAAAACTTTGGCCAAGCACATTGTCAAAAATACACCATTTTATTCTTTTAATGTTTTCTTTTTAAAACAAGTCTTATCATCTTTTTGCTTGTACATATTTTTGATGAAACGTGGTTAATATTTTGGTTAATTTTTTTCAGCAAAACATTTGCCATTCAATTAAAATACTTTATCCATTCATAAAGTAATGAATAAGGTAATTATTCATCATTTTAAGGAAGAATTCTAAATTCTAATATACATAAAAGTTTATACACAGATATTGGCCAAAAATCCCAAATAAGGAATCGATATTTAGCAACAGCCTATCCTGACGAAGCCCCAAAGAGCAAGGCTAAAAAGTAGAGGTAATGTTATCTTTCTCTTAGCCATTTTTATCATAAAGTCATAAACTCACATGCCACCATCTGAAAGCATATCTATAATATCAGAAAGAACACAATCTTTTTTTAAGAATAATATTAGAATTTGAAGGATGAATAATCATCTCTGATCTTTACCATTGTTTCTTTATCTCACCAGAGATCATAGTTAAGTGTGGATAGCCTCTGAAGAAGGTACAAGTCCATTAATCTACCAAGTGCTGAACTTCCTCCCGGCCCTCCTATGCCCTCTAGTCTTCAGCTGGATGTGAGCTCCTGCCTCAAGCTATTTACACCATGATCAGGCTAGTAATTAGCAAAATGTTTAATATAATATAGAAGCAATTAGGAGGTGATAACATGCAATTAAGATGTTTTCAGATTAAAGATTTTATAGTGCTCTTTTTCTTGAAAAGATAAAGTGCCTATCTCAAAATGTCAAACTGCAGTGATTTAATCTGAATTATTTTCAATTAATATGCATGTATTCTTGCGATGTGTTAACCGTTGTTATTGACATTGATAAATTAAGCTCATCCCAGCTGAATTTATCCTTGAGTTGCTCTATATTTCCTGAATGTCAGCTCTTTATTCGTATTTTTTTTCTTTGCCTACAAGCTGTGCGTGATCTAACTATAAGTCCCTTGATTCATCCCTGGGATTATAGTGATGTGTCAGTCTGGAGGAACAATAATCTGAAAGGGCATTGTTATAAATAGAGTGTTAGAATATAATTGTTTGTCATGTCATTTCTCCTCTTTAAATTCCCTTGAGTCCTGTTGAAGTAATTTAGACAGCTAAGATGACAAGAGTCTTGAGACTGTACTTATAGAGTTGTCCAATACATCTTTTGCCTATTCTGCCTTTTGAGACCATCTCATCTGAAAAGTAGGAAATGCAAACATCAAATGAGTTTTGACTACAGTGTGGATTTAATTTGAGAGTTTACAGAGGCCACTCTTCATATAATACAAGAATTATGTCTCCTAATTCATTTTGTACTTGTTGGGACAATAGCTATTAAATGCCATTTAAAATTAATTAGATATTGTCATGAGTGAGCCCAATAGCTATTGAAAATAACTGAAAGGAATTAAATATTTAATGTATAGAAGTTGTTTTTTTAATAAAGAATGTGCAGATAAATGGGTTGGGAGTAAAACATTTAATTTTTAGTTAAAAGATCTAGAGAAAGCTATAATTTTATATCAGCTTCATTATTTGTAAATTAAGAGTAATATTAATGATTACAGCAGTAATATATATGTCAGATAATATGGTGATAGAGTTAGAAACAAATTTAATGTTTCTTTCTAAACAAGATGTACTGAAATGCCTCAAATTTAAGAATTATCACTTATTAAGAAACACTTCCATCTACCCTTGGTTTAACAACTAAAATTGTATTTTTTACAAATGATGAACAAATATGATTTAAGAGGCAACAGTTTATAGAGTAATGAATATGCCTTATGCCAGGATAGATTTACCTAGTAAATGAACACACTTTAGATTTGG
The DNA here is from genome assembly GCA_004024845.1 of Tonatia bakeri. Lineage (NCBI taxonomy): Eukaryota > Metazoa > Chordata > Mammalia > Chiroptera > Phyllostomidae > Tonatia > Tonatia bakeri. Next base: position 201,317 of record PVIA01002279.1, on the reverse strand, counting down.
TTGATTTTTTTCCTATACAATCTTACTAAAATAAGAAATTTTAGTGTCTTAACAAAAATTGTTATGTTTATAAAGAAAGAATTTAACATTTATTTACTTGGCAGTTTTTGTGAATTTGACCATGGCCTTTGAAGTAGGAAAGCTAGATGATGACTGTAGTTATGTAAATAAAATGTTAACTTTAAATTATATTTACATGTCATCTACAATAAGAAATACACTCAATTTTACTAATATTTAATATGTAATTGACATTCCTTCCCTTAGGCTGTCCTGTGTCAAGAGCCCACACTGAGGCCAAGTGTTATATCCATGTGCAATGTGTCCTAGGGCAAAAGAGGAGTTCACAGCATGAAAGTACCAGTGGGGGAATCATCAAGGCATTTGTTTTCTTTTGCTATATCTCCATGCAGTGCATGGTTAAGTGAGTTTGTGAACAATGTTATTTAGTTTTAATTAAGCTAATATTTCTGCAAAGTGATTTTATAATATTTCCGCAAAGAAAACGCAGCTGAACATACTCATCATGCAAGTGCAAGTAAATTTCAATAAAAATCTTTGCATAATTGGAGATGGGATTAAAAAATTAACATCCTGATTTAATAAGAGGGTCCAATAATGCTTTTCTTCCATTTGGGACACTTGTCTTTGATAAGTATCTTATTCAGTGGTGGCAATCATTAAGCAGATATCAAAATAAATTGAACTTAAAACTAGAGCTTTAAACACATAGCTGTATTTCAAATTTTTAAAGTAAAACAGTTTAAATTATAAATAATAACCATGCATTACTTCCATCAAGTGTTGTTTGAGTGATATAGATAAGAAAACATTAATAAACAAAATATAGTAGGTATTTTAAATTTTTATTTGTTCTAGACAAGTTTTATTCTAACTTTGAGTATACTATGCATTCACAGAATGAATATATATATATATATATATACACACACACAATGATAAAATATATTAGCTCAAACTAAAGTTCATAGAACAAAATTTCTCTTGATATTATACACCCCTATTTCTTTACAAAACAATAAATGCCTAGAACAATACATTGGCAGTAGTAGGTGCACAATATATATTTGTTGAATAACATTATTATTAGCCCACCATTTTCCATATATTATTAACCAGTCATGTCAATAACCTCCTCCCCACACTCAATTTCTGTCTTTGAGAACCTCTTACATGCTGGCCATAGTTGATGCACAGCTGACAAGCTGCCCAGTTTAATTCTATCTTTCCCCAAAATGAGGCACTGGCAGTTTGGAGTAGGCAACAGCAAAGCATCTAATTAAGGTTGGTGAGATCTCTCGGGACCAAGATCTGGCTGGGTTGTGAGCACTTGGTATATTCAGAGCGTTAGGCTGACTAAACAATCTTTTGTAAATGTTGCTTTAAGATGAATAGTATTCTGGGTAAGCCAATTCACATAGACATTAAGGCCATGCTTTGCACCGGGCTAAGTGCAACTAAGTTCAGAGACAGAGACTAGACATTAAGAGTCTGGTTATCTGGCTTTTTAAAGTTTATTTTAAATAATCTAAGCATATAATGTTATAAGAAATCAACATTACTTTTATCGGAGTAATAGCACTCATCCTACACTAAAACTACAGCTTCTAATATTTGTATAATTTGAAGATAATTTCTTGGCCACTTGCCTATATGGATCATGAAAAGAACACTCATCCCTTCATTAGCATTCTGAATATTATCAAAATTGTAAATGGTCTGCTAGTATTCAGGATACACTAATTTTACTATTATATTTATTTGTTTTTAAACAATCAATGAAAAAATTAAGTAGCTTCATACACTGGTCAGTGTTTGTAGCTCATTGTAGTTAAATAAAAATGAGAAAATAATACTCATCTTCCCCAAATAAATTTATTCATATATATTACATATATATTCATAGACACTTGAGAACATGCAGTATTTTTTAACCCATGTAATGTTTCATTTATCAGTAACTAAACTAAGAAATGAAATGAAGATTTTAAAAAATCTTCCTGATAATTTTAATTCTATGTGTGATATACATTTACATTTCCAACCCTTTAGGGAAAATTGAAAGAATTTTAACAACTGTGCAGTTTAGTTACAACTGTTTGCTAATAAAAGACTGATTTTATTTCACAGCAAGTAAAAATTACAGATAGCACAATGCTCCAACTAACACACAGACTTCATTATGTTCTACCTAGACGTATGCATGTGTTTATAAAATGTGGGCTCTCTGCTTTACAATACATAGAATAACTAACTAATTTTGAAAATCCGATCTTAAAACCTAATTCAAAGGAAAAACCTCTCAACCTGACAAAAGGAATTATTACCGGAGATTAAACTGCTTGATGTTCTCCATTGTTCTAGCTGAGTCAGGAGGGAATATTAATTGAGATGTGCCATGGATTCCGGTGTGTGTTCCATAGTGGTTCACAGGTTTCCTGGTGGTCCTTCCAACAGGAATAGCATAAATGAGTGGAATAAGAAGGATCATTCTGAACCACAGTCATTAAGCCATTGTTCTGTTTGGCACAAAAGGTAATGGTTGGTTGATTTGCTTTCTTTCTGTGCTGTTCTGATTTTCCCCCTTACACCCTAATCTCAACCACTTCCTCTGTGAGTCATCAGCAGCTGGACCCAGTGAGACCACAGGAACAGGCTCCTGGAAAGGAGCGCTAATGGAGCCTATTACTCAAGTTCAATTCTCTTTAAGTGTGGTAAGAACAGCAAGTTACAAGTAGATAGAAAAAAAAATGAATTGTTTTGCATTTTCTACTTTGAAGAGCTTCCAAATCATTCTGACCTCTTTATATTTTTGTGCAGGCACAGGATAGATGTATTTAGCTCAATAGTTCTTATGAAGAAATGCAATTAGATAAAAAATTAATATCACTACTCACAGTAATTTAATTATATTTGAAGTACTTTTATTGTTTATTGGTTTTGTTTTGTAGTAGTTTATATTCTTTTACAAATTTTGAAAGCAATATTTTTGCACCTTTTATTTCACCATATAGAATTCATATAATAGTTTATGCTAGTGCTATATTTCATATAGTTACTATTATAACCTCCATTATATATAAACACTTCTATTTTCTCATCACATAAGGGGATCTTGAATGAGATCCACAAAGAACAGCTTGATTTATAGTTGTTTTCTCTCCATCCTATTTGGAAATATAAAGAAAAAAGAAAAAAAACTCAGCGTAGCATCAGGTTTTGATATGAGGCAGTTCCCACAGTGTGCTCACAATATCTCCTTTGTTGTATATCTAAACCAAGGTTTAGGTTAGAGATTTTACTAAAGAAAAGTTTGGGCATATCTGAGATTCTTCGAGGTGATGGGTTACTTAACAAGACTCTGAAATAAGAAAGCCTAGATCTCAGATTTCTATTACTATTAAACTCCTCATGTGGAATCTAAGATTCCTTCAAGTAAACTAAGATATTTAAAAATGCTAAGAATTATTAAAGAAATCTTATTGGTTAATATATTTCTCCTATAGGTGTTATAAAGGAAATTAGCAACAACCACAGATGATAGTGTCTCTTTGTTGACTAGAAGTATAAGAAAATTAGATGAGGTCTCTGAGGGCAATTATGCAGGTAGAGAAAGTTTGCAGTGATCAAGTGTTAGAGGCCTGTGTCCTCACTATGTTCTTTCTACCCATATATAATTGTTTTTTTTCCCTTTTACACTCACTTTAAGGTATCGGTATCTCTTTGTTCCCAGTCTCCCTGTTTTCCCATCAGGTTATGTGTTGACTAGGAGGCTCCATCTACTGAACCCAACCTACCATCTATTCTTCAAGGGTCATGTTCCTGAAATTCTTTGGGTATTCTTCCCTTTCTTTAAATACTTTAGGGGTGAAATTTTTGAAAAATGTATTATGATTTGCCCTACTTAGAAACATTTTCAACCAACAATAGATTTCAAAAGTTTAAAAAAGGGCAGTATAATTCTCTCATACATCAGCATTTAAAATCTATTTCTACTGAATGAGATTATGTCCAAATTATTTTGTTGGTAAGAAAAATTATTTTTTGCCTTAGGTACATTAGTAATTAGGAAATTTTAAGTATCATATATGTTATTATTCTGAAAGTATATTTTTAGCAACAAAAGAATGCCAGCCAAAAATGTAACGTTAATTTTCTGGAGAATTTTAATTATCTCTTTGTAAATTTAAAAAAACACCTTTTGGGAGTTGAGGAATAATAAGGGATTTAAGATCCAATGTTTATAAATCCCACATCAGTTTTTAGCAATAGGTGGCTTTAAAAGTAACCAACAGAAATCCTGAAAATGAAAACAAATAACGTTTTTTTACATGTGTGTTTTACACTGCTTGATATTGTCAGGTATTTTAAGAGTCATCATTACACATTGGATAATATCACCATACCTATTCAACTAGTTACCCTTTCTCAAAGTGAATGGCATGCTAGATAAGCAAGTTTCACCAGTTCAGATGTAAATTAATTTTAGTTAGGAAAAGGATAATTAAAATTTACTCATGTGTTTTGGAGAAATTCACCAACTTTTATAGCATTCTACTTCAAATTAATCCCTGATTTATGCTGATTTGCTTTCATTTAATTTCTGGTACTAGGATTACAATACTTTCCCCCATATGTTTTAACTTCCATTTATTCAGGATATATTAGTTTTATACAATAAGACACCTGACAGTTTTCCAATCTTTAGATCTATAAAAGGTTGGTATAAGTCTGAAAGCCTTCACGTTACACCCGCTTTTAATAGACTTGTTTTACAATGGAAGTGGATTTCTTTTTTAAAATTTTAAACTATTCACGATTTCTTGTTTTTTTTTTTTATGGTATTGATTATATTTATGATAACACTTCAAAAATTGTACAAATATTAAGTGGCCTCAAAGACCTTTGTTGTATATGAAACATAAAGCAGATATCAATAGATGCCGACTATTTCCAAAAGTCAGAGGAACAGAGAACTCATTAAAAAAGAACAATAAAAGTGTTATTCAAAGCAGGAATTCTTTTTTATTAAGACTTTATTTATTTATTTTTAGAGAGGGGAAAGGAAGGAGAAAGAGAGTGAGAGAAACACCAATGTGTGGTTGCCTCTTGCATGTCCTTATTGGGGATCTGGCCCACAACCCAGGCCTGTGCCCTAGACTGGGAATCAAACTGGCAACCCTTTGATTCACAGGTGGGCCCTCAACCCCTGAGCCACACCAGCCAGGGCTTAAAGCAGGAATTCTATAGTCAGGAATTTTTTTATTTAAATCCTAGCTGTATCATTATTAAAAATGTTATCACAGACTTATTACCTCACTTCTCTAAGCTTTAGTCACCCCCTCCGTGCAACAGAAACAATATTAGTCCCTGCCACATAAGCTGGCTGTGACTATACAGTGATTAGCTCAATGTTTTGAATAAAGTAAGCTGTCAGACAGAAAATTATTATTACTTATCAGAATTTCCACATCAATTTACCAGTACCATATTAATGTCTACATGCATTATAGTTATTTGTATATTTAGATTATAGTTTCCACAAAATTCACATTGCAATTGGATCCATATCTGTTTCAGCTTTGGACCACCATAATACCTCCAAACTATCTTTCAAAAGAACATCTACTTAAAGTCATCAGAGTGGTAGCTTTACCAAAATGGCACCATAGGAAACTGCAGCCTCTGTTTTTCCCACAGAGATCAACAAGACAGCAATACACGCATATACACCCAGCTCTTAGACTGCTCTGGAGTTCATTGAAACATCAGCTGCACAATAGAAGAGAACCCTGGGAATAACAGCCTGAAAAATGGAGAAAGATGGCTTCATTCTGCCTGCATCATCACAGCTACCAAGCAGAGTTGTTCAGCACCAGGAAGGAACTCCCATTATAGAGTCCCCTCATGGCTTAAAGGAACCGCAGGGTGAGCCACCAGCTTCCCCAGCCACTTCAGTTTTACTCCTCACACAGACTGGCACAATGGAGTCTAGATGGCCAGGAACAGGAGGAAAAACAGGTACAGCCGTGCAGCTCTAGTAATGGTGGTTAACCAGTGAATTGCTCTGCAGATATACCCAGAAACCTTTGTTACTAAAAAGATAAAACAACAACAACAAAGCAATAGATAGCACAGTCACTGTGGACACCCTACAGGTTTTCACCGCAGCTCCCAGGAACCACACTGGGGGCCAGTTCAGGCCTTAGTGGCTGGGCAAGTAGAAGATGCCAGCCTAGACCACACATCTGACCCCTACTGCAGTGCACTTGCACACCAACAGCTTGATGCCTATCAGAAGCCTCAACTGCCACATGCATATCTGGCAGGGAGACTGGGCAGCATGGAATTGCATACCAGAGCCAAGGCCCCCATAGCTGTTCATTGGTCTGGATCAGCCCCTGTATCTATTACAGGTCTGCACCATGCACTTACAAGTAGCTAGCCCCTCCAGCTATCTACTTACACAACCCTGACCCAACCCTTATCATTTACCTCTTCTGCCACGCAGCCATGATGAAATACAGCAGCCTCAGGTGCACACTGACAACCAGGCCCCCACAGGCTCCAGTGCACTCACAGTTAGCACTGACCCCTGCTGTCTGCCTGGCTCTCACCACAACAAGTGTTATGCAACTGATCTCTGACACTACACAAGCACCTGTAGTTGGTTCTCACAACTGAGTGTGTGCACACCACCAGCTCTCACCACCATGGGCCTGCATGTGTCCCAGAATATTGAACCTGGAGGCACCAATGAGGATCCCAACAACCTTTACAATCACTGAGGATCCTCTTCAGCACTTGCCATGGACCACAGTTGTCAATGTTGTGAACTCCACAAAAGAAAGCAACTGCCAACCAAGAAATCTTTACCCAGCAAGTGTGTCCTTCAGAAATTAAATTAAGAAAAACACTTTCTCATAAATTCTAAGTTCATTGCCACTAGACCTACCTTACAATAAATGCTGAAAGACATTCTTCAAAGTGGAAAAATACTACTTAGTAGCATGAAAACATATGAAAGTATGCAACACACTGGTAAAAGTAAGTATATGTCAGATTTGGAAAATTCTAATACTGTAATATAGTTATGCATTAGCCATTTGACTCTAGTATAAAGGTTAAGGGACACAAGTATTAAAATCATTGTAGTTATAATAATTTGTTAATAGATATATAATATAAACTCATATAAATTGTGACAAAAAAGCATAAAATCAAAGGGAACAAAAGGGTAGATTTTTGTATGAAATAAAAGTTAAGTTGCTATATGTATAAGGTGTGTTATATAAGCCCCATGGTAACCCCAAGGCAAAACCTATGGTAGATTCAGAAAAGATACAAGGAAAACAAAAACATATCACCTATGGAATCATATCACTACAGAATCCAGAGCTTAGAAACAAACCCTTGCATTTTTGGTCTACTAGTGTGTGACAAAGGAGCTGAGAATACTCAGTTGGGAAATTATTGTATTTTTAATATATGGTGTTGGAAAACTGGATAACCGCATGCAAAAGAAAGAAATTGTACTCCTGTCTTATAGCAATCACAAAAATTGGCTTGAAATGATTAAAGGCTTAAACATAAGAACTGAAATTGAAAAACTCTTAGAAAAAAATACTCAGGGAAAAAGCTTTTTACATTGGTCTTGGTCACCATTTAAATTTTAATGTGACACCAAAAACACAAACAACAAAAGCAAAAATTAATGTATGACCACATCAAACTAAAAATACTGAAAAAGCAACCTACAAAATGGAAGAAAATATTTGCAAAGCATATAAGTTAATATCCAAAACATATAATGAACTCACACAAACCAACAGTAAGAAAAAACACAAAAGCAAAATAACAAATAAACTTTCCCTAAAGAATTTGATTAAAAAATGGGCAGAAAAACTAAATACACATTTCCCCAAGACATACAAATGGCCAACAAGTATATAAAAGGGTGCTCAACTTCACAATCATCAGGGAAATATAATAAAAATTGTAATGAGCTATCATTTGACTACCTGTTAGGATGACTACTAGAAAGAAGGAAAGAAGAAAGAAAGAAAGAAAGAAAGAAAGAAAGAAAGAAAGAAAGAAAGAAAGAAAGAGAGAAAGAGAGAGAGAAAGAAAGAAAGGAAGAAAGAAGGAAAGAAAGAAAGAAAGAAAGAAAGAAAGAAAGAAAGAAAGAAAGAAAGAAAGAAAGAAAGAAAGGTAGAAAGAAGGAAAGAAAGAAGGAAAGAGAGAGAAAGAAGGAAGGGAGAGAGGGAGGGAGGGACAAGAGAAAACAAGAGTTGGCAAGGATGTGGAGAAAAGGGAATCCTGAGCCCTGCTGATGAAAATTTAAATTGGTAAAGCCACTCTGAAAACATTGTGAAGGTTCCTTTAAAATTAATAATAAAACCATCATATGATTCATCCAGTGATTCCACTTCTGGGTAATATCCAAAGGAAATGGAAACAATGTCAAAGAGGTACCTGTACTGTCATGTTCATTACAGCATTACTCACCACAGCCAAGGTACAGAAACAACCTGTGCCCATCAACAGATGAATGGATAAGAACATGTGATATATATAATTATAACTATATATATTTATATATATAATGGAATATTGTTCAACAATGAAAAAGAAGGAAATTCTGCCATTTGCAACATCTTTGAAGGTGTGTGCTAAGTAAAATAAGTCAGACACAGAAAGAGAAATGATGTATGACTTCATGTATACATGGAACCAAAAACAGAGTGCTATGGTGCTTACCAGGGTCTAGCGAGTGGGAGAAATGGAAATAGGGAGAGGTTGATTTAAGAAAATAGATTTATATAATTCAGCATTTTTTTTTAAATCTAACTTTTTACACAAAGAATTTGGAAATAATGAATCAATAATTTCATAAAGCCTATGGAATGGTCTGAATGTTTCAACTTTTCCATCATTTATGTTTAAACCTATTGTCTAACGTGATGGTATTAAGAAGTAGGGCCTTTGAGTGCTGCTTAGGTCATAGGAGTGGAGCCCTCATGAGTGATATCAGTGCTCTTATAAAATAGAATCCAGACAGATCCCTCACTCCTTCCACCATGTGAAGAAACAGCAAAAAATACACTACCTCTAAACCAGAAAGCAGGCTTTCACTAGCCACCAAATCTACCAGTGTCTGATCTTGGACTTAGTCTACAAAACTGTAAAAATAAATTTCTGTTTTTTTATAAGTTAAAAAAGGATCTAATATTGTCAATAATATTATAACAACTATATATAGGGCCAGGTGGGTACTTGAAATATCAAGGGGCCACTTTGTAAAATATATGATTGTCTAATCACTGTGCTATACACCTGAAACTAATAAAAAATAAATTTGAATGTCAACTGTAATTGAAAAATAAAAACTGAAAAAGGGATCTGAGAGCACATGAGAAATGTTTACAAATGATTTAAAGAAAAAGACACATTTATTATTGGGTCCGATTAATATTTATTTAATAAAATATTAATTCATGTTTTAATTAATTAACCAGTCAAATAAAGTGTACTTATGTAGTAAAATAAAAGTGTTGGATTAGAGCTGATTTTGAATTTAGTCACTGCCCCTATTAACCATGTTAGGGGGCTTTATGCTTCTTGAACCTCAAATACTGTAAAAAATAAATAATTTAAATTTAAATGATGTGCCATATGTGAAAATACCAGCTTACAGTGCCTGGTCAATCAGTGGCACTTCAAATTTGAATGATATTACCTTTAAATAGGCTCACAAAATATCTTAAAATTATTTTATTGTGTTTTTTTACTTAGGTCTTTTAATTACAAACTATGTATTCACAAAGCTAATTTGTCTATGAAGCTGTATACAAATAATTTAAGATTAGTTATATAAGCATAATAGGGAATGAAAGTTCCCCAAAATACATATGAAATTGAAGAGCATGTTTTTCTCAGATCCTTTTATTTTCCCAAGTAATTTATCCTATATCTACTGACAATAATATTCTAATAATTTTTTAAAAAGGTCCTTAACATGAAAGTATATCTTATCCCATATTTTATTGCAGAAGTATTTAATGGGTATGGATTAGTTTCTTGGGGCTGCCATAACAAAGTGCTTCAAATTGGGAGTCTTACAAAAACAGAAATGTATTCTTTCCCAGTTCTGGAGGCTAGAAGTCTGCAATCAAGGTGGCAGTAGGGCCATGGTCCTGCTGAGACTAAGTAGAATCCTGTCTTGCCTCTTCTTCATTGGAATGGAGCTACATCACTCCAGTTTCTGCCCCTGTTGTAATATGGAATTCTCCTCATGGGTCAGTGTCTTTTCATCTAAACCCCCCCTTATAGTGAATTAGGGCTCCCTCCCCCCAAAAAAACCCCGTCATCTTAATTAAATTATATCTGAAAATACATAATTTGAAAATAAAGTCATGTTCACAAGCACAAGATGTTGGGATCCTAATGAGTCTTTTATTGGGTACAACTGAACTCTGTTATATCACAGGCAATGTTCAAGGCACTAAGGACACAATAGTAGAAAAGACAAAGAAAAGAAGTCTTCTAATAATGGAAATAATATTTATTTTTGCATTGGGAAAAGAATGTTTGGGCTCTATATCAATTCAGGAGTTACATCTTGCATAATTTTTCTATCCCAGGAATTGTTTAAATCTTTATTTCTATTTGGAGAGAATTCACATTTTTTTTTCTATTTTGAGTCTTTCATTGTGACTCAATATGAATTAACACATTATATCTTTCAATTTATTTAGATAGTTTAGACTTTAAAAATATATCAGCATGCTTTGGTAAGTTAATACCTAAGTATTTATTTTTGAGTTATAAATAGTTTTGCATTTCTAATTTTGACCTTCATGTGTTCATTGGTAGTGCTCATAAATGCATGTGATTTTTGCATGTATATCTTTTGTTCTGGGAGCTTGCTGAACTCAACAGGTTTAAGAGGTTTTTTGTAGATTCCTTGGAAATTTCAACTTAAATATGTCCTTTACAAATATGAACTGTTTTATTTCTTCTTTTTTAATGTTTATTCCTTCCCTTGCCTTATTACACGGGCTGGAACTCCCACTACTTTGTTGAATAAGAGTGGTTAGACTGTACATTTTTGCCTAATACTTATCATAGTGGCACCATTAGATATAATCTTAGCTGTACAGTTATTTTGGGGGAGTTTATTTATTTTTGTTGTTGATGCTATTGCAAATGTCCCCATCCCCACCTTTGCCACCTCCTCTTAGCCCCCATCTCCCCTTCCCTGTTGTCTGTGTCCAGGGTTATACATATATGTTCTTTGGCTAATCCCTTCATCATCTAAAAAAATTAAAAATGGAACTGCCTTTTGACTCAGTGATCCCACTTTTTGGAATATATTTTAAGAAGCCTGAAACACTATTGGAAAGAATATATGCCCTCTTATGTTCATAGCAACATTATTTACAATAGTCAAGATCTAGGAACAGCCCAAGTGCTCATCAATAGATGAGTGGATAAAAAGTGTAGAATATTTTTGGTAGACAGTCATTGTCAGGTTGAAGAAGTTCCCCTTTATTTGTATCTTTTGTGCAGTGTTATCATGAATGATTTTTTAATTTTATCAAGTGCTTCTATGTATCATTCTATTGTGAATTTTCTTCTTTAGCTTTCTAATATGGTGAATTACAATGATTGATTTTTTAAAATGTTGAACCAACCTTCATCCCTGGAATGAATCTCACTTGTATATAGTGCAGAATTATGTGTGTGTGTGTGTATGAATTATATTATATACTATTTTATTATGCCTACATTAATGAGGAATATTAATCTTTAGGGAATTTTTGGGGTTTTTTTTTGTACTGGCTTGGTATCAGAGCAATATTAGTTTCATAAAATTAATTGAGAAGTTTCCTTTCTCTCATATTTTCTGCAATAGATTGTACAGAATCAGTTCTTCAACATTTGATAGAAGTATAGTAAAACAGTTTGGGCCAGGAAATGTCTTTTCAGGAGAATTTTAAAATTAGGAGTTTAACTTTCTGAAAGTCATAGGGTTATTCACACTGTCTGTGTCATGTTAGGTACATTGCAATAGTTTCTATTTTTGACAAAGTGTTTCATTTAGTCTAGGGTATCATACTTATGTGTGTCATATTCCTGTATTTTGTGTTGTCTGCAGACTCTAGTTATTCCTTGTTTCATTCCTAATATTAGCAATCTACATCTTCTCTTTTTTCTGTCAGTCTTACCAGAAGTCATTTTAATTTTTTCAAGAAACTAGTTTTTGTTTTATTCAAATTCCATTTTTCTACTCTCCAGTTCATTGCTTCTGTTCTTATCTTTATTGATTTTTTCTTTTCCTCTCTTTGAGTATAATTTGCTTATTTCTAGGCTCTTGAGATGCACACTTAGTTTATTAATATGAGTTTTCTCCTCTGTTCATTGTGTGCATTAAATGCTTTAAATTTCTTCTCAGGACTGCTTTAGCTGTGTCCCACAAAATTTGATATTTGGAATTTTTATTTTTATTCACTTTAATGTGTTTTTATATTCACCTTGAAACCTTTTCTTCATAGATGACTTAAAGATGTTTTGTTTAGTTTTCAAGTGTTTAGTGATTTTTTCTATCTTTGCATTAATGATTTCTAGTTATTTCAAAAGATTTCAGTTCTTTTAAACTTTTTGAAGTTTGCTTTATTTCTCTTCTATCAAATCAGTTATGTCTCTTGATACATAAGAATATCAAATACACTTTTTAAAAAATTTTTCAATGATTTCCCTAGAATTTGCATGTGCATTTACAATGAATCCAAGGTCACCTTCCAATAACTGTATACTACTTCGCCGGTACTGCAATTACCAAACAGCAGAGTGTTTCTCAGCACATTCCTTATAACATTGTTGTCCTTATTTCATGTATTTGTAAACTATAAATACTGAATACTTTGTTACTTTGGAAAGTTACTTTGGAAAAGTAGTTACCTATTAGATAAAAAATAAGAATAACAAAATTTTACTTATCTTTATTTATTATTTCTCCAATGTTCTTCTTTTTTTTATGTAGATATAAATGTCTGGCCTCCATCATTTTTTTTTCCTCTGAAGAACTTTGAACACTTCTGACAAGTTACATTTAGTGGCAGCATATTCCTTCCATTACTGTATGTCTAAAAAAGGTTTTATTTGTCCATCACTTTGGAAAGATAATTTTACTGGATACAAAATTCTGGGTTAGTGTTTTTTTTTTCTTTGAACACTAAATATGTTTGCTTTCACTCTTACCTGCATGGTTTCTGAAGTTCGGTCTGATGTAATTCTTACCTTTGCTTCTCTTTGGATAAGATTATTTTTTCCTCTGGGTTCTTTCAAAATTTTCTCTTTGTCTTTAATTTTCTTCAGTTTGGATAGATTATGTCTGGTGTAGTTGTTTATTTTTAGTGTTCATTCTGCTTGGTGTTCTCTTGAGTTTTTTGACCAGTGGTTTGGTTATCCATCATTAATTTTGAGAAATTCTCAGCCATTATTATTTCAAATATCTTTCTCCCTTCCCTCCCTCCCTCCCTCCCTCCCTCCCTTTCTTCCTTCCTTCCTTCCTTCCTTTCTTCCTTCCTTCCTTCCTTCCTTCCTTCCTTCCTTCCTTCCTTCCTTCCTTCCTTCCTTCCTTCCTTTCTTCCTTTCTTTCTTTCTTTCTTTCTTTCTTTCTTTCTTTCTTTCTTTCTTTCTTTCTTTCTTTCTTTCTTTCTTTCTTTCTTTCATCTTCTGGTATTCATATTATGTTATACCATCCATAATTGTCTTAGTTTTTGTATAGCCTGTTTTCAGCATTTCTTTCTCTTTTCTCTTAACAAGTGAGTTTTAGAAATTTCTATGGACACTTTTTCAAGCTTACCTTGCATGTGTCTAGTGTATTGATGAGCTCATCAAAAGCATTCTTCATTTATGGTACAGCATTTTCGACTTTAAGCATTACTTTGTTATTGTTTCCTAGAGTTTTTGTCTCTTTGTTTACACATTTCATCTATTCTTGAATAAAATGGACTATTGCATATAAGTAGCTGTTATATAGAACAGGTGATATCCACTTTTTCCATGAGATTCCTTAGCACATTAATCATAGTTGTTTTGCATTTTCAATTTAATAATTTCAACATCTCTGTCATCTCTGAGCCTAGTTCTGATACTTGTATCTTCAGACTGCATTTGTTCTCTCTTAGTATGCATTTTTTTGGGGGGGAGTTGTTTGTTTTTTTGAAAGCTGGAAATGATGTACTGATTAAAAGGAACTGTGATAAATAGGTCTTTAGTATGAAGTTTTATGTTTATCTGTTTAATATAGCCATGGTTGTTAGAGGCAAACTATTTTAATGTCACATTTTGCTTTTTCCTGTTGTCTTTGGTTTTTAACAGACACATTTCTAAATGTGTTTCAAATGACTTACGAGCCCTGAACAGTGTGGTCCATTGGTTGGAGCATCATCTGGTAACCAAAGGGTTGCTATTTGACTCTCGGTTGGGCCACATACCTAGGTTGTGGGTCCATCTCAGGTCCAAGCACAGGTGCCTGTGACCCCATGGTCTGTATGGGTATGATCCTGGGTCCAGCTCGGATCTGGGTCTTGATGTGTAGAAGACAACCAATCTATGCTTCTCTTGTATCTGTCTCTTTCTCTCTCCTTGCTCTCTCTTTCTAAATAAAGTAAATAAAAAAGTCCTGTGGTGAGGATTAAAAACAAATGACTCACCAGACTTTGTGACTAGCTTTTTCACTCTGAGTTATCATGTGATCAGTAGAAGTTTTTTACTCTATAATAGTTCACCCATTGTCTTTATAAGTTTGTTTTTGTTTGTTGTTTAAATATTCTTGCTCTGGTTCATTGTGGATTACTACTATATTCTCTTTTGAATGTTTTATTCTTTTCTATTTATATTTAGCTCTACTATATGCCCAGAATGGTATTCTGTGTATATTTGAGATAGTAGTAAAATTTTATATTATTTTTGTGGAGATAAAATCTTTCTATAATTTATTTTCCAAAATAAAACATTATCAAAGTGAAAAGTTATAGAATGAATAATTACATTAGGCCAAAATAATCTCCACACAATATAGTAAAAGGGCCTACATTTCCCATTGCTTACAAACAGTACCACATTTTTCATAAATCAAGTGTTCATATATGTGAGTTTTGTCTGTCCTTGTGCTAATACTATGCTAATAATATACTATGCCTTTATAATGAGATTTGATATACTCTAGAACAAACTCTTATATCTTTAAGAGTATCCTGGCTGTTCTTATTTTCCTGTATACAAATTTACAATTAGTTTTTTAACTTCCACAAAACACTTCTCTTGGGACATTGTAAGACATGCTGATTTTATAAGTAAACTTAAGAAAAATTGATAACCTTACAATGTTGAGTCTTTTGATTCATGAATATGTATATCTCTTCATTAGTTTAGCTTTTCTTTAATTTCATTTAATGTTTCATAATTCCTTGCATTTTCATATCTTTATTAAATGTATTGACTATTTGATATTTTTGATGTTAGTGAAATTTAGACGAATATTGTCTTTTTAAAACTATTTTGTTGCTATTAAATGAAAATTTATTTATATGTACCAATTTGTTTCTTATAATATTGCTAAACTCTCTTATTAATTTAAATCATTTATGTGTAGATTATTTTGGATTTTTTATGTAAAGAATTATTTAATCTGAGAGTAATGAGTGTTCTGTTTCTTCCTTTCTAGTTCTTCTATTTTTATATCCTGTACCAGCTGAGTATTCTGTAATTTGTAGGCAAAAGTAGTATTTTTTACTCTTATACAGATTAATAAATAAAATTGTAAAATTAAATGGTTTTGTCCAACATCATTGAAGCACCTGTTATCTATTGTTTAGACATTAGGTCTCCTGCCAAGTTCTTGGGAGGGCACTGGCTTTCCCAAAAGAGCACTCCTTGCACTTGGACTCCACTGGGTTTCACAATCTCCTCCTTGGATCCCAAACCTCCCACAAGGGCACTTTTTTCTGTAGATGGCTGAAAAATTGTTGTTGAGCAGTCATAAGAGTGAGAAGCTTCTTATTTCACCATGTTGCTGATATCACTCCCTGTAGATGAAACTTAAATATAAATAAAAAGAGTCAATCTGAAAAACTATGTATGGTATGAATCCAACTATATCATATTCTGGAAATGGTAAAACTATGAGGAAAGTAAAAATATCATGGGTTAAAAAATTCCAAGGGTTAAGAGAGAGAAAGGGGTGAGTAGCAGAGAGAATTTTTAGGGCAGTAAAGCAACCCTATCTGATACCAGAATGGTAGAAACGCCATTATCATTACACATTTGTCCCAACCGATGAAACATACGACACAAGGACTGAACCCCAAGGTGAACAGTGAACTCTGGATGAGAAGGTAGCTTCGTCAGTTGTGATGAATGTGCCGCTCTGGGGGAGGATGACAACGGTATGGGAGGCTATAAATTTGTGGGGGCAGGGGTGTATGGAAACTCTGTACTTTCATTTCGAGTTCATTCCGTGAATGTAAAGCTTCCCTAAAAATAAAGTCTATAAAAAAATCTAGTTTGAAAGTTTATGTTAAATGTTTCTTATGCCTTTTCAAGGTGTTAATATATTGAAAGTTATTAATAATATAAATTTCTCATTATTGAATCACCCTTGCATTTTTTTTTACAAAGCCCAACCAGATGATGAAACAGTGGTATCAATACATTGATGAATTCAAATTATTTCTTTATTTCCTGGCCATTTTACTGATCAATAGTTTTTCAGGAGGTTAATTTTGTTTTTCTGTGAAGGAATAAAATTGTTGTCAATTAAAAATGTTATACTTCATTCTTAAGATTTACATAATTTTTTTGTTTTTATAATAATTTTATTGGTTAGAACCTTTAGATAATATTACATAATAGTAGCTGTAATAGTGGGTATTTCTTGTCATTTAGTGGTAATGCTCTCATACTTGTTACTGTTTTACTGAATTTTTGTCTCTTAAATGTAATTTAATACCATATGTGTTTGAACTACCCTCCTTTTATGTTATCAGTTTAGCTATGAAAACAAATGATGAATTTTAATTTGTAAAATAACCTCTCAAAGAGTTTGAAAAAACAAAATTTCTAATCCTTGGATGTTTGAATGAATTGAGTAGTGAAGTTGTCCAGTGCCTTATGGAAGTTTGTTTGGTCAATTCCACTCATCACAGTTCTGTTTTAAATCTCTTGTAGAACATTAGGGTACCTAGACATTGCTACAAATATAGTTCACTTTACCACAGTGCACACACTTATTGACTGTTTGCTTGGTATTTTACCAAAGGGATGTTGACCACCAGGATGAGTAAGTAACTCTTTCCTGGACCACAGAAAAACCCATTTGCTGTCCTTTTCCTAGGGAGGGGGTATCACTACTGGTGCATCATTATATGTTTTTCCTAAGTTGTGGGCAGTCAAAATAAAGTAGTAACATTGCAGAATATACGAAAGTCAGGTAGGGCACCAACTTGAGGGGACTACCACCAAAATTAGGAATAGTGGTAAAAGGTAGCAATGACAGGTTAGACTAAATATTGGTTGCAAAAGAACACTTGTGTTGTTACTGACATATTTATTATCCCTAAACTCTTTTTTCCTTTAATTTACTCTCACACTCCATAATCCTAGTGTCAGGGCACCAATAAGTGTTTGCCTTTACTGGCTTTGCTGCATGTAGTCGTAGTTCAGGTGCTATAATTTGATAAGTAGTTCATTTGAATAAGCTTGATCATGACCTCTATTATTGTACAATAAAAACAGTGACTTAATTGTGTTTACAATTATTGTAAAGCTTGTATTTACAATAAAACTACTTTTTATGTCTATTCATCTCTCCTACCTGTTAAAGCATATTTTTGATTACTGATAAGAGTAAAATTAAAATGTGAGGCAGAAAAATCTTCAAAAACTGCCACATGGAAGTACTGAGCCTTTGAACAGTCATTGAACTTTGCCCAGAGCAGTCTCTTCCCCAGCTCTGTAAAATTTGAAAGTGATTGCTTGTTGAATTAAAAGAAATTCTGTGAGTCAAGTCAAGGCTAAGGCCCCATTGTAGATGGGAAGAAATCCTAAGAGAATCACCTCTGTTTACGTGACAACCAGACATTATCTCAACTCCCAAATCTCATCTTCAACATCTGAACACAGCTAGTGAATCAGAAGAGACAAAGTCCCCAAAATGGGTGTCACATGTACATAGCTGCATATGTACTTCATATTGGCTTGAGGACAGTACGCATGTTTAGCATCTCAACTTAAAGGATATTTACCTGAACATGAACAAGGGTCTCTTAACTCCTGGACCACTCTATTTATTCCCTTTAACCTTACCCCATTCTATAATAAAATGGAACCCTGCTAATAAGGCTTATGACAATGGTAACAAACATGCCTACAAAGTAGAAGCACAAGTATGCTTTTGAATAATAGAAACTTCCTGTGGCCAGAAGTCCCAGGAATTAATACAGTCAAGTGAGGGTTTTTATTTTCTTAACTAGGAAGTGGACATACCAATAAATTCTTACCAAAGTAATAAATAAGGAAATCTAAGTTCATCCTTCTTTTTATCCAATTAGGATGAATTTATTTTATTTTAGCTAACATTTTGATATGATAATTGTAGCTAGAAGATTAATAACACACAAGGCAGGGGAATCATTTAAGGGAAGCAGTTATTTTCTTAACTAGCAAAATATTTCTGAAATCTTTGCTGGCTGTATCCAGAGCAAATTTAACAAAGACCATGTTTATTAACAGTCCCTTTGGTTTGTCCCAGATTACTTTTCAAGATCTAGTACTTTACTTCCCTTATTATTTCCTCTTCACCATGTTTTCCCTCATTTTAAATTCTCCATTGAGACTGCTTACCAATTCGATTATCCCCAAACTCTCACTTTAAGTTAAAAAATAGTATATTCAATAACCCTAGAACAAATATAATTTATAAAAATAGTAATTTGCAGTGCCAGCTCTTTAGAGGGATTTTTTCCCTCCTCTGTGAGTGTGTCTAATGAGACAATGTGTACCAGGAGGCGAACAGACCATTTGGGTTCCCAGATTGCTTGCCCTATTTAGCATTATTTTTTTTTTTAGGTTGCAATTAGTATTAGCCTTAAGAAATGAATGAAAATTGACAATGAATGAAAAAAGTTAATAGATGTTAGTAGTGTAATTAGCAAGGGTCTGATCTTGCAAGAGTGGTTTTACAACTGCAGCCTTTGGAGGACTTGCAAGTCTCCAGCCTGTCTGCGTGGAGCTTTGTACTACAAGCGAGGAAAGGGGTTCAGTGGAGAAAAAATGAATTGCTCTTCTCTGCCACCCCGTGATCCCGGGGATGCGGGAAATGATAAGTCCGAGCATCATTCAGCCTCACAGACTTAGTCCATCTTTTTATCAGATAAGTGAGGACAGAACACAATAGAAGTTTAAATGGTCTGTGGGAACAGATATAACAGAATTGAAATGATATTTTTATCTCAATATAAAAAAATGGAACTGCTTGGTGTGAAAAAAGAAGCATCTAAATATGTTGCTAGAAAAGAGTGATCCCTTTACATTAAAAAAGCAGCATCTGGAATTTCCTTTTGTGCAAGTTTTTTAACATTTGCCCAGAGGGCATCTTTTACCTGGTATCAGTCCTTTGTCTGAGTGGCACAAAAACACACCTAATTTTGCGCTAAAAAGTACTGGAGACAAGTCTAGAACAAAAGAGACACAGGACTTGAAATAAATAATGTAATTAGTATGTGTTCTGAAATACTAAGTTTGCTCATAAAACTTTCCAATTGGAAAATACATTTAAAATTGACAACACTCAGTGTTGGCAATGCTGCCAAGAAATGACACCTCTCATACATTGCTTATGGGCATATAAGTTATAAAAATGTCATGTAGGGTGATCTGGGAATTACAAATACAAAGTATTAAACATAAAATAGTATTTCACCCTGTAATCACAATACAAAGTAATCTACCATAAAGAAAAAGGTATGATTAAAATAGTGCATGTTAAATATATGGATGTTCTCTCCAACACTGCCTAAATGGTGTCACATTGTATCCCTGTAAAATGTAAAATAATAAAAGGAACAAACAAAATAACCAGTGATAAGGGTGATGATGCATTGATACAGTGGGATACAATGCACTATTTTTTAGTAAAAGAGTTTACATATGGGGCAATTATGCAAAAATAAAATCATGGAGAAAGAAAGTCTTTCTAATTAAGTCACAAAGTAATTTTAACTACATTAAAATTTAAAAAAATTGCCTGCAGAAGTGGAACACATTTTATTGTTTACATCAATAAAAAAATGGAAATCTTAGGAAGACTACTGTATTTTGCTATGTATCATGTGCACCTTGCCCCAGATATTGAGGGAAAAATAAGGATGTGCATAATACACGGGTAGTACTACTTCCACATCAATATTAATGTACTTCATATTTATGCTTATACATTAAAACTATAACTCTAGAAAACAATAACAATATCCATATGCAAAATAATATCCTGGAATATGATAATCAGTTTTGTTTTTAAATATAAATAAATAGACAATTGAATTATAAAATTAAATTGAAAGATATTTTTTTTTTAATTTGGGCCAAAAACATGGGTACACATTACACACTGCACATTATACATGGCAAAATACAGTAGTCGTACCACATATGACATACAAAAATCTTGATTTACTTAACATGGCAACAGCCCTTGTAAGCCAACACAAAGACAAATAACACCTGACAGTAAAATGAGAAATGTTCATAAACAGTCAAATTCCAATAAAGATGTGCAAATTGTCTGTAAGGATTCCCAACCTTATGATTCTAAAATTCTAGATAAACCAGCAAAGAAGTACCACTCTTTCATCTATAATACAGGTGGAGATTTTTTTAAAAAGTGATAGTGTACAGGTTTGGTGATGGGGGAAAAATGCAAAAATGGCTTCATTTCATTTTTCTGTATACAGAAAATAGTAACCTATCTTATATGATAAGAGCTGTACAATAGTAAATGTCTATAGTTTTGTCCCACAATTGCATTTCTAGGTATTTATCTTACAAAAATACTAGCACATATCTAAACATTTATGTGAAAGAGTAGTTGCTGCAACATTGTCAGAAAAGCTTAAAGATCAAATATAAGCAAACAATACACATAAGAAAATGGCAGTACCATCTTTTAATGTGATCTAAAACAATAAAGTAGATACCAGTGTCACTGGTATTTGACACTTTGAGGGTCTGTAAATAAAATAAATTGCTGATTAAAAAGTATCTAATTTTGGTCTATGTTTTCATTTGTGTAAAAATTGGAAAAATACATGAAAAAAGGTTTGTAATGGGAAGATGAATTCTTCACCATACAGAATTTGTTTGGGTAATTTTTTCTACCCTGAGTGTAAAAGTGTTTTTCAACTTAACTTTTAAAGTATAATTATTAATATGTAATTATTCTTAAAATATATTTTATTGTATACTATATTTCATCATATATAATATTAAATGATGTCACATTGTATCCTTAGTAAAATGTGGAAAAATTGAAACAGATTTAACAAATAATAATGATTAATATCTATGAAGTTATGATGAATTATTTTTGTGGGGTTTTTAATATTCTAGATTTGTTCATTTTTATAATGAAATAAGCATTTACATGTAGAAAAGCTATTGGTAGATGTTTTTATGATTGGTTATGGCATTTTCAGTCTATTAACTCAACTATTTTATTTCAGAAAGGTTTCTTAAGTTATAGACCATATTTTGCTGTGTATAATGCATGCTTTTTTGCCCAAAATTTTTAAGGTAAAATAAGGATGCACATTATACATGGGTAGTACCTGAAATACCTTGTATCTATTCTTGTGTTTTGTAAATATTTGTTACACAACATTTCTTATATCACAATATGTTCAAAAATAAATACTAAAATTCCTTTTTAGTACAAAAAACAAGTATCTAAATGTAAATAAATAAAATATTAGGTTAAAAATTAAAATGGAAGTGTTTTTTTTTCCTGAAAGTTTGGGCCAAAAATGTGGGTGTGCATTATGCACAGCAAAATATACCAATTAAATATTTCTTCTATTTCAATATTCTGGATTATGTTCAATCTTCATTTATGTATCATTTTTTTCCAAGACTTTTTAGCTCCTTTTGAATTCCTACTTAATTTTTCTTACTTTAAAATATTCCTCTCTATACATTACTGTATTTTACATAATTCTTTTTTTTGTTTTCTCCTATTTTTATTTTTTCTTTAATATTATTTTTCTTTTTCTCTTTAGAGAGTTCTGAAAGATGATATTTCATTTTATTTTATTGTGTTTCCACTTAGCTCCCTAAATTTTTGCATTTTTTACATTGTGGTCTTCATTCAAAGAAGTAATTGTTTATTTTTAAAAAATGAATAATTTATTACTCACATTTTTTAAAAGCTCAGTTACAACATGTTCTTGGTGACTAACATTGTCTGTTAGAAAGTTATACTGCTTATTTTATAATTATGGTGATCTTGTATCTAAGCTCTGTCAGTGTCTTTTTTAAAGTCCATTGTTAAAAAATAGGTAACTTTTCCTGGACAAGCTATTTGCAAGAGGTTTCTTGGAGCAGAGATTTATTTTAGTAATATCCCAGATGGTTGATTTTCATAATGCAAGTCTAATTGCTCTGTTGCACCACACTCTTTCTCTGGAACCCTCTTTCCTTGTTTCTATAAAACAAACTCAGTCAGGACTTCTGCTGCTGGCAGTTCCCCTCTGCTTCTGCTTCTGCTGTGTGTGTACACACACACACACACACACACACACACAATTTATATATATTTGAAAATTATATATATATAATTTTTAATTTTGGCTATGTTCTTTATCTTCAGAGAGTATACATTTGCTAGTGTTTCTGAAATATGTCAGAACAGCTCTCTGTTCTGATTCCTGTTTCTGCTGCTTTTTTCTCCTTTCTTTCTCTTATATAGCTCTTTTTAAAATGACTTTGATCTTTCATAGAATTACAAAAGGTTCTCTTTCTTATGACTTTACATTTTTATTGAATTTATTGGGATGACATTATAAAGGTTACAGGTGCATGATCTATAACACATCATCATATATTATATTGTGTATTTACCAGAAGTCAAGTCTCCTTCCATCTCCATTTTATTCCTCCCTTTACACTCTTGACCACCCCCACTCCCCTTTCCCTCCGGTAATCACCATGCTGTTGTCTGTGTCTATGAGTTCTTTTTTTTTCTTAATCACTTCACCTTTTTGACCCAGTTCTCCAACCTCCTTCCTCTCTGACTACTGTCAGTCTGTTTTCTGTATCTATGTGTCTGTTTCTCTTTTGTCTGTTTATTTTGTTCATTAGATCCCATTAATAAATAAAATCATATGGTATTGTCTTTCTCTGATTGGCATATTTCGCTTACATAATACTCTCCAGGTCTACCCATGCTATCACAAAGAGTAAGTTTTCCTTCTTTTTTTGTAGCTGAGTAGTTTTCCATTGTGTAAATGTACCACTTTTTTTTGTCTACTCTTGTACTGAATGGCACTTGGGCTGATTCTTGGCGATGGTAAATAACACTGCAATGAACATAGGAGTACACATATTCTTTTAAATTATTGTTCTGGGTTGTGTCAGATATATTCTCAGGAGCAGAATTGCTGGGTCATAACACAGTTCCATTTTTAATTTTTTGAGGAAACTCCATACTGTTTTTCATAGTGGCTGCAGCAGTCTGCATTCCCACCCACAGTGCACAAAGATTATGTTTTCTCCATATCCTTGTCAGTACTTATTTTTTGTTGCTTATTAATGATGGCTATTCTGAAAGATGCAAAGTGATAACTCATTGCGGTTCTAATTTGCATTTCTATTGTAATTACTGATGTTGACCACATTTTCATATGTCTATTGGTCATCTGAATACCCTCTTTTGATAAGTATCCATTCTTTTGTTCATTTTTTAAATTAGATTATTTATTTTGGCATTGAGTTTCATAAGGTCTTTATAAATTTTGTATGTTAACCCCTTATCAGGTGTATCATTGTCAAATATGCTCTCCCATTCACTGGGTTCTTTTTTCATTTTGTTGATGGTTTCCTTTGCTGGGAAAAGAAAAATTTTAGTTTGCTATAATCCTATTTGTTTATCTTGTTCCTTTAGCTGAGAAGATATATGAGAAAAACATTGCTACAAGAAAAGTTTGAGAATTTACTACCTATGTTTTCTTCTAGGGTTTCTACAGTTCTGCATCTAACATTTGTCTTTAATCCATTTCCAGTTTATTTTTGTGCATAGTATAAGATGATGGTCTATTCTCTCTTGTTTTTTTTTCATGTATCTGTCCAGTTTTCCCCAACAACATACTCAATGGGCAAAAACTAAAAGCATTTCCCTTAAGGTTGGGAAGAAAACAGGGATATCTGCTTTAACAACTCTTATTCAACATAGTACTGGAAGTTCTATCTACAACAGCCAGACAAAGAAATAAATAAAGGGCTTCCAAATCAGAAAGGAAGAAATAAAACTATCATTATTTGCAGATAACATGATATCATATATAGAGAACCCTAAAGATTCCACCAAAAAACTACTAAAACTGTTCAATAAATTCAGTAAAGTAGCAGGATACAAGATATATATCCAGAAATGTTTCATTTTTATGCATTCATGATGAAACATCAAAAAAGGAAACTAAGAAAATAATTCAATTTACAATAGCATCAAATAAAATAAAATAAAACATCTAGGAACAAATTTAACTCAAGATGTAAAAACCTGTTCTCAGAATATTATAAGACACTGAAAAAACAAATCAAAGATAAAAATATGTGTAAACATATATCATGATTATGGATAGGAATTATTAACATCATTAAAATGTCCATATTACCCAAAGCAACATATAGATTTAATGCAACTTCGCTCATGATACCAATGGTGTATTTCTAGAACTAGAAAAAATATTCCAAAAATTTATATGAAACCAGAAGATTAACACAGCAATCCTGAGAAAGAAGAAGAAAGTTGGAGGAATCACATTGCCTCATATCAAACTATAGTACAAGGCCATAGTAATGGAAACAGCATGGTACTGGCATAAAAACAGACATGTAGATTAATGGAACAGAGTAGAGAGCCCAGAAATAAACTCACACCTTTATGGTTAAACAATATTTGACAAATGAGGCAAGAACATACAATGGGATAAAGATAGTCTATTCATTAAATAGTGTTCTGAAGCTTTTGTACCACATTTTCAAATTTCCCAAAGCTGACTTGATGTCAAGATTATAATTTAAATAAACTAATACATAAATACAATAAGCATTGACTTAAAATTGAGTAAGCATCAATGCTTACCATTCTCCGTTTTATAGCATAGGTTTGCAATTTATCTAAGGCCAGTGGATCACTGTTCAATTAATATATCATCAAGTAAAATACATGGACAATTCCTCAGATAGAATATTTAAGAGTGTGTATAATAGATTTTATTTCCCCTGAAAAGAAGACGTGCATGATGAGTTTCATCTCCTTTCAAAGTGCAGCTGACCCTTGAACAATATGGGATTTAAGGATGTCAGTTACTGTGTAGTCAAAAATCCATTTATAACTTTTGTCTCTCCAAAACCTAACTACCAATAACCTTACTGATAATAGTTGATTAATACATATTGTGTATGTTATATGTATTCCATACTGTATTCTTAAATAAAAGTAACAAAAGGGAAAAGAAAATTATTCACAGCATTTGTTGGAAAAAATTCATGTTTAATGGACCTTCACAGTTCAAATCCATGTTGTTCAAGGGTTAACGGTATAGAAGGCAATACCTTTCAACCTCTTGCATTTGACATGATAAAAGAGATGGATTTGTTAAACTCAAGTTTTTTTTACTTGTAAGTAACCTAATTTGTTCCATGGCGACATCGTTGTTTTAAAAGATGGATAGATTAAAGTAATTGCATTTCATTCTATTGCTGCTTTTTCCACAGAATTTATCAGAATTCTTTAGTATTTGATCATTTCCTGGTTTTTACTCTATCTTCACAATCTATTGATTATGTTGGTAGCAACCAGCTAAATGCTTGTGTTCAGAATTCTGCCTCACTTAACAATTTATACATTTATTCAAATGAGCCTGCTAATCTCAAAACATTCATGTATCCTCTATTTAAAATAACCTTCTTGCCCTGGCTGGTATATCTCAGTGGTTGAGTGCTGGCCTATGAATCAAAGGGTCACCAGTTCAATTCCCAGTTTAGGGCTCATGATTGGATTGCAGGCCAGGTCCCCAGTAGGGGGCACATGAGAAGCAACCACACACTGATGTTTCTCTCCCTCTGTTTCTCCCTCCCTTTCCTTCTCTAAAAAATAAATGAATAAAATCTTTTAAAAAATATAAAAATGAAATAACCTTCTCTTATGATAAGTAATTGACACCTGCAACTGATTTATTGTTCCCAAACCACTGTAATTATTTTCAAAGAATACATAAATTCATAAAGAACCCAGAAAATCACATTTTATCTGCACAAATGAATTTATGATGATGATGTCCACAGGATTTCATATGACCTTAGTTTAACATTAATTCTAAAAGATGATTCTGAATTTTTCTTAATTGCTGGAATTATTTTAAAGTAAACATACACCATCTCAAAATTATTATCTTTACAAATACCTTTTATGAGGGTTTTTATGTTTAAGTATGCATATAAAATTAATTCCCCATACTTTACAGTCGTATCTCACATAAAATTATACAGAAAACAAATTATTTCATACTTACTGAATCAAATTCTTCCAGTTCCATTATTCACTCTTTCAGTAAAATAAATAGATTTGTAGTTGCTTGAAAGAATTATTCAACTTCCAAAAGTGCTTGGCTTCCTCCCAGAAAGTAGTTTACACAGTGACACTTTAAGATGAGTGATAAAGTAATATGAAGAGATACTTATAAACTCACAAGAGCATGCATCTGCTAATAACTAGAATTGCCCTCTGAGTCTCAGCAACTTCTAATTAATTTCTTCCTTTCATAGTAAAAATTTTCATCATTTTAGGGTAGACCTGCTTTTTGATGTAGTCAACTAAAAGTTGTCCAGTAGCATTGTATAATTTCCAAAACTCACAGAAAATCTTCTAGAAAAATTAAAATTAATATATTTTACACCAAATTGCACATGATAATTTTATGACATCATTGAAATTTTAAATTGGGAAACCATAGACATTTTTAGAATATAAAAAATAATTATCTTATTGTTTTAATACATTTTCAAAATATAATACAATATTTGAAATTGAAGCCCAATATTTAAAAAACACAGAGTCCTTGCTGGTGTAAATCAGTGGATTGAGTTGGGGCTGTGAACCAAAGGGTCACCAGTTTGATTCCCAGTCAGGGCACATGCCTGGGTTGTGGGCCAGGTGCCCAGTAGGGGCCACAATAAGAGGCAACCAGAGACTGATATTTCTCTCCCTCTTTTTCTCCCTTCCTTCCCCTCTTTCTAAAAATAAATATATTTTTTTAAATCTTAAAGAAAAACAAAAACAAAGGCTTACTTGTCTCCTGTGTAGTGATAAATTTTAATGTCTTACGGCCACATAAACTGCAATCAGTTATAGCTGTTATATAATTTAATTAAAAATTATGAATGATGTATTCATGTTTAAATGTGACTCCTTGTTACCTTTTTTGTACTAAGAAGTTATGTCTTTTCTCTTTTACACAAATATGCTATACTATTGCCTCTTACTTCTGAGATCTTAATTCTTCCATTACTACTTTAAAAAAAATAAAGATAACTTCAATCTGTTACTCTCTACTGGGTCTTGTCTTCCTATATTTAAGAATGCAGTTATCCTCTATCTTGAGATAACTCACGTGACTCATGACCCTGAATAGCTATTGCCCTAATTTCTTTAAGGGCTTTAGACAAGTAGAGAAGACACAGATTATTCTGAGTTTGTATGGTCTACTAAAAATTGAAGTATTATTCTAAGCAATATTATGCAATATTATTCTTAAATATTATTCTAAGGATAAATAACACATTTAATAAAAGGGATAACAAAGTGCTGAAAGTGAAACAAGTTATGTGACAAGTTTTGGATCTTGAACAAATCATTCTTTCTATGGTTTAGAGAATAAATTTAGAGGTAGGGAGAGTGGATGGTTGGAAATCTATTTAGAAACTAAAATTGCAAGGATTTAATGATGGATTGAATGTGAAATGATTCTTCAGTTTCTGGCTTAAGGAACTAAACACATGGTATATCTGATACCTGAAATTGGGAATTTGTGTTCTTTTGGAGGAAAGATCCTGGAAGACACCATGAGTTAGAAGTACAGTGGATACATGTAGGTGGAGCTAATGAGTAGGTATGTGTATTCAGTAGGTAGCTGATGTTCTGAGAGGTTGCAAGTTACCCACAGAAATGTATTTTTCAGTAGTTAATAATGTGTGGGTGAAACTGTATAATAGAAATCGTTCTGATAAAAATCTTAACACAAGTGTCCAACTTTGAGAATGCCCAGAGCATTCCAACCAATAAAGTTTAGAACCACTGATTTACAAAAAAATTTCCTTCAGATGTGCAATTATGTGTTGAAAACAAAGCAAAAAATGTAATTTTGTATTTAAAAAGAATGTGAATAGAAATGTGATGTGGGGCTCCTAATTTATAGCAGACATTGTGCTACCGATTCTATATGTCCCCTCATTTAATCTTCAGTAGCCTTTATTTTAAGTAAATTACATTTATTTTATTTCAGCTCAGGAAATGAAAACTGATTAATTATTTTTTACTCAGGATATAAAATCATACTGTACATAAAGAACCTTAAAAATTCTACTAAGAAACTACTGGAACTGATCAATGAATTCAGTAAAATAGCAGGATACAAAATTAATATTGAGAAATAAGTTGCATTTATATATGCCAATAATGAACTATCAGGAAGGGAAATTAAGAAAACAATTCCATAAACAGTTGCTTCAGAAGAATGAAATACCTAGGAATAAATCTAACCAAAGATGTAAAAGACCTGCACTTGGAAAATTATAAGACACTGAAGAAACAAATTGATGATCTAAGTAAGCGGAAGCACATACTGTGTTCATGGATAGGAAAAATTAACATTAAAATGTCCACAATACCCAAATCAACTCTATAGATTCAACACAATTCTTATCAAGTTAAACTTCCAATTTTATTAATATAGACTCTCAAAAGACCAAGCTTCCAGTTGCATCATTTTAGTAGCTTGTACATTTATAGTGACTAGCTAATAATGCAGCCTTTTAATATACAGCACATGAGAGAAAAGGGTTATGATGTCAACTTGCCTTATTTCAGGATGTTCTTGTTACATCAAGATTACATGCAAAGATAACTCATTATTGTTATGTGAATCACTGTGCCCAAAAATCATGCATTAAAATAATAACAAATTCAGGGGTATGGGGAAAACAAAACATATCTTAAACAGATAGGATTACTTTTTAGTTCACTTAGATCAAAATATTCAGTTGATATTCTTTGAATATTTACCTTAAGATTTAAAATTGTGGTTATAAATGCTAAATTTACATTAAAGTTAAATAAAAAAGTGATACAATGACATTTCTTCAGAAAAGACTATATGAAAATTAGGACTTTTATATTTTTCTGATAGGAGTGTTGCTATTGCTTCAAAACTGTGGTGAGTTTTTTCAGTAATATATAGTATTTTGTATTTTTGTCATACTTAATAAAAAATATGTGTTTTCTAAGGTTTACCAAATACTGAGTTTAAAGCAGTTCATTTATTTCTTTTAAAATTTATATTAATAGACTAAATAATAAATTCATCAACAGTGTTTCCATAAATGAAATCTATATTACATTTTTAAAACTAATGACTTCTTATTTTATTTATTTTTAAGGATTTTGTTTATTTATTTATTTTTAGAGAAAGGGGAAGAGATGGAGAAAGAGAGGGAGAGAAACATTGATGTGAGAGAGAAACATCAGTTGCATACATGCCCCGACCAGGGACAGAACCCATAATCCAGGAGTTGAACCAGTGAACTTTCATTTTGTGGAATGATGCCCAAACAACTGAGCCACACTGGTTAGGTCCACTAATGACTTTTTTAGCATCAGTAGGTCATTTAATTGTTTTTGTCTTTAGGATTTAAGAAAAGTCATCATTTTTTTGTTAATCATTTTTGGTGGTTAAGCATAAGTAATCACCTAACATTGTGTATATATACTGTTTTCTTAGTAACAAACAGTAATTATGCATTTAAAGTGTATTGTAAATTATTACAAAAGTGTTGAAAATATATTTAGCATTAATTTTTGCCATTGTTAAGGAAAACTAAATATTTCAGGTTAGGAATGATTTCACATTTAGGGTCTATTACAATTTACGACTTCACATCACTTCTTTGTTTTGCTTTTGTGTTCCCAGTTACTTTAAGGAATGTGAATCTCAGTGAGTTACATTTATTTTGAAATAAAATTGTAGTTCAAAACAAGTTTCATTGCCAGTGGAAATTTTCTAGAGGTGTCTGTATTTTTTTAGGAAGCAATGATTTATTTATACATTCCCTCTCTGTAAGCCACTCTGTTCTATCATAATAAAACTACAAATAAAGGATCTGCTCCATGGAGCAATGTTGATATGATACTAAAAGGACAAACACAGTACTTGTTTGTCAAAATTGTTTCCAATGATTATTTTATCAAAGTGAAAATAAAACACTTAATTGCAATTCCCATTATGTGCTTGAAATTTTGAAAATATTCATGGAAGATTATAATAATTAACATTCTTGGTTGAGCATCTCTACATGTCAGTCATAGAAACCAATTTTTTTATTATTTTATGTAATAATGACCTTGAAAAATAACCTGGCTTTATAACTACTAAAATTATTTTCTTATTGAATTGGCTTTTTAAACCATTAGAATTATTTTTGCCATTTATGCAGATGTTTTAATTTCACTTTCTGAATTTGGAGAAAAAATCATAGACCCAATTTCACTTTCAAATATAAATCAGATACACATACTAAAATATATGTGCATGTGTGTCTGTATCTAAAACATGAGGAGTATAGTAGATTGTTTCAATACTAAACAAGAAAATTAACTAACTCATATTCTCTTTAATCTGGGGAATATCAAAAGTGTTTTTCCTAGAGTTACTAGCTTATAATTAAAAATTTTAGCCCAACCAAATTAAAAATTCCCTTTTTTATATTGCATAGCACGGCCAAGCATGACTATTGCTGATTAAATTTATATCATTTTTAATGTGCTGTTTGCACAAAATCATTAGAAAATCAAAGTCTAGTGGTAAGTAAAGAGGGCAGAGAAAAATATAAAATCTTTACAAGCTTAAATTATAGCAAAAAAATGAAAATATTAGAGCTCTTTTATAACACTAATTTGGCATGTGCAAAATTTTGAATAGCTAGCCTAGGTAAAATATTAACAAGAAATTTAGAATCATATAACATGCAAAATTACCTAGTGCAAGTATTACAATTGGTAGGTACTCAAAAAATATTTGTTGTGTCAACTGAAAGAAGATACATAAGTACTTAGAGAGGAAAATTTGTATATATTTTGAGTATAGAAGAACTTGATATAGTTTTATTACATTTGCATTTTGAGAATTTCAATGAGGGAGTTTCTTTCATTTAATTTACTTAACTTTGCTTTAATTGATTTTTCAGAGAATTCCTGTGGTAACAATGGTTCCCCAGGGTGCCAACTTTGAATCATATTATGTTTAATTTTTTTTAAATCAACTAGCTTAGACAATGCTTTAATCTAGGAAGAAAAATATCAAAATATTTCCTTTTGGGCTGATATCTAAATGCTGTAAGATTTTCTATTGCTGATTTAAAATTAGGCACCTAAAAAATTAATAGTATACAGCTTTCAGGACTTAGATTTCATGTAGCCGTCAAAGGTATCATCGTTAAAAGTATTATGAAAGCAATATTGAGTATAGTCGATTGACATTGAAATCTATTCTGAGTGATTATATTCACAGATTACGCTGAATGTTTTTCAGATTGCATTGTGTCCAATAGTGGGGTTTGTATTTTTCTTTATTTGCCTTGGTCTTCTCATCTACTTCCCCCACTCGACTCGGACAACAGCAACAGCGAATTATATTGTGAGCAAAGAAACAAACACATCATAGTGATAACAAATAAACATAAAGATGCTTTATATATATTTATTTATATATGAAGTGCACTGTTAAAAAAGAAAAGTGTAGAGGTTTCTACAAGTATTATCTAATTTAACCCTCATGCACTATGGTACTGGAGTCAGCTCATCTTGCCTTGAAGACGTGATTATTAAATTATCAGAAATGTTGTGACTGAGTTTTCCTAAACATGATAAAAATAAATAAATTATAAAACTTACCGCAAAATAACTTACAATAAAAAGATAAGTATTCAAAGTTCATTAATTCCTCATTTTTAAAGTATATTTTACTAATATCTTTGCTTTTGAGCTTTTTTTTACAATTATGCATTTGTATGGTGGAAATAACAGTATATAAGTAAAATAATATGGTGTGAAATACTATAACACACAATGCACTGATGTGCACCTGCGTATCTTCCCAACTCTGGGAAGCTCACATCTGGCCATGGTGGAAGGACTTACACCACAGAAACCAGCAAATTCTGCAGATCTGAGTTGTAAGCATTTACTGGCATAGCACAGATCTCACGGCACATTCAAAGATACAGACTATTTTATAGAAGTGGAAATTAAAACTCAAAGAAAGTAATTGATTTACTAAATGCCACGCATCTCATGAGTGTTAGAAACAACATGTTCTAGTTAATTCTAAACCAATATTTTCAGTGATGTTTTGTATTCTATTAAATACTAACAACATAGTAATGGCCAACTTTGTTGAGCTCTTCCTGGGTGCCAGGTTATCTGGTAATGACTTGATATGTCTTATCTGAATTGTCACAGAATAGTTATAACCTTTATCCTTATTTTATAGATAAGTAAAGTGTGGCTTTGAGAATTCATTTACCTTTCTCAGAGTCTGGATCAAAACTCTGACTCTGAAGCCAGAGCCCTACTCCTGCTTGTCCAAATAGGCGGTTTAAAGCCCAAATAAAGTGGATGAAGAAAGAGTATACACATGAGCTTTTCTAATTTTGGCCCTAGACTTAAGAGTCTACTTTTTTATTTTTACTTTGTCTTATCTATTTTTTAATACTGCATATTTATTGCAAAGTTCATCTATATCTTTTGTTTCTTTTTGAAGCTGGTAAAAATTATTTCCCTACATCCTCCACTCTTTAAGCATCTCTGTATGATTTTCTACCTCAAACATGTTTTCTGAAGAACAGCAAGCCAAATCGTAATAAAATTAAGACATTAAAAAGATTTATTAATCTTTGCATCTCATTACAAGAGGCACTTTAGGAGGCACAATATTATTTAAATACAAAATAGTGTTTTTTTACTCATTTTTTCGAGCTATTTAAAATATCTTCAATACATGTCTAATTTAAATAACAGAAAAATGAATGTAAAATGATTAATAATATTATTAAAAGTTATTTAAAAAGCAGAATGTGTAAAAAGAGAGAACAGAAAAATAGCTTATATTTAAAGGTAACTTAATGCTTGCATTAATGATTTTTAACTTAATGAGAGCCAGTGTTTGAAAGCAACAGAATCATGTCCTAATGGAAGATATACTTTATTTATCAAATATCTCATAATCACTAACTTTATATCATTTTTACAGTTGAAATTCAAATAATTGAGCAATGATTTTTCTACCTTTCAAAGAATCATTTTATTATTGTCAGGAAATCATTTTTAAAAAATGATGTATTTTTTCACTCTGGAACTGATAAAAGAATCTTTACAAATGAACTGTGAAATCTTTATGAATATTTCACAGCTTTACTAAAAACTGGTATTTGGAATAATATAAAAAATCTAAAAACATTTAGAAACTTAGGGAACTGTACTAAAAGAAAAACAAGTTGTCTTTTTGTAGCATATATACAATTTTGTAACGAAAATAAATGATACTGAAACTTGAGGTTTAAGAAAATATAACTATTATAAATAAAATCCATGTTTGTTCTTTTCATATACCAAAATCTGTTGTTCATATTCTACAGTAAGAATGGAAAAGCACACACAAGGCTTTATCTGCTAAGCTGTTTTATTCGTTTATTTGTTTATTGTTCAGACAGTGCTAATACAAGTGAATGATAAAGGGAATCATTTTAACTTGAAGTAGATTTTTTAAAAAATAGCTTTACTGTACAACTGAAATTCTGGTGGCTTATAACCATTCAAAATTTTTGATTTACATGATGTTAATTTTAGTTACAAATATCATTAAGTCTAATACTGCCTTGATAATACATTCATAATATAATATTTTCAAAGTTATGATTTTGTTTTTAATTTTTTCCCTAAAACATTTCTTAAATTGACAATAATATGTTTAATTAACTCTTAGGTATATCTTTTTCTCACTAGACTTATTGTTTATACATTATTTAACATAGCAAAGTATTTTTTCTGTGAAACTGAAGACTTCAATACTATTGAAGATAGTAAGCTGTGATGCAGATTCAAAGAACATGTTTTGTTTTAATTGTAATATTTTATTATTTTTCTCTTACATTATTGCTTTAAAATATTTGGTGATGGTAAGCTACCAATATAATTTAAAATATGAAATATAAAAGAATTTGATTTAAAAATAAGATTAGCTTACTAGGAATTATAGTTACTTTTAATATAGTATTTAGTTTTTAAAATTTTTAATATACTGACCAATAGTACCAATGACTAATAAGAAAATATGACAAAATACACTACCACACTGAGTCTCTTTACACTTTCTTAAACATTATAAGATTTCCCTTCATATGGTGCAGTTATTATTATTAATAAAAATAAATTAGCATTAACTTTTAACAAAGTGGTTATACTAGCATATTCATTTTAATTTTAATAAGCTGAATAAAATAGACCTTGAACAAATATCAGATAATTTTATACTTACAAATTGGAGTGAAATATGTTGAAACTCTAACCAGTAGAGTAAATAAATAGAAATAGAAAGAATTGTGTGTAACTGCATAAATTCAATATTTATATTAAGCTATTTAATGTATATAGGGTATACTATCTAGTTGAAACCATCCCTGAGAAGGTATTCCCAGACTTATTTATTCATATTATCATTTCCAGATATACTTGAAGATGACCATACTTGACAAAGAAATATTGGAAAGGAAATTTTACAATGTAGAACTTATCCAACAGAGTCAGCTATTTTATGGCAAATTTGGATGTTATATGATTGCTCTAAACAGGAATACAAAGCGTGAATTGAAAATCTGGAAGCAGGAAGAAAGAAGAGAGACAGGAAACATTCTCAATTGCTTCATTTGGTTCAAGAGACTATGACATATCAAGTAACGTGTCACTTATCAAAGATATTACATTTTTATTATAAATTGTTCATTAATGCATTTTCGTTTGTTGTTTTACTATTTCCCAAGTGCAAAGAAGTAGCAAAAAAACCGTGATGAATTAACTTATTTCCAACTTGATGAGCTTATTTGCCCTTCACTTGTCAAAAGTGAAATGATTAGATTACTTAGAAAATATAACACTGCTAGATTTTTGCACAGTACTTCTTAAACAGAAGGCATATTTTGTTAAATATTAATCTCACTTTGAAGTTCTGTCAAGTCTGTTATTTTTCTTACTATAAATAGTTGCTTTCACAATATTAGATGTTTTTAAATCTGAAAACCATATT
The DNA here is from genome assembly GCA_004024845.1 of Tonatia bakeri. NCBI lineage: Eukaryota > Metazoa > Chordata > Mammalia > Chiroptera > Phyllostomidae > Tonatia > Tonatia bakeri. Next base: position 165,384 of record PVIA01002279.1, on the reverse strand, counting down.
ATGAATTTAACTGCGTTTTAGAACTAGATGAGGACTTAGAGGTTATCTCATCCATCCCAATATTTTTCCGGAGAAGGAACTGAGGCCAGACGAATGAAATAATGTATCCAAATTGAATTACTACATAAAGGCACTTGAAGGATTTTCATCTCAAGAAATTTAGAAGAAAAAGTAGTACCCTGTAGCATGCATTTCCTTCTACTCGTCTCATTAGAATTACTCTGAATCTGTGAAGCTGTAAAACAACTACAGCAACAAATGTCCTGTTGGGGACAAAATAGTCAGACTTTACACCGTGTAACTTAGTGTGGGTGTGTGTGTGTCTCTGGGGGTCACCGAATTTCTCCAGTCAGTTTTCTCAGTCACTTTGCTTATAGCTTTAAGTATAAAGGATAATAAATCCTTTTTGTTAGCGTATTTTGAAGCTAATTATGTTTTTAGGAATTTGGTGTTTATTACTTCAGATAAAGATCTAAAATAATATTAAAGAATAAGAGGTTAAAAAATAAGAAGGAAGCATGTATCTGGTAAGTTCAATAGTGCACCAAAACTACTTCACCTGCTCCTACGATTGTGTTTGGAAGAACAGAAAATTATCTCAGAACAACATGGTGAAACTTCATTCTATATTGTGATTTCCCTGTTGTAACCATCACTGATGCCAACACATGTTCTGCATAAGTAGAGAAACACAAATTGAACTCAAAATGCCCCGAGAGTATTGTCCTTCATAACACCCTGGTGTCCCGTGTGTGGCTGAATGAATAACAAATGACTGAGCTATTAAGATACTAAACAAAAGTCATCTAGGGCCATAATATTGATGTAACAGCATCTCAATATTGTATTTGCTTTCATTAGTTTGTGTAGAATAAATCTTTCTATCTTTAAAAAATAATCATACTGAACATGGTGGTCATTTGTTCCAGAAATTTGAGAAAACGAAAGGGATCCCTGCTGTAGCTCTTTTTAGTAGTTACATGTATTTAGTATTACAGACATGTCTGCAAATCTGGGATTGTGCAGCTTCCAGGATATTTTTGGTTTTGTTTTATAACAAGTCTAGTTCCCAGTGTTGGCCTTTCTAAGTTTTTTTTTTTATCATAAACTGCCAAATATACAATTAAAACATAATATGTATAGTAGTTAAATTTTATAACATCTAAGGCTGTACACCCAGACCTCTTTTCAGTATGATTAAAATACAATTTTCAAATTGACTCAAGAGACCATGCATTCAGTATTGTGATTGTGTACATATATGTGTATCACATGTAAGTGTGTGTTCACGAGATATCAGAAACTGAGTTGTACTACTCTGCTTTCACGCATATTTTAAGGATATCCAAATTGTCAGGTTCTATAAACTGCAAATAAAAAATATACCATTGGCCAACATTTGTAACAGTTTATCTATGTTTCAGCAGTAGCCCTCTGTATGTGAATATTTCCTATAAGATAGTATTTGAGATGCATTGCTGTGACCAGCCTCCAAAAGCTCGAAATCAGTGCACCAATTTCCATAGTGCAGGCAGATGTGATGTGAGCACCCTATTACATGCATGTAATTTTATATATTTTCCAATCACCCTCTATGTTGGAAGAGACATGCCAGTTTTAAAATTATTTAATTATTACCTAGGTTCCAGGTTCACATTATAAAATCTTTTTATAAAGTGAAAAAATTTCCCTCAAATTAACACAGATAGAAAATAGAAAGACTGAAGCACATAAAGGCCAAGGGCTGCATTTTGCAGGGGATAGGTTATGGTTGAATGAGATCTGGGATGTGTGCCAAATTAATAGAAAAAATCCTGTTTTTCCTCTCCAATAGCCACAATGTTCATTATTAAGAAAAGCATATGAACCACAGGATTTGATTTTAATAATACCAATGTCTTCATTAATCTGTACGTTTCATTTAGCCTGATTATTGAGCAAATGCTGAATTAATGCAGCACATATTATTGTTGGACTCCCCTTTGCAAGACATTTCTTCCCTCTTTTATCATTCATTCAAGGATGACCAGGTGTGTGTGTGTGTGTGGTGTTTTTAAACAGGCCAGTAGCCCTCAAGAGCTGTTTTCATACCTTGGTCTATGAGGAGACTTTAGGTCTGGGGTGTCTATACAGGGGTGTGGGAAAAGGAACTGCAGAGTCTAGTTCAAAACCATAATTAATTTTCTGTCTTTTTAATGCTGTCATGTCAATAAGGCCTCTTCGTCACCTGCAACTGAGATGATATTGCCTCGATGGTCTTCGGGCCTCCTTCTAAATCAAGAGTGGTGATAGCCAACACTGCTTTGTGTCTGCGGAACAAATAGTGGCCTTTGTCCAGCACAAGTCCCTAAACAAACTTAATCTCTCTAACACTGTGACAGATGACATTTAGATGTCCTTGTTACCCTTAAAATGAGTTTTATTGACAATCAGAGAACAAAAAGAAGGCCCAGAGAAAGCCCAATGTTTTATAGGCTTGCTAACAACATCTTAGTGCAGAGGGTGAGGAGAAAGCCTGAAGTTGCCCCCATTTTCCCCTGCTTTGCTATATCACCATGACAACTGATATAGAAATCACTTAGTGACTCCTAGAAAGAAAACACAGTGACACAGTACCCCTTGTATGGCGAATCAAACTAAAGCCTTCATTCAAATGGCTATTCAGCTTGGGCATTCATGTAGAGGATAGGGTGGATTTTACACAGGTAACTACAAGAGAAAGGCCAGCAAACCCTCCAGCCACAGCATATGGTAGAGTCTCTGTCTAATTAATGCATCCTCAATAGAATTGATCCATTTTAAATTTGTTTTCTTTTACTTGAAACATCATTAATGTAAAGGGCAACATTAATCAACATCGTCGAACTTAAAAGGGCATTAAAGAGTGATCTTTTTCCCTATGCAACAAGAATGTTTTTCAAGTAGTTGTGTTAACTGCTGCAGATTCTGCGTTCTTAATCAGAAGGCAAATCTAGAGAGGCCTCTACTGGCGAGTCTCTCTCTGTGCAGTTGTCGGTGCGGAACTGTCTTGGAAAGAAAGCAAGAGAATGACTTTCAGATTTTATTGGAAAAGTTGCACATAGATCACCAGTGAACATACTGTACAAAACACTGAATAATGGCATTGACACTTTTGAAGTTGCCATGTCTAACTGGTTGTTTTTCAGGTAATAAAAGCCCTGATGAATGAGCTGCTCAAAACAAGCGGAGATATTTTCAGATTATTCAACAATGAAATAACAGGTAATGTTTTAAAAATATGTACATAATACTCTCATGTCAGTAAAATATTTAAAACTATTCTAATAGGAAATTGTATTTCTGACATTGTGCGTTTGGTTGGGGGGGCACTGGATGGTGCACATTATTCGCATTCATACCCAAATATTTCCCTTAACTAGTAAAAACTGAAATAAGATTTTTAGATAAAACTGAAGTATCCAAGAGTTATTTTGAATTAATTTGCAAAGCAAAAATTTACTGCAAAGATTTCCTACTTACAGTAAAGAAATATGAACCAAATAATTGTCATCTCAGGTGAGATTTAACATGAAAATATCATTATAGTATTTTTTAAACAAATTAGGCCAAGACAACATCACTGTTCTTCACAGGAACTTTTTGGGGAGAAGAGGAAAATTTTATTTTTTCTATCAGAAGTTTAAAATTATTTAACATGTTCTAGGATAAGGAGCTATATGATCTGTTTCTGCATAGGAAAACTAGGGTTTTTTTCCCTCTGAAAAAAAATACCTGACTCCACAAGTGTCATTTAAATTTGAAGTTTCTAAAAGGTGAAATCCTAACCCTGTTCTTGTTTTTCAGCATTAATATTTTTATATTCAATATTATTTGAAACTTGATCATACCAGGATACTATTTGAATAAGCCCTTCAAAAATCCCATGAGGTATTCTCTGTTGAAATGACATATTTTATTTTAGGATTCTTCTAGGCCTATTTTCAGTAGGGTCATGTCACATGGTTTCATGTTCAGTTGAGGTATAATTTCAGTCAAGCAGTTTTCATAAGGTAGTTTGGTTAGCATGGCTTAGTTACCTCTGGATTATACAGGTAACGTATGATCTTTGAATTCTGTTAGACGTCTTGGGATCACCACCTTGTAGTCCCAATAGTGACACCTACTGGTCAAAAGAGAACCAAAATTAGTTAACAGTTTTCTTTCTGTTTATTGTTTTGGAGATTGCTACCCGGGATTTTTTGTCGTTATATCTGTACCTCAGTTATAATTATTTTCTTTATGTCTTTTAAACATAAAGCTATATACATTCCCCAAAATTTATGAGGTGAGAGGAAAAGCTCAAACATTTTAATATAAATAACTATGAGACAAAAAAGTCACTAGCAGAAAAGTATACTCTAAATTAACACCAAATAGTGTATATAGATAAACAATTACAATCTTTTGGGCTCTTACATAACATAGAAAATAAGAAACCAAAATTTTGCAGCAGACCTTCTGAAAGTTCCTTAAATGTTTATAAAAGGCTTTATGTTTCAGAAATAGCAAATTGGATCCATGAACCAAAAGATGAGTATATACTTCATAGTAACCCAATCGTTAATAATCTTTGAGATTTTATGCTAATATGACGACAACTGCTCTTCCAGACATGGATCTATCACACAGACAGAAACATTGGAATCACATTGGAACATGACAATTTCTCAGCTTAGTTAGTTCTCCGAGTTTGCAAAACTCTGGACGCAATAAGAACATACTCTGTGCATCAGACAGGATTCATCATTAAACACAAACTGCCAAAACAGATTCACAGTGACTAAGAAATGATATAGATCTTCATTTCTTTATGAGGTGTCAGAGGTGTTCCTTTCTAAATGATTTTTGTTCTTAATTTACATTATCACAGTGCATGAAGACTTTCATAAGAAATGGCTTTAGATAATTATCCGAAGGCCCTGTAACACCTATATAGTCGAGGTTTTTTTATTCATTAAACTATAAAATAGTATCAATAATTCTCAAGTTTTACAGTCACATGAGATAAAAATGGCAGAATTGTAAGTGATCAATTTCAACCAGGCTTAATTTGAATCAGCATTTCGATACAAAATGTACCTATTTTTTTTTAGAAAACTTGAGATCTTTGTTGATATTTCAGATTACAAAGAAAACATGTTTATTGGTCCCCCAAAATATTGTTTAGCCTTCGGGATTGAGGTCAGGAATGTGGTAAACCAGCAAATTATTTAATCCACGATACACATTTATGACTACTTTTGAGCTATCACTGTGAGAAAACGTGAGATGTCTCACAAATTATGTGGTAGACAGTTATATTGGTGTCTTTGAAACCATCTTTGGCTCTGCTGTGTGCCTTTGTTTGCACAACTTGAGCACATGCTTCAAAATGTCATCCAGATTACAAGCCTGCAGGGAATGAAGTATTACCTCTGTATCAATATCAGAAGCATGCTCCTTTATTTCAATAAATAGTTCGTCAGCCAATTGCACTGGTAAAGTTGCAAAATTCCTGCTCTGTATTTCTCACAAGGGATATTTCATTAGGTTGTTATTTATAATTTGAGAGAAAAATCTTTGATAATTATTTATGATAATGAATATGAAGAAACAAAGGGCTTTTAAGACTCACATAAATTACAACATAAAAATCACAAAGCACAACATTTATGCAAAATTGTTTGGCCAAAACCCTGGCAATTAAATTGGGATACAATGTGCTCAGGGTGAAAACAAAATGGACATGAAAACAAAAATAGCCACAAAGAGTGGAAAAGTTTGGTTTGGGGTTTGGGTGTTCCTGAGTACCTGAACTAGTAATTCAGCTAATCATTAGACACAACCGTAAAGAAAAACCTTATTTTGCCTTGAGAGAGTTCATCCCGAGATTGCACAAGGGATTTGCACAGAATAAAGCTTCACAAAACCCAAGGGCTGTCAGAAGGAAATGGTATCCAGGAGGACAGGGCAGGCCAAGCATCCCTTCGATAGCAAAGCCACACAGGAAAGCCAGAGGCAGTGCAGCGGCTGCCAACACAACTGCCCACCACGTCTGCTAAGGAGCCAGGAGCCGCTTGTGGGAAAATATCACTTACCCTGAGCATCTGGGGCCTGTGATTGTTATCCAAAGAGACAGAGTGGTAAGATATAGTGGGATAAACAGCATCCCATTAAACACGCACGCATGCACACACACACAGCACTGTCTCCTGGTATACAGAGAGAGATCAGCCATAACACTGCCTTAAATTAGAAAAACTTTCTGTAATTTTTAAATGATATTTATTCTTAGTTCTATATTCATACTTAATAATGAGATGAGCTTCAGTAATCACTTTTCACCAATTGCTTTAATTTGTAAAAGCCAGGAGTTTGTTGTATGTGTGGATGTTTGCAGATGTGTATGGTCCACTCTGAAAATTTTATTCCCTTGGAGTAGTTGATGTGCAGACTGATAGAATTATTTAAGAATTAAATCTTGGTCATGGATAAACAGAATTAGATGAGCTTTGATGTTAAACTGGTTTTTTTTGTATTGTGTCAATACTTTTAAGGCCAAGTCCCAAACATGAACTCATAAAATAATTTGTAAATACGTATTCAGCATGTACCATATTATAAGCATAATGTAATATAATTAATGTATATGATTTACATATAATATTATATATGTGTATATTTAAGTTTTATAATGCCTCTTCTAAAGTATACACTTTTAATTTGTATCTGAATGAGCATTTTGAAGTTTCCAATGTGACAATGTGATCACACAGATTCACTCTATTAGAATATGGGGATGGGGTAGGGCAGGGATGTAGAGAATTTGAAGATTGGAGACACCTTGTGGTTAGTACAAAAGCCTTAACTTTTCAGAAATATATTTAAGTTTTGAAGATTATTATTATTATAGAAAGCAAGTAATAGATTAGTTTGAGCCTTCAGTAAAAGTGTAGAAAAGTATTTTTCATTTTAAATATTCTACTCTGATATCAAGAACAGAAAATAACTCTTTTTAGTGTTGATGGTGACATGAAGTAACCAAAGATAATTTTTTAATATTTAAATCTATAAAGTCAATTCTATCATACAGGTAAATGAAGGACATTTGTAATAACACTTATTAACACAGTGAATTTATTATGAAACATTTTTTCTATGAATAAAATTGAAATTAAAGTTGCCTTTGGGTGACTAAAAAAATGTGCATTTCAAGGCCTTAACATCCAGTTGCTTATTTATGCATGTTGTCTGAGATAATGTGTGTGGGTCGGTGTGTGCTCTAATATACATAATGTGTATAACTACTATGGACATATTCCACATGTACATAAACTATATTATATGGACATAAGTTTTTATTTGTACAAATAATAAAGTAATTTGAGAATGTCTTCCATCTAATGATAACATAAAGAAAATGTTCAAGGGAGATAAAATTCTGTAGACATGAAAAACCACATAGGAATAATCAATGTGTTTTGTTTATTTTTGTTGTTTTTCTTTATCATACACACCCCAAAGGAGATTTGATTCTCATAGTCTTTTGATTAATATAATTTCTTTTTAGGTTTCCAATAATTCTAAAATCATTCAAATTTAGTTCCACGTGTATAGCATTTCTTTATAAACTAGAAAATCATGGTGAAGAGTCTTTATTTTATATGGCATTTTTGTGTAGTGGTGGAAGTCTGAATTCAAACAATGCTCAGTATAGGAATGAGGAAGAAGATAAAGGCATAGATTCTAAACGTTTTATTTTACCTAACAACATTAAATGTTCCACTGAAATGTAAAATACTCCTCTAATATTTATAAATACATAAAATTTATGAACAAATTCAAAAGATCAGTAAGAATGTATAAAAACACTTTTGTGCTGTGTTGTCTCGCTTCCCATAAAGAAAACAAACATCCGTCTCCAAGAAGATGTGTAGACAATCAGACCTGCTTTTCCAAGGGTATTTAAATTATTAGACTCAAAAAATTATAATCTTAAAAGCAAGTATTTCTAACTTAATGGCCACAGTATGTACATCTTTGTTACTTCTGTTACATCTTTTTCTCAAAGTTTTCATTTGGTTTCTTGTCTATTGGCCTTTTGTATTGCTAAGGTTTCCTTTGACAAGTTTCAATTTTCATTATTTTAATTATGCCATGCCTGTAACTTTTAATAGTTTTTTCTTTCATAAGTTTAACTGGTTCCTTAACCCACCAGTTTAATTAGGTATTCTTTAACACCACATAATGTATCTTAAAATGTAGTATTATATACAAAAGCATTTCCCCAAATCCTACTGTATTAAAATGACTGAATTTCAACTTACTATAATTACTTGTGGCAGAACCATTTAACCCTTGATGATCTTAACATTTCAAATTCTAAAAAAGAAGATTGCACTCATTTACTAAAGCCAGCTCAGTTTGCATACTTAACTAAATACATAACCATGATTCTAAGGTGTTTTTTCCCCTCTAAGATACCAGCTGAAGCTGCAGAGGACATCTTAGCTTCATATTGCCCATGTTCATGCTATATGCTTTACAACTGTCCAAATCGTATTAGAATTTGCTTATAATGATGTTATATGATGTCCTTGTTGTGATACCTGCATTTGTGGAGAACTTAATATTGATTTACTGTGTCTTTTGCCCATCTTTGAGCAGCCTAGATAGCAATTACAGCCGTTGGTGGTACCTATTTTGTCTTTTCATAATTGTCATTTCTTGTTCTACTTAAGATTAAAATATGAAAATTGTACCATGTGCACATCAGCTGTGCATTAGCCAAGTTATCAGCAATATCCTTGAAGAACCATCATTTTAACCATGGTTCTTTACATTACCTCTTTATTTTATTTATGAAAATTGCATGCTACAATATAAACTTGAACAAGGAATACATTCAAAGGTGAGCTTCCCTGACATCAAGTCTTCATCTGGACCATTAATATCTTCCTAAGAAATCACCAGGGCTTTCCCGATACCTGCCCGCCTCCACCAAATGCTTTTTCCCTCTCAGACTGGGAGTTCTGACAAGCAGGGCTGCTTTGTGATTTTTCAACTCTAACTTTAAAAAGCCTTCACAGTTTTAGAGTTCTCTCTACTACCCTAATTTTAATCTACACTTCATAAACAGTATGGTATTTTTTACAAGGGAAGACATTTTTTTCATAATAGAGCAGACTTGAAATGAGTTTTTCCTGATCACAGATAGGTCTACCAGGTATACATTCCTTCAAAAGACTGTTAAGAGCTGTTCCAAAATTCAAAACTGTCTCATTTGAAGACCAAATACACTTATGAAGGGAGAGGTAGGGGATAGCACTGCCTGGGCTCCTCTCGTTAGGAAATTTGTCAAACAGAGGATATGAAAATAATTTTTAAATTGATGGAGAGAAAATTCTTTTTACAACTAATTTGAGATTTTTTCTGGTCAATTTATATAAAATGCACAGTTGAAATAACTGAAGCATTTTATGATTCTGTCTTGGCTCAACAAGCCTTGAACTAACAGCTGGAGAAGGATTTTTTTATGTTGTACAATGCAAATAAATATTATATTTCAAGATGAGGCTGGATAAATATTTGAAAACTCCCCTCTACATACATGCGCGCGCACACACACACACACACACACACACACACACACTTTCCTACCAGTGGACCAAATTCACCTCGTTTCTAAAAGGCATTCATTTTAAAAACCACTATTGTTTTATTTTTCCTGCATCTGTTTGGAGACTTTTTTAAAAATGACTACGTGCAAGGAAATAATAAGTGCATCTGCAATCTCTAGCATAGGCCCCTCCTTACGAGACTGTGTAGGGCATTTGTGGGTGTTGTTATTGTTGTTGTTGCAATCTAGCTAATAAAGGCTTTCTCTTACACAAGAGAATTTTGACAGGGTTGACTCCAGACAGCTTTCCAGCTGAGGTCTGGGGCCTTGCTGAACCTTCAAAATTTTCCCATTTGAGCTGCATCAAAGTGAAGGAAATTCAAGGATCACTAACGTCTCAGATGGTAGCACTTGCCCTAACAACGAAGGTTCAGGAATTCTTTGGAGCAGGCTGAGGTCATTTTTCTCCCCTTTTCTCCTAATGCTTTTCTCTATTAATCAGAGCTCAGAGCTCAGATTGGTCTTCAACTTCCTCCCAATCCTTGCTAAGCCTGTCATTTCTAGCTATTATTTACTTTAATGGACTTTGGCTGATCCCTTATGAAGCTTTGGATCTGAGAATAATAAGGCTAGAGAGTAAGGGGCATAGACATGGGTGTGGGTTTGCCTGCAGATTAACCGTGGCAGATGGGCTTTATTGCGGTTTCCTGTGTACTGAGTGTTGATTGAGAGGGTATAATGAGAGAGGTGGTGTCTACACAATGGTCGCAGCCACTTCATTGCACTTTGCGTCTAAACAACCCCATTTTTCTAAATCTTTGGGTTGTGAAATTTTAGGAAGTCAGAGCACAAGAACAAGTACAAAAACAACTGTAAATAACCATGAATGTTAATCCAACACTAATTGGTCCCTTCTTTCAACATGAGTCCATTTTGCTCAGTTTTTAAAATTCTGGGTAAATTAATAGCAAAAGTGGCTAAGCAAAATGTTATTGCATTAGGTAGTTTTAGATGCAATAGTGAGCAACATGTATTTTCTGTGTGTGCTTTTCATTTGCTTGAGCTTTTTTGTTTGCATCTTGTTAAATGTGTGCTATATTTGATTATTATCACAGGCAACAAAAGCTGAAATTATAATCATTATCAGATGCTTTGGGAGTTTTCACGTTGACAATATTTTTCTGAATCAAACTAGAGAATATTAAAAATAACAACATCAGGGCTATTGTTTTGTCCCTTGCACAGTATATCAAAGATTTTTTTGCCTTTATTTTACACATTTGATTCGAGTGTCTGCTCAACTGCAACTAGCTGTGCCATTAAAACAATTTCATTATTGGTGTTAACTAAAGGTCTTTTACACATTTCTCATTTTTAAGATTTTACTTAATTCCTCCCTTTCACCAATGGATTAAATCACAACTATTGATTCTTTTCATCCTTTAGGCTTCACCCATCTGTCTTAATGCTTTCATCCTACACCCCTTGGTCTCAGAGGGGTGTTCTGAAAATGAACCGCCAAAACCTGGAGAAGACTCTAGGTCAAGTTTGTGTACGAGAGTTTAAATTTTTAGTGACAGTCCTCTCTCACGGCCGCCTGAAAGTTTCCACACAGTGCTGCACAAGCGAACTCCACCAATTATCCTTCTCCTTTGAAAACCATTATCAAGTTTTTCAAAACTTCTTTCATTTCACTGTTGTCATTCAGTGAAAAGGAAACTAACCACCATGTCAAGACAACTCTGCTGCCTAGCAACGCAGGGCCACATTTTAATTCTGACTTGCTCCTAGTCTTGACTAATAGAAAGTGACTATGTTAAGCCAGTCACAAGAGTTGTTTGTCACTTCTGAAATGCAAACAAAACTATATTGTTTTCCAAAGTATTGGGTGTGATTGATGTAAAGATTTACAGTAACATCATTCATTTTCCCTTGTGTTTTAGTAGGATTGATGTCATATCTTTTCATGCTTTATTAAATGCTTTAAAAGAGCTCAAAAAAACATGACGCTTTTTGTCCTTTAAAGATTCTAAAGAGGGTTTTTTTTTCCAGTGAACTAGACTACAACAACTTGTGAAATTTAATGAATCTATTCAACTAGTGTCAGCCACATCAATAAATAATTTAATAAGAAACCATCATCCATGAAGGAGAATGCAGTTCAAACAATTAGAAAGGAACAGACCAGACCAAGGTCAACATTATGGGGTGGGGTAAGGAAAAGCTAAGCTTTTAAATTGTGAGTCAGAGTTTGATTGATCAAATTTTCCCACAGCCCTGTGTTCTTGGATTTTGGTATGAAAAACTACAGATTGATACTAGTACAATTTTAAGTGTAAGTCTCTTTAGGCATATATGTTGAGATGCCTACAGTCAAAGCAGAACATGTTTAAATCTCCTAAACTTATTTTTCAGATGGTATTCAAATTGAGGACTTGTAGCTGTGCTTAAACTTTTAAGACTTTTAAACTTAAATTACTCAATTCTGCTGCAGTTGACTGGAAGCCAATTAATAAAGTAGAAAGATATTGTTATTGTATTTTAAATCCTCTCTAATATTGCTGACATTTCTAGCACTTTAGATAAGTGTACTGATGAACTTTATTTACTAGACACTTTATAATATTCCAAATTATGTGACTTGAATAGACATAATCTAAAGGTAACATTCTTCTTCAAAATGATATATCAGAATATAGAAGAGAAATTACAAGCAGTAATTATGATTTCCTTGGGATGTTTTTAAATTCTAAGCAGTAATAATATAATGTTAATTATTAAACAAAATGTTCATTTAAAAATCTGCAGCTTAGAGAGATCAAAATCATATAAAAATTAAGCTAGATGTCATCATAGAAAAGGAGTAGAAATGTTTTTTCCTTTCAATTCTGACCTCAAATGACTATTCTTTTTCATAAAACTTTACTCACATTCAAAAATCAAATATCGGTATTAAAGAAGGCAAAATCATGCAGTTTAAAACTCTTTAGATCATAACAGATATATGTTTTGAAATGAATAAAAATTATCAAATATGAAAGATAATTGAAATTAAAGTAAAAAGCTTATTTATTTTGAAATTAAGTAAAAATCTTTGAGAGCTTTCATTAACTTTAAAAGGCTTAATTTGTTAGCAATATTTTGTTCAATTGACCTTATCAATATTGAATATGAAGTCAAAGAACATTGGTTTTAACTGAAGCAGGAGTGATTTGAGTTTTGTTTGGGAATAATATCATTGAAATTGTTACATAATGAGAGTATTGTGATGTGCTGCAATACTACAGGCCAATAGCATCAGACCTGAAACTGCATCTTATCTTTTCACTCCTAGAACAACATCTCATTACTTACCCAGGGCTATCGGGGTGGTAAGGGAACATCTGGCTCTCTGAAGGGCTCAATATACATAGCAGTAATAGTAATAGTAGTAACAGAATGAGGCGCTTAAAATCTAGTATTCTGGAATTAGTCTGCCTCAGTTCAAATTCTACTTACAATCGGTGTGAACTTGAGCAAATGATTTATATTTTCTGGATATAAAATGAAATTAATAATAGTACCTATTTCTTAAGATAATTATGGACATTGCATGTAAATACTTAAAGTCAGACCATAATGGTAAATACTCAATAAATAAATGTTTATTGTTACTGTTATAATTATATCTATGTTAATTTTCTCTTTCCTCAACTATTAAAAACAATAATGTCTTGGCTACTTACATGTGTTTTGTGATAAATTAAAATTAAAGGTTTTGTTTCCAGATCAGTAACTAGACTGCTGAAACTAATAAAGTCCATTCTGTAACACAAGGAGAGGAAAGATAAGAGTAAGCTTTTCACATACTGATTATTCTATTTGAGTTTCTAATCAAATACTATCATGAAATACAATAGGGCATTACTGTGGTACATCTTAACAAACCTCATAATATTCTAGCTCCAAATCAATGATGTTTTGCCAACTAAGTTGAATTGTCTTACACAGCCCATCACCATATGACAGTAGAAGGTGGAAAATATGATAGTTTGAAGCCGAGTCTTCGTTTCCTCAGCATTTCCAGCAGGGCAAGTGCAACCTGTGGGCATGCTATTATTTGTTCTAATTAGATTTGTAAACTTTTTATAATTGCATTGGTTCACGGCATTTGAAACTTAGATTTTACATTAAAATTCAAATTCCTAAGTTCTCTTAAAACATGAAGACTAAAGAGTGAGCCGGCTTTCCTGTAGTTGAGTAGTGATTGAGAGCCCATGGATCCTTTTGATGAGACCTGAACTTTCCACTGTTGTCCACCCTTGCTCTCTCTCAGAAAACGTTCATCTGATTCACAAAGTGAGGTACCTGACCACAGAGGCATTTTAGATTTTTAGCAATAAGCCTCAAATTAGAAATTATGAAAACATTAGCCACTAAATCCAACATTACCTATCCTACAGCATTCTAGATTCAATTCACTTCATTACTCTATTAGTTTCTTTCTGTTTCTTCCTAAGATATTTGATTTAGCTAATCTTGAAAAGTATTAAAGACAACTTGTCTTTAATTAGAACTGAAAATAATTAGAATTGAAGTTGAAAGACAACTCCTTTGCAGTTATAATTTTCACTGTATGTAGCTTTTCTCCTGGCTGGCTGGAGAAGTTAAGTCTTCAGTTAGATGTGCACACAGCTCTGAAATTAGTCTCATGGAAGCTGTGACAGCCTATACCTGCCCAGGAAAGTACCATGGCCGTGGTAAAAGTCATGGTTTTATTTCTCTTACTCCTACCCCCTGGACAGTATATGCCCGTTATGCAGAGGGGATACCATGTGAAGGTTGTTCAGCGACTCCTAGAGAATTCAACTGATGGCTTCTCTGGTAGGGATGAGGTGGGGCAAATAATTAGTGATCTCGTTGGGAATATATATGTATATTTATGCAATCATTTGCATATTTCCTTTATAGTTTTTTAAAAAATACTTTAGGCTGATTTATAATTATAGTGATGAAAATAAGTATAGCATTTAAATAATACTTTTAAACTTTTTCACATTCTTTTCTACATACCTTGATTTGCATTCATTCGGTAATACTATTCATTCTCATTTAAAAAAAAGAAGGATAAACAGGCTGTGAAAAACTAAGCACTTTCAAATTCCACATATTTCTTCATATGAATGTCATCAAGTTTTATTTATAACAAGGTGAGTTTAAACCGACATATTAATTAAATAGCAAACCACCAAGTGCATGAATAAAGGAATGATATGAAAGTGGAAATTTCTGAAGTCTCTTACTACCATAACTCTGAAACTCTTACTACCATCAGTACAAAATGTACTTTTGGTGGTTTTGTCAAGAGGTGGGAGTGAGTTGCTAAGGATGTACAGGTGTGTTTGGGTAGCTCAGTGAGATTTGCAGTGTTGCTAGTGGCCCTGGATGGAATACATTTATTTGTTTTTCACTTGAGAAAGTGGGCCCTTCCTTATTTGCATAGATCCCTAATCATCAAAGAAAATTATCTGGCTCACACAAATGTGTTAAATAGTTCATTACTTCATTAAATGTAGACATTTTGATCATATTCAAAACTGAATTCTCAGAGCTTAAAAATACCAATAAGTAGTTAATAAAAGCAATTTAGACTAATTACAGTGTTTTAATGATTATTTGTCATGCCTAATTTATAGGTATTCTTTTCTAACTTTATATAACAGTTTTTACTTATCAAGAAGTTTAAAGTAAGTATCTGCAAAAGAAAATTTCCTCATAGGAAAATATACTAAATTTTCATGTGCTGTCTAGCTGCATATTTTTTTAATGCTCTATTCATTTCCTTTCACAATGTTGACCTCAAAGAAACATTTGGTATCACTGAAATAAAAGATTTTTTAATATTATTTTTAAACCACAGAAATTGTTTTTTGATACATGCGCCAGTTGAACCTTATTGCTAGAGTACTTAATCTCACTTGTCATGAGAGATACCAACACAGAAAAATAATCTTGAAATGATGAAAGGATTTAAGAAAAAGTTTGAACATTGAGTCAAGAGTGAGGCTCTTTAAGCTTTTATCTAGACTGACTTTATTATTCCTTTTTCCCAAGTTTAATCTAGACAGTTTTTCAAATGTAATGTAATATGGGTCTAATTTCTTAATGAGAAGGAAAAACAAAAAAAAAACAAGAAAATTATTCATAAATGGAATTATTATTTTAGGTGAAGGTTTTTTGACAGATATGATGTCAATTGTACTAAAACACAGGGGGAAATGAATGATATTATAAATCTCTACATGAATCGCACCCAACACTTTGGAAAACAAATAAAGAGCTATATGGTTCACAGACTCTAGAACTGGATGGAGTTTGGAAATTGTGTAGTGCAGCTTCACAGACAATGAGGAGACTGCTCTCTGTATTATTTCCTCAACTTAGAGGGTTGTTTTCTGGCCCTATCCAATAATGAGAAGCTTCTTTCTTTGGGGGGAATCCTGTTTCATTGGATCATTCCAGTTCCATTTTGGGATGATCCAAAATTCCCTTTCTCGGACTTCCCACGTCTCTCTTCAAAACTATTTTACCAGGTAGGTAGAGCAAAGAGGTATGCAGAGCCACTGATTATAGCCATGAATATAAGTAGCTAACATCATATTTCACATACAATATAAATTCAATGATTAAAAGCAAGTGTGGGGGCATGAATTATATTTTTCTGTATCTGGGACTTAAGGTAATGATGATTGTGTCACTCTATCTCTCTCTTGCACCAGAACAGTGCTGTTAAGGGAAAGAGTGGGCAGCCATCACAGGAAATGTCAAATCCAGTTTAATCACCTTCCTGCCTCCTTTCCCTTTGTGTCAAAATATAACTTTGTTCCTTTCTCCCCCACATAGGCCCAATATAGTTTCCTTTTTAGGTGAGTCCAGACATAAATTCGGTCTGTTCACAATGGTGAAAGGGAGAAATAAAGCAGTCAAAGGCGTGTGTGCATTGTGTCTTCTCATCCCTTAAAGTGACATTGAAGTCACAAGAGTTGTCTGAGCCCTGGGCAACCCTGGGTAGGACTCACTGAAGATAGCCTTCCTCCTGTTTTGCATTACTTTTTATGTGTCTTTTTGTCAAAATGTTCTTAGTCAAGATTTATTTTAATGAACATCTTCAGAATTCCTATTTAATATCAGACACTGCACAAGTACTGGAAATGCAAAAATGAGTCAGTTATGGACTCTGCCCTAAAGTTGCTCACAATTTGTTGAGAAAGACAGACATAAGAAAAAAAAAACTTTTCAATTAAAAAAAGAAATCGGCACATTGGGGTATACATAGGAACAGCGAATGGCTGTAAGAGCAACCTGAGTGCCGTTCCATGGCTGTCTGGAAGAATCACATCTCCATAGGTCTGCTGGTGTTCAAGAGCAGAGTGAGTGCCGGAGGAATGGCAGGTGATCTGCATGGTAGTGACAAAGCATGATTGAAAACTGAGCAGGGATGATGGAAAATAGGTTAGATTGAGGAGATAGTTCAAGATTATTAAAGCAACGTAATTACTTTCATTAGCAACAAGGTCTAATATCCAGACTGTAAATGCATTTAAAAAATGACTAATGAAAAGAGCCTGTCGAATTTCCTTTTTTCCATGAGTATATCTTTGCCCAAGCAAGTTTATATCTACACATGAAACAAGGACAATGACAGAGTATTGATTCTACATAAACTTTGAAATATTTTTTAACTATAACAAAAAGTTTGAAACTTTATTATCAATAGGAAGTGGGTAAAATGAAATTTAGGGTATTCATATAATAAAATACCATGGACTCAGTAAAATAAAGCCATAAATATTGGATTATATAAAATTGATAGTCATTATGTAGATTGTTAGGAAAATCAAAGCATATTTTAAAGTACACAGTAAGATCCCAATTTTTAAAACCGTAAATCTGCATATACAAGAACATATATTGAAATATGTATAAAATATTAGTGCTGGTTATCTCAGAGTAATAAAATTAGAGATGAGTTGAACTTCTCTTTAGTGTATCTATTTAAGTGTTTTCTACAATATATAGGTATTATTTTTTCTATAATGAATAGGTATATAAGAAAAATGGTTAATACCTAATAAGGGAAAAACACAAACTCTTTACTGGTAATGAGGAGCATTTTAAAATACTCACTTTCAGTTCAGTCTTCATATACTTAAAGTAAAAGAATACTGTCAAGATGCTTCCACCTAGACTAACAATAAATGTGACTGTCTCCATGGTGGTGGGACTATCATTCAGTCCATATAACATCGATTCTGATGTGAAAGTGTTTCTCTGGCTGGTTGAATTTCTCCTGCAAAACAAAAGTTGGTTGAATTCATTGTAACTCTTTACCACTTTTTATATATATGTACAAAAATGTATATACACATGTAGTTTTAGGTATGACTTTCTTCTATAATTTACTTTTTTGGTAATTCTATAAATTAATAAATATACAGTATGGAGCAAACGTGGGTTTATAGTTGTGAGCACATGAAACACAGAGCTTATTCTTGTGTTATTATTTATTATGGTATTTTCCAGATGAGCAACTCTAAATCTACTTTTGATCTACCCTACATACTTTATACATTTATTGTTATTTCATTTGCCTCGGTCACATACAGTTCCACTCGATTATCCATGTTTTTATGTAGAATTGGCCAAACATTTTTCTGCCTTACTTTACCTGACTTTCAGATTGAAAATTCCTGTTTTCAATTAGAAAATAACTTAAATAGCAAAAAATTATTATATAAATGTAAAAATTGTGTTTCATGTTGACTACGAAATGTTACTAATTAAAGATTTCTCATTTTCAATATATTTTTAAAACAACATTACTTAATGTCAAATTTTAAGTGGGATCTTTTCATCTATTTCCAGTGCAATTTTAGAAAAATAAACATTTTTAAGTAAAATGATTTTTTATATTATATTAATATCTTGTAAATGAGCATTATTCAATGATAGCCAGGACTAATAAAATGTTACCTTACTTTTGAGTAAGGAGTTCTTTTTTGGACATTTATCAAAAAGGCAACCATAAATCATCATTGTGTTCTTTTATAAGCAAAAAAGTCGAAGCAATCCATAGTTTGTACCCCAGCAGTTTCATCTTCTCTTCATGTTGTGGCAGATTAATACCAGCTTAGCCCAAACATCCAAAGTTATGCTGTTGGCAATGTAGCCATCTGTTTTTAATGAATATCTGGGGTCCATTTTTCAGTTAAGCTTCTCTTATTGTGTGTGTATGTTGCTTTTTCAGAGCTATCTGCATAATTGCTTAAAGATTTTACTGCAAAATTAATATCCTTGCTGTGAACAGGGGAACAGGGCAAAAACCAGGATGACAGAGCCTGAGATGAGGTGAAAAGCAAATCCAATTTTTCCTTGCACCATAGAAACCTCGGCAGGACTAGCTTTATCTGGTAATCCACATTTAAACTTTAACCTGCAGGGGGGCTCTTTGTGTTAGATAATGTAAGCATAAAAAGGAGGCTGAATCACTAATCAGATTAATCATATTTTGTAAGACTCAAAAGCTTCATTAAAAGAACCTGGTGTCCAAGTTACACATTTGTGTTGGTGGTGGTGGTAGAGTAGGCATTTGTCATTGAAAAAAAAGGGATGACATGGAAATGCTCAAATGTTTGCAACATCGAATGAACCTATAGCAAACAAGACCAAAAAACAACATATTATCCTTTAAAAATTACATCTTCACAAAATCAGCACATATATTATCTCATTTTCTTAAATTTTAATATGAGAAGGCAATATTGTATAAATATTGCCACTATAACTATTTTTCATATTTTGAATGGTAGTCAATATATTTGCACTAAAAACATCTATAAATTATATATCATATATAAATAATATTATAAATGTAACATATTTAATATGTCTAAAAACTACCAGTTGATGACTTATTATTCCAAGGCATTTCTTAAAGAATTTTACAAAGTTGACTTTTCAATTAAAGAGAAGAATATTTGATGGAAGCAAGGACCTTTCTCAAGAGTAAAGTGAAAAGGAGGATCTTTGTAGGCCTAGCATTTTATAAAATCAGATGTAAGGAAATACAGTGACAAATTTCTTTTGTTTGTCGAAAAAAGAAGGAAGGAAGAAAATAGGAAACTAAACTAAATCTTTGCAAGCAAAGCAAATCTTTAAAAAAGAGGCAATGGGATCTGTGGTCAACAGTCTGTAGCATGACTGGGTAATTGCGGGGAAAATGCAATTGCATGTGTAACTTCATGCACACCAAAACCTCCTCTTTGAAAAGTCAGCCTTTACAGTTTAAATCAACAAATAGTTTTCAGCGTATGGTATGTTTCACAAATGCTTCCTAACAAAACTGCTTCAATAACAATCTTGGTGAAAGAGCAAGCCAAGTAATAGCTATCAAAAATTGTTTCATGCTACCTGTGATGGACATCATGTACTTCTGATGTCTAATTAGGAGTCTGATGTCTAATAAAAACATTACATTGGCTCGATTTTCTCAGCACAATATATATATCATCCTAAGGAAAGACCAATTTATAAGATTATGTATTCGCATCTGTGGAGCTCTAGATCTTAAAATAAGCTATAGAAAATGGCTAGCCAAAACACGCAGGTCTTTATAACCAAGTCACTTCAGATGAGGAAACTCAACCAAATAAAATGTTAACAACAAAAACAAGCAAGAAACAGAAGAAACAACTACACCTTTCTTAGCATGTGATGAGACTACACATAATACTTAAATTATTAACTATTTTAAGTTGTACATGATCCAGTTATGCCAACACATTTGTAGTTTTTTTTTTAAGATTTTATTTATTTATTTTTAGAGAGGGAAGGGAGAGGGAGAGAGAGAGAGAGAAACATCAGTGTGCGGTTGCTGGGAGACATGGCCTGCAACCTAGGCATGTGCCCTGACTGGGAATCGAACCTGCGATGCCTGGTTCGCAGCCCGCGCTCAATCCACTGAGCTACACCAGCCAGGGCACATTTGTAGTTTATATATGAGAAGTAACAATTCTGGAATTAACTATCAATAAGTCATTTTCATATTCTCTCAGGAAAATAGATATTGACTGTTTGACAATACCAGAATGGTCGATACCAGATGGCCAAAATTGAGAATTTCTGCACTTATAAATTAATGTATCTATTATATGTTTTATATAATATTAAAAGTATATATCTAAGTTATCCTCAATCTTCTAATACTGCCTCTTGCTATGAAATATAAAAACTCCCTTTCAACATTGAGGCATAAATTCTGATATGTGGAGCTATTAATTTGCATGGTTTGTATGTTTTTTTTTTACTTTTCCCAACTTAAAAAATGTTGTTATATAAGTTTTTGTTTAAATTTTGTAAACGCCCTTTACCCATGATTTTGAATTATAAAGACCTTCACTATTATAATAATTTTCATAAATAGGTAATTATTCCATTTTGTTAGCAGTTCTACAGTATTTTCACCATCTCTTTTAAAAAGAAAAACAAAACCCTCCAAAACATACACATACATTTTGAAAAAAGGTAACAATAAGTCCTTATTCTTTTAAGGAGCTAACATCTTTAGCGATTTTAACCTCTAGCAAATTTACCTTTAACCTCTAACCTTTAGCGATTTTAGCTTAAGCCAATGAGGGACAGTGACTGTGGTATGGTACCAGTGACCTGTTTATCAGGAATTGGGCAGCAACTTCTTCCAGAGCAAAAGAACAGCACGGTGTTGCCTGTAACACACATTATGGTCCCAGTTGTCAGTGTATAACCTATGACATGGGAAAAATAACCTTACTTCTCAGTGGGCCAATGTATAGTTTGAATATTGAGAGATGCTAAATATATGGGTGATGCTTGAAGGTAAGTTTTTTCTTCTACAAGTATAAATATTTAGAGGTTTCTAGAGTAATATAGGCAAAAACATAATTGTCACGACCTCAGTTCCTCTCTGTTGAACTATGTGGTCATCTCTATTACACAAAGAAAATCAGAAAGTTCAGAAGTGTAGTGGATGCAAAAATATGGGCAGCAATTTGAATCATTTTATTCCCCTAAGCTCAAGCTGTTCTCAAATTGAAGTTTTGCCTAAATTGGACATTTATTTAACTGACTTTTTTCTTTCTTCCCTGAATTAATTGTGACAGTTTTTTTTTGTTTTTTTTTTTTACCTTGTCTCAGCATATCAACTCAGTCATAGAAACAGGAGGCTGGAGATTCAACTCTTGGATGATTACAGTTCTTGGGTCTCCGGTATGTGAAACACTTAGCGGATTCAAAGAATGAACAGAAATACAGATAATTCTTTATTTTCATATCTTTCTTGATAAAATTCTCAAGGCCACCTTTCAGGAAAGATGATTTTTCTTCCCAACAAAATGAAAAACCTTTACAACCCTTTCAATAAAAATAAAACAAACACAAAATATAATAACAACAAAAACCTTACATGACTGCTTCTAAGGGAAAAAAAAATCCCCTTTGGAATAGAGAGCAGCTGCAGAGACATCTGTGGGCTGAGCAGAGTCCTAAAAGAACAATTGTGCATACATCTGTGGAGATAAAGTAAGTGATGGATAAAATGTGAATTAAGAGCTCACATTCTGTAGATACTGTTGTAAATGTATAAGAATAAAATAAGACATAAAACATCTTCTTTTACTTCACTATCAACTATGGTAAATTAAGATTTGACCATAAAAAAGAAAAATAAAAACTGGATTAAGAAAGGTCAGCTGGAAGGGCACAAAACTGTTCAGTGTTTTCTTTTTGCAGGGTAGACCTAAGGGCACACTTACATTCTCTCAGCGAACACCATGCATTTTCATTTGACCATCTGTACTGAGAAATGTTAGTGGTATCCAGCACACCACATGTGTCTTATGCCACTCCGCATTCATTTCTTAATAACCTAGAATATCTGTTCAAGTTCTCACAATGTAGTTTAGTAAAATTTGAAGTGGACTGCAAACATAAAATATAGTTAAGACACTGAAAAATCAAATGTTTGGAAAATCACATTAAAAATTATCTTTAGACAGCATCAATATCTACCTCACTTTCCAAATACATTTTTCAAGTCCTCAGAAGCAAAGAGATGGCCCAAATCACATGGATAGTGGCAGAACTTGTGCAAGAATGTAGGTGTTCTGGCTTTTGTTTTACAGTCTTTTTTGCATTATACTCTTAGTTTTCTTGGAAATAATTGCCACATTTTATAAAATAACATGTGTTTAGACACAATTGGAATGCTAATTAGATTTCAGCATCTTGTGATCAGGCAGTATGCACCTTATTGAGTAGAGTTTTATAAAATCTTACCATTCTGATAATTTATTATGCTATTTAAATTGTTCCAGATCATAGGAAAAGGTGGAAATCATTCTGAAATATTTAGTGTACTTGCAAACTCCCCTTGCCAAAAACTAAACAAGATAGCATGCAAAGAACATAAATCAATCACAGTTATACATGAGGTTATAAAACACTCCTATATACCATTAGCAAATCTATTTGAGCAGTATATTACATGTATAATATAGCCAAGGAGCTTGTATTCCAACTATTTAGGGGTAGTTATACTGAAAAAGAAAACTGATAGGTCTTTATAGATCAAGGTGATAGAATGTAATTTTTATTTATTTTCAAAGCTATTCAAAAACCAGAAATCAAAAAATATTTAAAGCCACAAACAAAAATTTTAAATTGTGAAATTCTAAAGTCACTTCTATTTTTCAGCACTTACAAATATTCTATTTAAGCACTGTAGAATATGACCACATTACCTGCATAATTATTACAAATGTACAAAAACAGTGCTAGTTTTACACCATATGCTTTGTACTGGGAAAGCCCACAATAATCACCTGATTCAACAAAAATAATATGAGTGATAATGTAAGAAGTAAAAGAGATAGTCACATAAACAATCAAGAACTAACAGCTCAATAACAATTTAGATTTAGAACCTGTCAGGGAGAAGAGAAAGTCAATTCAAAATAACAGAGAAAGCCCTGATCCATGATACTCAGTTAGTTGGGCATCATCCCACAAAGTAGTTGCTTGTTCGATTCCCAGTCCTGGTGCACATGTGAGCTGTGGCTTTGATCCCAGTTGGGGCTCTTTCAGAAGACAACTGATCAATGTTTCTCTCCCTTTCTTTCTCCTTCCTTTCCCCTCTCTCTAAAAATATCAAAAATCTTTTGAAAATAACTAAAATATGATACATAAAAAGAAAAAATTTACTGCAGTGCTAACCTAAAAATAGAAAATTAAAAGTTTTTCTAAGTTAGTAAATGAAGGCTCAAATATATGTAATCTTTTACCATCCTGAATTAAAAGATTCAATAATATAAAGAGATGCATTTTTCCAGAGTTAATCTATAAATTTGTATATTATTTATGTATTAACAGGATTTTTCTTCAGAATTTTGCAAAGTGATTTTTTAAATTTATTTGGAGCTTAATAGCAGAAAAATATGATAATTACATAAATACTATTGGAAAGATAATGAGAAAACTTGGATACATAAAATACAAAAGTAGGTTTACAGTTGTTTATATGGAAAATATAATAATGAACAAAAAATAATACAATAATAAACTCTGTGCTTTCTGTACTTACAACAGTAAATCTATGCTAAGGTCTCCCACTCACCATGGTTTCTGCTAAAATCCAAGGTAAACAGCTTAGGAAAATAGCTTTGGATACCTGTGGACTTCAGAGGAAAACAATAAGAAAGTAGTGGACGTGTTTGGAAAAGGAATTTGGAATTTTCCAGGAAATATAAATCTTAATTTGATGTGCCTGTAAAATTCAGAAGGAATATTAAATGACAATTAACTAGAATAATAACTGTAATGATAATTTATAATTTTAAATAGTCATTGATAGCATAACATTTTTTCTGCACAATGTGTTCCACTCATATCAGTATTTAGAATTCAGACTTTGAGTACTTTCATCATGCTGCATTATAAATGAAAGTGAGCTTTTAAAATGACCTGCAAATCTAACCACTCTGCTAAACATATGGGTCTGTGGGAAAATATATTTTATTTTCCAGTGGCTGACTTTTAAATAGACCTTAGAAATAAAACTATTACTAAAGCATGAAATATTTATATTTTTTCTGTATATGTGTGTGTCAGTGTATTTGTGAAGGTTTTATCTTTTATGTTAGTAACCCATTTATAAAAAGCAATAGAAACATAAAAAGTTTACAATTAAATATTTGAACAGAAAATCTATGTACATCATTATTTATAACAACTTTGCATGGTAAGTAAACAGATTGTAAGTTGTTCTTTTTTAAATCCTTACACTGCCTTACATCTTAAAGTATTATACATAGACGGCCTACCTTGCTCTATTTACAAGTACAATATTAAGACCACTTAATGTATAAACAATTAATTAATTTAATAGTTTTATTTAATATATCTGACTAGTGATCTGTATAAGGAAAATACCTTGGCATATTGACAAAAGGCAAAATTAAGTTTACATAAAGATATTAAAAGTCTTGGATTCTGAGAATTCTTAGTTAGATACCAGTAAAAAAAAGCTAATGCTAGGTTGTTCTCATGACCATACAGTTAAACCCAAACAAACATCTGAAAGTGGAAAATTAATGTTTA
The DNA here is from genome assembly GCA_004024845.1 of Tonatia bakeri. Lineage (NCBI taxonomy): Eukaryota > Metazoa > Chordata > Mammalia > Chiroptera > Phyllostomidae > Tonatia > Tonatia bakeri. The sequence goes on along the minus strand of PVIA01002279.1, from coordinate 140,096 downwards.
AATGTTTGTGGCAAACCAATTAAAGTATATTGTCAGGTTAACTTGGAGTATGGTAGTGATTAAGCAATTAAGTTTGTTGTCATATTACTTCAAATTCAGTCATGTATGTATGTATATACACAGCATATATATTTATTCACATATATATTCATATATATATATATTCACACATGGGCATACACACATATAGCATATGCTATAATCATATTGTTATATAACATAATTCATCTATAAAATAAATAATTTTATATAATATAAATGAAGTTTGAGCAAATGAATTTTGAAGTTATTTAAAACAACTTTTTTCCTTATATTTTCTTAGTTTTTAACCAGAACGTATATAATTGGAATCTTATTATATTTTCAGAGTATATATTTTGCTTTTTGAGTTTCACAGATTTACAGATGGAGAGAAATAGTTTCTCAAGATGGATTATTTCCAGAGCCTCATTCATACCTAATTTAGATGATTTAGATGATGAGATTTGGGACTTTTGAGTTGATGAAATTTAGATGAGATTTTTGGACTTGAATTGATGCTATAATGTGCTGAGACCTTTGGGGATGAATATATTTTGCATGAATATATTTAGGATGGACATTAATCTTTAAGGTAAAAGATGAAATATTATAGGCAGAATAATATACCCCTCCCCAAAGATATCCATGTCCTAACCCCCTGACCTGGTAAGTATGTTAGATTATGTGGCCAAGGGAAATTAATGTTGCAAATGGAATTAAGGTTACCATAACCAGCTGACCTTGAAAGAAGGCTCAACATAAGTACACTGGTCATTATCATTAGAATATGGAGGTAGAAGTGATATGGAACTGTGAAAGGGACATGGCCCAATGTTATTGGCTTTAAAAATAAAGAAACATGGCTAAAAGCTAAGTAATATGGGTGGCATCTAGAAACTGGAAGGAGCAAGGAAGAGATTCTGCCCTACAGCCTTCAGGGAAGAAGACAGCCCTGCCCACCCTTTGATCTTAGCTCAGCAAGACTCGTTTTTTACTTTTAACCTCCAAAACTATGAAATAATTAATTTATGTTGTTTTAAGCCAAGAATTTTGTAATAAGTTTTACAGCAGTAATAGGAACCTGATACAGTTTTAAATATGTTTAAATGATTTCATGTATCTTAGACACAATGCTGACTTCAGGAGTTAGCTTTTAGAAGGAAGGCCACATTGCTTCCTGTGCAATAGAAAGAAATTCTTATCCACTATGTTCTAACTCTAAACATAAATATTTGGTCATAATTATCTCTATTATCTGAGTGTGGTAGATTTTCAGAGTTCTTACATTTAAAATAAAGCATAAGTTTAGTATATGGCATATAGATACAAAAGTAGACTTCTGTTTACATACTTTTGACTTTCCTGGGTACAGGAATTCTGACTTTTTTACATTAAATCATGCAACAAATATTTATTGAGCACTTAACCTATGCCAGACATTATTCAGGGGTTTAAAAATAGTACATTGAATAATAAAGGTGGGTTTCTTGACTCCATGGACCTTGTATTCTAACGAGGAGAGAAGGAATAAGCCAATAACTGAGTAAACAGGGAATTACTGGATGATGATGAATGACATGCTTGTAGTGTGGAATGGGTGTTTAGGAAAGACCTCTGGTAGGTGACATTCAAGCTGATATCTAAATGACGAGAAGGAGCCAAGGATGAGAAGATCCGGGTGAAATAATTATAGGCAGGAAACAAGTAGTGGAAGTGTCTTAAGCTAGTGTTTCAAAAGCTCAGGAGAACAGGAATAGGATCAACTGTGTCGAATATCCTTAAGAATTCAAAAAGAATAAGGGAAAAGTAATTATTGGATTTGGTAATATAAAGCCCATTAGAAGATTTGACTAAACTGGTCAGAAGGGAAATGTTAAGATGAAGAAGTAGAGACATCAACCATAGACAATATTGTTCAATAAATTTTGCTAGAAAACAGATAAATTAGACAATATCTGTGGGTGATGTGAAGTCATGAAAAGTTTTTCTTTCTTTTTTGCAGGGGGCGGGGGAAATACTGGAGCATCTGGCGCACTGATGGAATAATATGTGGAAGGGAGAAAACAATGATGCAGAAGAAAGTGGGGATAGTCAGAGCAAAGTCTTGATCAGGCAGAAGGAGGCAATGAGTTCAAAACCCAGGGAAAGAACTTGGTCTTTAATGGTAGCAGAACGAGAGCATTCACACAGAGTAAGAGGAAGAAAGCCAAGGGAAGGGGCAGATGCTAATATGTCAACTGGGAATTCCTTTAGTAAGAAACCGAACTTCTCCATTACTTATGTTTTCTCAAGCATAGGAGATATGCCCATTGCATGACAGGAGGGAAGATGTAGAAGATGTGAGAAGAGAACTTGAAAAGTTTAATGACTTAGTAATTCACTAGATCTAGGCATGTATTTTTGGTGTATTTAAATTGTTATCTTTATCTAAACTTCATGAAGATGACCGGATTTGCTAAGAACAAATGAATCTTTTCTGTAATATGAATAAAATGTAATAAAACTTTAATAGACTATTCTATATTCTCTCTCTGTCTCTACATATACACATATGCATTTACTGTATAAACACATATAAATATAATCAAGTGAATATTAATGCACTTTGACAATGTGAGGGAGGTTATCAGCTACATTAATAGGAAAAGCCTCTTTTTAATTGGGGTCCAAACTTCAAATAGCTCTTTAGCTTGGGCAGCAGCATAACCCTTCTGTGCAACATCATTAACATTCAGGCAATTATGAATTCAGACACAGAAGAAAATTTTACATGACAATGAAAAGCAGAATAAATATATTATCCATCACTCATGTTATGGCCAATAATCAACACCACAATTTATGTCCTCCATTTAAAAATGAGCTTTCTTTTTATTCCCAAGTTTCCTGAGGGAAACATTCAGTGAAATAAAAAATATATAAGGAGAAAGACTTTGTGCAATGCCTGTGTCTTCTCTTGACAGTATCATCAGTGTTCAGGCTCTGAGAAATGACAGATATGTTCTGGGTGGCCTGTTAGTTTTAACAACCTCTCTCCCATTCTTCACACTCAAATGATGGATATCTCAGATTTTCTGCTTCTCCAGATCCTTGGCTCAGAATTTATATCTCATTAGATATGAGACATAAAGTTTAGGCAGATCTTCTAACTGGCCATTAAGTACCTCATTTTATAACCTATTTGAAATACTCCACTTGTTAGTGAAGTTATAATGATCTCAGAATCAAGTGATCTTTCCTGATTGAAAGTTAATAGCTAAATACATAAAGAGAAATCAGTATGATACTTACTGAGTCCAGAGTTAAGTTGTAAGTAAGGATAAAAATATAGCTAGGTAAGCATTCTGACCAGTGTGAGGTGACATCTCATTGTAGTTTTACTTTGCATTTCTGTGATGATAGTGACATTGAGCATCTTTTCATATGTCTCTTGGCCATCCATAAGTCTTTTTTGGAGAAGTGTCAATTCAGGTACTTTGCACATTTTTTAAAAAATTTGATGGTTTTTGGTCTGTTTTATAGCTTCTTCATACATTTTGAATATTAACCACCTTGTCAGATGTACTAGCAAATATGTTCTCCCATTTTGTGGGTTGTCTTTTTATTTTGTTGATGGTTTTCTTTTGCTGTGTAAAACCTTTTTATTTTGATGTAGTCCCATTTGTTTATTTTTTATTGTGTTTCCCTTGCCTGAGGACATATATTAGATAAAATGTTGTTACGAGAAAAATTCAAGATTTTACTGCCCATGTTTTCTTCTATGATTTTTATGGTTTCAGGTCTAGAATTAAAGTCTTTAATCCACCCATCAAAATGACTGTCATCAATAGAACAACAAACAATAATTGCTGGCAAGGATGTGGAGAAAGGGTACCACTTTTCACAGTTGGTGATAATGCAGGTTGGTGCAGCCACTATGGAAAGCAGTATGGAGTTACCAAAAAAATATTTAAAGTATATCTGCCTTTGACCCAGGATCCCCACTTCTGGGAATATATCAGAAGAAGCTCAAAACACTAATTCAAAAGAACATAAACAACTTATTTTCATAGCAGCATTATTTACAATTGCCAAGATAAGGAAGCAACCCAAGTGTCCATCAGTAGATAAAACAACTATGGGACATTTACACAATGGAATTCTACTTGGCTGTAAAAAAGAAGAAAATTTTACCCACTGTGACAGGATTAATGGATCTGGAGAACAGTGTCCTAAGTGAAATAAGCCAGTCAGAGAAAGACATAAGATTCACTCATATGTGGAATCTAAGGAACAGACTGAACTAACAAGCAAAATAGAGACAGACTCATATATAGTGAGCAGGATGACAACTATAAGGGGATATTAGGGAGTGGAAACATTAAACAAAAAGGAAAAAAGGACTCATGGACATGGACAACAGGGTGGTGATTGCTGGAGAAGGGAGTATAAGAGGACTAAACAATAGTCCTTCCCATTGTAATGGGAAAAATACAAAAAAGAAAGAGGCATCCAATAAATTTGGAGAAGTTAAAAAAGAGTTAAATTGCTGTATTGTGAAAAAAAAAAAGTATAGTTAGGTAAGGACTGGCATAGCATACAGCCCTGCTGTCTTGTATTAAACTCCCAATGCATGATTTGGGGCAGTCAGGGTTAAAGCCTGGTGATAACAACATGCATAAAGTACACTGCATCAAAGTAGGCATCAAAGACAGAATGACAAAATCCTGGTCCACCATTTCATCAACAGACTTCAGATTTCTTTTTCACTCCAGGTCTTCAAATGGCCTCTTTGGAAAGAGCTTAGAGATGACCTGTGACTGGCCAGGCTTGAGGAAACAGGGCCAGTAACAAAATTAAGTTAATGATTTTATTACAACACTCGAGCAACTCCAATCTGCCATGAATTGGAGGTTAGGAAGTTTGATTCTACTGTGAACAAGATGACGAATCAAAATAGAGTGTTACTCCAAGTAAGCATTAGGAAAGAAAAGTGATTGCAAATGTCAGGAACACTAGTTTATACTTAATTGAAACATTATAACTCCAGGAAAAAAGGCACTGTAAAAACTGACATTTTCTATAAAATAGTTAATAGTTTCGTCTGCAGTATAAAATTCTGTAAACTGGAAGTCAGTTTGTTGAGTAATTGGCTTTTTATGCTCATATAAGCATTATGGCTGCGATGACTCATGAAAGAAATGCAAACCTTGTGGAGACAGAGTGATGCTTACTTTTAAATGAACAGTGAAGATTATTAGTGACAATACTGGTAGCTTAATTAAGAAGACTGTTGCTGACTGCGTTAATAAATTGGCACGATTTCAATTTAGAATGACAGTGCTCATGGGAAAACCTCTCTCTGTCCCTCTCTCTCTCTGTCTCTCTCTCCTTTCTTCTAAATAAGATGACATTGAATACATAGAAAAATGCTTGATGCCACTCAGGTGGGGAGAAAAAGTAGAAATTCAAAACCTCAAACCAGTCTAAGAGACTTTGTTCAGAAATGGAACAGATTGAAATGTCCTCTTGCGACAGACTGTCAGAGGAAAAGGGAAAGAAGCCATTTCTATAAAACAGCAAAATCATAAGTGACAGAACCTGATGCCTTAGCAGTTTATGTATATCAGGACAAACTGAAGTAGTGGAGGCATTTGTTATAGATCAAGTAAACTAGTGGTAAGTCAAGTTAACCAAATCAATCAAATTAACTTACATTAGTTTCAACAACCAGAGACATAAAGTGAAGAAAAATATTTCAAAATGAAGACTCAATCAAACCACAAATTCAGAATAAAATATTATAATTAACCATAACTCTGCTACAATATATGGCTTTGTTGTAAATGCTTTTGTTCTAGGTCTACGAAAGCATTTCCTGGATTACCAGCAAATAAGTTGTGTTTTGTTGGGGACACAATGTCTCCAATTATCTCCACTCAGAGTTTGAATACTGTACATGGGATTGAATACAGTATACACTATGATAGAACTATTGTCATCATAGTTCACAGCAGAATTTTTAAGATTCTATTTCCTTGTGTTTCTAGTTGACGTATTGGGTTGGCCAAAAACACTGTTTAGTTTTTTCATAAAATGGAAGACACATTTTTCATTTTCACCAATACCTTTATTGATTTGGGTATTTTGAGTATGTCGGCTATCTTCTACTATTGGCTTCTAGTGGGTAGAGGCCAAGGCTGCTGCTAAACATCTTCTGATGCATAAGACAGCCCCACAGCAAAGAATTATTTCACCAAAATGTCAAAAGTACCAAGAAACTTTGCAAACCACTTTTGATATATGCGACCAGTCATAGCACTTTCTCCATACATACACATTTTTTTGCATTTTAGTTGTTTTTACCTTTCTTCAAATAATAAAGCATACTATGCTGAAAGTGCTGCTTGTTTTCTTCTACCTTCAATATTAAAATGGCTACACACAAATTCACCAATATTGATAAGATTTTTTTAATGTATGCTAATATGACAGCTGTCAGAGTGCAGTCTAACAAAATTGTTTTGAATGAAATTAAAGACAATTAAGCACTATTGGGGCCATTGTACAGAAAAAAAATAAATGAACATTTTGGCCACCCCAATACAATGTCATTTTCACTTGCATGAAGGTAATGCTAAAATTATTTTCATCATTGCTAAAATCTGGCTAATCTGACTTAATCTGGTTTTAAATTTCCTTCTGATTCAAAAATCTCAGATCTAAAGAGAAACTCAAGATTTATTTAGTCAATGACACACAGGCACACACACAAAAAGAGAGTGAGGCCCAGAGAAGTGAAAAGGGCTAGCCAAGCAAAATGGATTATGCTCGTAGCTCCTCTCTTACCCAGTGACATACATTAAAGACTTTTTAACAGGAACAGGATGTTGGTCTGAATCATTTAATAATTTTAATCATTTTACTAAAGTTGAAGTAGTCATGTAAAGTGTTAACAAAAATCCTTAAAACACACATTCTAGCAAAACATGTATTTTTAATATTTGAATTGATAAAAATATACAGTGTTGAGTGAATGAAATGTAGTAGTCTCAAATTGTAAACATAAATCACAGGTTATTTGTTTTGCTTTTTCTTTTACCTTGCTTCCTTTCTCCTTTTCTTTCTTCCTTTTTTCCTTTTCTCCCTTTCTTTTTTACCTTTGCTGCCTTTTCCTCCATCTTAATCTCCTTCTCCTCCTCCTGATCTTTATCTTTTTTAGGTATTGTGGTGGCTTGAAGATGTCCCTAAATTATTTGATATCCTTCCCTTATAAGAGCAGAGCCTAATTCCCCTGTGCCTAGACTAGGTTACTCTTTTCTGATGGATAAAATGTGGGGAAAGTAACTACATGTAACTTTTGACACCAGGTCATAGAGGCTTTGCAATTGTTTTTTGCTCTAATTGTTGGATCACTTGCTTTAGAAAAAGCTAGTTAGTTTGTCAAGAGGATGGTCAAGAAGCCCTCTGAAGAGTCCCATGGCGGGATGAGGCCTCCAGCCAATAGCCAAGTGAGTGAGCTACCTTGAAAATGGATACTATGGCCCCTGTCAGGCCATCAGATGACTACAACCCAAATTGACATCTCGACAGCAACTTCATGAGAAACTCTGAGCCAGAAGCACCCAGATAAACTGCTCATGATATCCAGATCTACAGAGACAGGAAGATAATATTTGTTCCTTGCAGTCTCTAAGTTTAGACATAATTTGTTATGTAACAGTTAGATAACTAATATAAGTATGCTACCTTTATCATGTCAAATTTTCTTTCTAAAATTAGGTAGGGTTTCTTTAAAAATATAATTAGATAAGTATTACATATTTTCTATATAGAAATAGAGAATTCAAATAAGCAATTATGAACAAGAAACACTTGTTATTAAAGTATTTTAGATAACATTCACATTTCAGTGTAGATCTTTGAAGATTTTTACTAAGCAATCATTTAAGCTTAAAAAACACCACTAGATACGCATTGTAGTCAAAAATTAAGGAGATAAATTTTGGAGTCAGACTGGGTTTGAACCCCAGTTTCACCATTAACTAGCTCTGGGACTTTAAAATCTACTTGATTTTCTTTGCCTTAGTTTTTGCATCTTTAAAATAGAAATAATAAGAGAATATTTGTCTCCTAAGCTTATTGTGAGCTTTAAAGTAATAGAATCAATATATGTAAAAGCATTAATATGGCACTCAAGTCATGGAAATTGTTCTACACCTTTGTGCTATTATTATGATGATATTGTCATCAATGAACCCTTTTCTATTTCATTGCTTTTGATTTTTCGCAGCCTTTGGCATAGTCTATCACTCCTTCCTTGAAACATTTCATGTTGTCATTCATTCCAACAAATTCTTGAATTTCTTTCTGCTTAACCAGGTGTTTTTTGTTTGTTTGTTTTATAAGTTATCTTTGCTTGCTTCTCCTAGTCTCACTCTAAGGTTTGGAGCACCCCAATGTCTGTCTTTGGATCTTCTATTTTCTCTTTCCAGACTCTCTGCCTAAGATACCTCTTTTAGTCTGATGGTCTTTATTCAACAAGGTCCAGCATATTTCTAGCATCCTTTCATTAATTTTGTTTGGAACTGAGAAAGTCTGTTCACCTACACATTATGTAATTTGCTTGCTTGTTTTAATCTCATGAAAGACTTCTTTAATTCAGAATTAGATTTTTGTTTCTGTTATATTTGATCAGACTTGCTTATTAGAAATTTCTTTTTAAATTTTTAAATTTGATCAAACTTTCTTATTAGAAAAAATCTATTTTTCTCTTGGATGCCCAAATTCTATTTTATACCATTGGGCTCTTTGTCTTTTGACTTCCCTCTGTGTTTTGGAAAGGTTCTTAATTTACCTTCCCCCTCAGGACTTTAGTTTTCTGAAGTGTCAGTTCAGCTATCTCCTGTTTTGAATATAAATCTCATATTGTGATAATACAGTATGTCACCTTTCATTCTTTCTGTATGTCAGTCAGAGTCTTTTCATATCAATTGGCTATGTTAAAAAAAACTCCTTTTATCTAATTTTCCCTGACTAAGGCATATGAGGGGGGATCCCCCACAAAAAAAAATCCCCACCAGAACTATATTCTGGAGGGCAGGCCACTTGCACTACAGGCTTCCCTCACTAGGTGAGTGTTCTGTATCAGTGGTACCCATCTGTATCAGTTTACTACCTGGCATTGTTGTGAGAAGCTGCATTTGGTTTCAGTGAAATTTTTTTGAAGACTCTTCCAATGCATTTGCCCATTTCATGATGGGTGATTTATGAGCACACCTGACCACACCACACTGAGTGTTCATCAGTTTTTGACCAAAGGTGGCATAATCCCCCATGCCCTATCCTCTCTATTCACCTGACCTTACCTGAGCAACTATTTTTTGCCTCCCCAATGAAAAATGTCCTCAAAGGGAAACGTTTTCTCAATGTGGAAGAAGTGAAACAAAAAATGGCAGAAGCACAAAGGCATCAAAACCAATCAGTTTAAAAACTGTTTTGAGCAGTGGAAAAATGTCTAATAGGTGAATTGCATCAAATGGAGAGTGCTTAGAAGGTAATTGAAGTTAAAACGTTTAAGAATAAATATTCAATATTTTATAAATAAGTCCCATTTTGCGGGCTCTCCCTCCTATTTTGATTAAGAAAGCAGCATACCTTTTTCTAAGACAACTTCTGTTTCCCATAATGTTTTCTTAAATATTCATTTTTGATTTTTAAGTTGTAGTTTGTTTTTTATTTATTTTATTTATTGTTGTTTAGTTACAGTTGCCCCACCTTTTCCCCCCTTGCTCATCCCAACCCCATACCCCTGACTCCCATAGTCAATACCCCTATTGTCCATGCTCATGAGTCCTCTATTCATGTTAATTTTGTTACACAATTATTTTGGGCATACATTTTTGAAATTTTCCCTTGAATGATGAAGAACATTCTGTCTGTGCTTGATATTTAATAAAACTCCATTTGAATGGATTTCCTTGGTGACTCTTCAATGAGAAAATAATATTGTTAGTCCTGTCTCCTGTGTTAACTGCCAGGGTTGGTAAAGTTGATCTACAGTTGAATGAAGTATGAATCTCAGCTAGTCCAAGGAAGGACACTTCACATCCGCAGTCCCTGCTCTGGCTTTGACAAAATAGTGGTGCAGCCAACCATTGATCTGTGGATTTCTTTCCCTTCCAGCCCCAGCTTTGAGTACATACCATTCTGCTTTCTTCTGAGATGCATTCTACTAACCATATCTGAAAAAAGTTCCATCAGAATAAGTAAAACCTTCTGCTCCACATCCTGCCTGCTGAATTTCCCACCTGTGTGACTGACAGCTAGCTTGTGGCTCTCTTGACATGAAGGTGAACCTGCAATGGGAGAATGACTCACACTGAAGTATACCTAACAGCTCTCTATTGGCCCCAGTCCTCCACATTTGGGCTGTTTCCTCAGGGAGCAGCTTGCTAACTTCTCAGAAGAGAACATTGCTGTTATTCTTTGAGGTTTCTATTCAATGTAAAACTTCATCTTGCCATTGGAAAGTGAGTTATAACGCAACATTTGCATTTAATCCAATCAGCCTCTGAGTCATTAAATCTGATTCAACCTCAAAAGAAATGGTGTCACTCACACCCTTCTGTAGTGATTTTTGTTCCCACATATTGCCTTGAAGTAAAAGGCAGGTCAGTAAAATTCAAGCATAAAAAAAGAAAAGCTGGTTAAGGTTTCAGACAGTAGACATGATTTTAGTAATTTTGTCTTCAAATTTTCAATGTTCACTTTTTAAATGTAAGAGAAAGAAAGGGTAGCAAGAACTTCATCCTAAAAATGCAAACGGCATAGGAAGAAGCAATTTATACCATATGTTAAATTTAACTTAAATCAACTTGAGGAAATTTCAAATCTAATGAAGTTAATTCATTAAGGAACTGGATTAATACAAGATTCCAGTGGCTCTATAATTGCTAAGTCCATTTTCAAACAATAATAAATTAATTATATTTCTTATTTGTCTCAACCCCAACTATTTGACAATTGATATACTTGAGACCAGAGGCAAATCATTTTGTCCATCCCTAAATGCATTATGTTTTTGTTCTTAATGATAGCTATTGTCAGCAGTTAAATCTCTGGGAAGAAAATGCATCTTGCTTTATTTTAACTGTGCACATGCAGTTTGTACAGAAGATTAGATAATCAATGTAGATTATTAAATTGATGCTTGTGCAATGTTAACATCATACCTTTCCTCTGTCACTGCATTTAATTGTAACACCATAACACAAACACCCTGCTTGTCTTCCTGTTATATTGCATGCCACTAAAAGTAAAAGAAATGCTGTATTTTCTTGATATATATTAAAATAATGAAGAGGATAGTTATCAAGGCTGCATTGCAAGTTCAAGTCATGGCTGTCAGTTACAAACTGTTGAATCCACACTCTTAGATCTTACTATCAGAAAAAAAAATCCTGTGATTGAAATACAGTCATTTAATTGTTTCCTCTCTATCATTGCTTTCAGTGCTATACTCGTGATATAGGCTCAGTGATGGAAAATTCAAGCTTGAAAAAAATCAAAGACAATGAAAGCTGGTCAGTTCATGTTTGTTTTTTTTTGGGGGGGGGTATTTAATCTCAACATTGAATGGCAGGAGTAAATCAATGGCAATATTGACAGAATCATCTTGCACTTGACGGCTTTTAACTACAAAAACTCTTTGGTTTAAGACATTTGTTTCAATATCACATGGTAAATGCTGATAACCAATCATGGAACCATGAGAATGCCACTTCACAATTTTTAGGTAGAATTTTTCACTACCAGGACTCTAATTGTACATGAAATGTAATATTCTTTTTTCTCTGTTATATCAAAATAACCACTTATTGGGAGAGGTGACTTTTAGAGGTTTTAGTCATAAATGAATATGATACTACTTACATGGGGCACCAGATAATGGTGTAACATAGCTGTCAAAAATAAAGTCCTCTGACCTTGATCATAATGAAGAGTCCTTGCAGCTATAGTTTTCTAACTTTTATTGCAACAGGAATTTTGTAGTATGGGCATAAAATCTTGATCAAATAGTTAACTGGTAAAAATAAGAATATAAATGGTCAGAGAGAAAAATGGATAGCCAAGAATCTATATAAAGGAGATCCAGAAAAATAATTTAAGATAATTGAAATGTGTAGGAGTAATACCGATTATAGATTAGTTTTACAATACTTTTCCCTTTTTCCTGTTTTGTTGTAACTAGCTAAATTAGTTAATCCAATTTACCCTCTATTTGTATTTCTTGTTTTTATAGATTATTATTAAAATGATTTTAACTTAATTTCATAAAAAAAAAGTCTGTCACTGAGGTATTTGTATTTATTCTCTTGATTAACTTAAACATTAGATGGGAAGTCCCTTGAGGGCAGAGTCCATATTTAATCACCTTTTTATCTCCATTAACAAATAAAACACACTTTCTAAATCAGTTGCTAAACAATTCCCTGTACAAAAGAAAGGAAAACTAATAAAACTAATTTTTCACCAATAGTTTCTTTTTGCTTTTAGAAAATAGTGCTATGTTATATCATCTTTGACTGTTTTCCACTGTTCAACTATCTCTGTTGTTAAAATGTTCCACATATTTTGGCATCATAGCCATTTTAACATAACCATATATACTTAAAAATGGATCTCTCTTCTCTCTGAAGGTATTATGTTCTCATTATTACTTGTTTTAAAATTGTTAACTAGGTCACCTTTAAAAAAAAGCAGTTTAAATCTTTCCAAACTTCTGCTAAACCTGAAAATTGACCAAACAATTCTACGTTCCAGGACACGGTATTTTAAATTTTGTGGTATTTTTGTCCTTAGCTGTTTGTTTTATTTGATATTGGGTACTCTCTGAAAGAGAATAAATACAATATTTGCAATATAATCTTCAAAAATACTGCTGGCCAGTGTGGCCAATAAGCATACTCTTCTTTTCAACAGCCAATGGGGAAGAAATACAGCCAAGAAGACAAGAGGACACCAGAGGTTTCAAATATGTTACTATTTGTTTTTCTGCTTTGCATGTCATGATACATTAGGTTATTGGTGGGTAAATTCAAGATAATAAGAGGATTCCACATGTGGGAGGAAAATAAAAGGAAGAACTATCCAGGTCCTATTAGGCAAAAAATTTCACAAAATGATGAGGGAAACGTCAGTGTGATTTGACATCCCAGTTAACGGAAACTATGTGAAACTACATGTGACTGAAAAGTCTTAATGGAAAAGTAGTAACACAGAAAATATCTGATATTATTGAATGTGGCATTAGCTCTGGCCTTTTTTTCCCAAACCTTAGTTTGAAAGAGAAGCAACTTCATCTTATCTATAAATATTAGCAACTGGTAATTAACATTTTCTTATTTATAAGAATAGCTAGCATGTCTGTGGTACCTGAAGGCAAATAGTTTGAGAATTATACAACCATTGTTACAGAACAGTTCTCAGTGTTTTTAAAATATAAATTAATTTATTTCTCTTTGAACATGTTCATTTTAAAATGTAATATTCTCCGACATCAAATAGGATTATCATGAAGGGAGTTTTTGCCTAAGGTTCCAACCCATATGACATTTTTTTCCTGAATAAACTCACATGAGTAAAAGCAGACCTATATCATCTTTAATGCAAGGATATGATAATTTTCATTAAAAATTTAAAATATCTATTCTGTGGAACTTTTTCAACAGATTGGATAGTTACTTTGCTAATGAAATACAAGAGGCAGTACAATATAGTGGTTAATAAGTTGGTCCTTGGCTACATAGGTCATAGGTTTGAATCCTGTCTCCATGCATGCAATTTTTCTAAATATCTCTGAATGGACCAATCGTTGCCATAGGTCCCTACTTTTCCTGAGTTTGAATATTTCTTGCCAATCCTTTCTAACCTGCAAAGTTTCTTTTGAGAAATCAGCTAACAGTCTTACGGGAATTCCCCTGTAGAGAACTAACTTCAGATTCTTCATATTTCATAGGGATATTCTGAAGATTAAATAGAAGAAATATATGCATTTTAAAGATAAATGCAGAAATAGAAAAAATTAAAAAACACAGAAACTAAACAAAATATTAAACGAGAAAAAATATCTAAACTAAAAACACAGACAATAAATTACACATATAAGCCTAGATGCAAAATAACTCTAAATATAAAAGCTCATTAAAAGTATAATCTGCTAATATTTGTAAACTAAATGCATTTGCAAACCTGTATTAAATGGATAAGTTTTAAAATTTAGAAATGTTTTCTTCACACAAAATTATGGTCCAAAATATAAAATCTTGAACAAATCAATAATTAGAGAACTAAAGTATATCAAACAGTATCATCTACTCAACAAAAGAGATCAAATCTGACCATATCAACATTAGTTTCTTTTTTAAAAAAAATTTAAATCATACTTTATTGATTATGATATTACAATTGTCCCCATTTTTTCCTCTATGCCCCCCTCCACACAGTGTCTCCCACTCCCTCAGGCAATCCCCCCACCATTGTTTATGTACATGGGCCATGAGTTCTTTGGATTCTCCAATTCCTATACTGTGCTTTATATCCCCATGGCTTTTCTGTAACTACCTATTTGAACTTCTTAATCCCCTCACCTCTCTACCCATTCTCACCCACCCTATCCCATCTAGCAACCATCAAAATGTTCTCTGTGTCCATGATTCTGTCTCTGCTCTTCATGTTCGCTTAGTTTGTTTTTTAGATCCAATCGTTGACAGATATGTATTTTTTACCATTTTATTATTTATAGTTTTGATCTTTTTCTGAAATAAGTCCCTTTAACATTTCATATAATAATGGTTCAATAATGATGTAATCTTTCAGTGTTTTCTTGTCTGGGAAGGTCTTTATCTGCCCTTCGATTCTAAATGATAGTTTTGCTGGGTAGACCATTCATGACTGTAGGTCCCTATTTTTCCTGACTTTGAATATTTCTTGCCAATCCCTTCTAGCCTGCAAAGTTCCTTTTGAGAATTCAGCTGACAGTTTTATGGGAATTCCCCTGCAGGGAACTAACTTCTCTTTTCATTTACTGCTTTTAAGATTCTCTCTTTACTTTTAATCTGTTGCATTTTAATTATGATGTGTTTTGGAGTGGGTCTCTTTGCATCCATTTTGTTTGGGACTCTCTGTGCTTCCTAGACATGCATGTCTATTTCCTTCACTGAATTAAAGAAGTTTTCTTTCATTATTTTTTCAAGTAGATTTCCAATTTCTTGTTCTTTTTCTTCTTATTCTGGCTCCCTTATTATGTGAATGTTGAACCTATTGAAGTTGTCCTAGAGGCTGCTTATACTACCCTCTATTTTTTACTATTCTTTTTTCTTCCTATTGTCCTGTTTAGTTGTGTTTTTTTTTTTTATTTCTTATGTTACAAACTATTAATTTGATCCTTGGCTTCATCTACTCTACTATTGTTTCCCTGTACATTGTTCTTTATTTCAATTAGTGTATCCTTCATTTCTGATTGGATCTTTTTTATGCTGTTAGGGTCCTCACTAAGTTCCTTGAGCATCCTTATAACCAGTTTTGAACTCTGCATCTAACAGATTGCTTATCTCCATTTCGTTTAGCTCTTTTTCTAGAGTTTTGATCTGTTCTTTCATTTGGACCATGGTTTTTTGTTTGTTTGTTTGTTTTTTGTCTCCTCATTTTGGCAGCCTCCCTGTATTTGTTTCTATATATTAGGTACAGTTGTTTTGACTCTGTGTCTTGGTAGTGTACCCTAATGTAGTATGTGTCCTGCAGTATCCAGTAGCACAGCCTCCCCTATCACCCAAGCTAGGTACTCGAGGTACACCCTTCATATGGGCTGAGTACACCTTTCTCTCATAGTTGAGCCTTAGTTGCTATTGGCAGATCATTGGGAGGGACTTACTTAGGCCAGTCAGCTGCAAGGATTGGCTCTTACCACTTACTACCAACTTTCGTCTTCCCTGGAGGAATAGCTGTGTAAGAACGGGGTGGTCATGCTCCGACATGCTCTGTAGCTGTCCACTGGGTGTGCAGACTCTATGGTTTCTGGATGGTGCAGGCCAAGGTCAGCTGCCACCTGTGTTTTTCCAGGGTTACCCTGCCTGAGCTATAAAGCAATCTGAGATGGCTGCTACTTATGTTGGGCTTAGAGATTCCCAGGTGAAATCAAATTGTGAATATTGTTCTAGAAATGTTAGTCAATGCAATAAATAAGAGGACCAAACAAAGGTCCTCCAAATAATTTATTTTATATGTTGGAAAAACATAAATCAATGGGGAAAATGGAGATAATAAATAGATTAAAAGTTCATATTGGAATTTTTGATATAATAAAAGGTATATTTAAATCAATGGAGAAAATAAAGAATGTTTATTATGTTATTGGAACAAATATAAGACCATGTGAAAGCTTTACTCACTTCTTACACCAAAATATATCCTGGCTGTATCAAATCTCATTAGTAGGCAAGTATAAGTAGAGAAAGAAACCATGATTGAGTACGTTTAAATCCTTGGAGTGTAAATTTTATTTCTAATCATGTCCCTCAAATTATAAAATAAAAACAGCTGTTAGGTTTCACTACGTGTAATTCAAAATATCTGGATAAAAAAAGATTTAATATTGAATATAGTTAACAAACAGGAACATTATTTTTAAATAATATACGCATGCCCTGGCTGGTGTGGGTCAGTGGATTGAGCACTGGCCTGAAAACCAAAGGGTCACTGGCTTACAATCAAATACATGAAAATTAAAGCAACATTGAAATGATTTTAAAATATACATAAAGAATATGTTTTTTAACACATACTTTGGGAGAGAAATAGGCATTCTTATACACTACTGTTAGGGATGTTGTTTTGTACAATCATTCTAAAAGATAGGGTGTCAATATGTATCAGAAAATATATTATTCATTTGTTTTGACTCAGCAATCTCACTTGTAGCAAAGAACCTAAAAGAGATAATCACATAAACACCAACTTGTATGTTCACTAGGATATTTGACATAGCGTTGTCTATGATCTAGAAATTGGAAACATCATACATATATACAATATTATTTATGTAGATTTGTTTACAAATATCTAGATATCTCATATAAAATGTGTTGAAGTATTATTTCAAAATATTGTCATTGATTTGAGTGTTAAGATTTTAGCTAATTGTTTCCTTTATTATTTATATTTTATTTATAATCTTATATTTAAAATTTGGCTTGGTTTGTATTTATTTTATATGATTCTGCACATACAAGATGCTAGTATAACATTCACTTAAAAAATTAAAATATTTTCTGCCCATACATGGGGTATCCAAGAAATGTGTTTTTAAAATATTAAAAGTTTTTTAATATATTTTAGTCAAAACTTTTGATTAGGTAATACTATAGAAATAAAATCTAGTTCAGTATTTTAAAAGGTCATAACCAGCTTTAAGTTAGAGTAGTACATGCAATGTGTATATATGTATATATATGTATACACACACACACATATATATACATGCGTATAAAATCATGTTGAACACCTAAAACTAATACAATGCTATCTCAATTACATATAAATAAATATATAATTAATTGTAAAAAAGGAAGTGATTTTGTCTCATACCCAGAGCTAGTGACAGTATAATTTAAAACTAATTACCTAAGTATATTGAAATTTAATAATTTCATCAGTGTTTCCACTTAGGGAGAAATGTACACAAAGCAAAGCAGAGTGTAAACTGAGTGTTTGCTACTGTCCTTCATGCTCAGATTTCATGACACTTTTGTAGAAGGTCAGTTGTATATATCTCATTTAACTCTTACTTTTTGTTCTGTATTTAACAATAGAAATTGCTCTAAACTCTCAAGATGTTCTTGTAAGTTATGAGTAGTTTATATTAAAGCTCTAAAAATAGTTTTAAAACATTCAGTGAAGAATTTATACTTGTCCAAAATGCCATTTCTTCATTCTGAAATTCTAAAGTTACTTTTCTGTGGTGATGGAAGAGAGTTATTCCTGACATGTAGAGAATAAAGCATTTCTAATTGTTTTCTAATACAGGATTAACCTGCTGGGTACAATGATCAGATTCACAGTATTCACCTTTTCTAGAGGACACACCCATTATAGTGTCTCACCTTGGTAAACTAAATTTACACATAAATGTGCAATATACACAGAATATATATTTACCAATCTATTTGCTTTAGCTCATCTTAATTCAAACCATCTGCCCCTTCCTTTCCATTTTAGCCCAAGGATTTTTGACAGAATATTTCTATGAGCTCATTGTCTCTTTTTCTTTTTCAATATCTAGTGTAAAAACTAATGTTACTCTTCAGTTTCTACCTTTAAAATTGGGGAAAAAAACACCACCAACATGATTCACGGGGTGTGGTGACAGGTAAATTTTCTTAATCAATCAAAATGCACATTGCACTGATTACTTGGTTCACAAGGAAAAAATCATTTAAAAAGATCATATGTGACTGGTTTTAGCATATTAGGGCATATATTTTTATTTAAATGCAGTGAGCATCTGAATGTTAAATAAGCCACAAAATACGTGTGTGCTGAAACTAATTAACACTGCAACCGTGAGCCCAATTCCCTCCTGAGCTAGTTTCTCAATGAAACTCAAAGATACTTTTTGACCTAGTATAATGCTCCTTCTGCCAAGGTTAAGAGAAAGATATCACTATAATTGGAGAATATGAGTCTATATTAACCTGATTTAGGTTGGGGAATCAAAGATATGCACGAGGATGGAATTCATAATAATTAGAGTGTAAAACATGCATGCATAGGGGCTTAAACACAGCATGAATTAATTATTCAGTGTTGTTCAGTCCATTTAGACTTATAAATTACAAAAGGTCATAGAGAGAAGATTGTAACCCATATTCCCTTTCTAGTCTAATAGCATAACACTTCTTAAAACTCAGTTCTTGCAGAGCATGAACAATTATATTTAAAATTATGAAATAATAAAATACAAAGAGAAAAGATAGGTACTTAACATATAGTGAGGGCAAAGAAAAATTATCTACCCTTTGTTAGGTAATCTTAGGAATCAAGAATGCTTAATTTTCACATATCACTCAAATAGTTTTTGCATCTATTTCATTAATATATATTATAATAAATTAATATTGCTTTACCTAATTTTATTTCATTGATAAAGTTTCTTTTATTCTTAGTTGGTGATTCAGGGTTCAGTAAATTGATGATTTCAAAATTTCTATGTGTAACTTTTAGCAGGAAAAAAATCATAGACCAACAAAAACAAAATCAAAATAAGCTTGGAGACTGTGTTAGACTGAATAATGGCTCCCCCAAAGTGTTCACATCCTAATCCTAAAACCAACAAATATGTTACCTTAAATGGCAAAAGGAGTTTTGCAGATGTGATTAAATTAAGGATCTTAAAATGGGAAGATTATCCTGGAACATCAGGGTGGCTCAATGTAATCATGGAGCCCTTGTAAGAAAGAGAAAAGAGTGTCAAATTCAGAGACAAGGCCATGCAATATGGGCAGAAGACGTAGAAAATGTGATGTGATTAGGATAAGGATCCAAGAAATGTGAGCAACCTCTGGAAGCTGGAAATGGCAAAGGATGGATTATCCTTCAGCATCTCCAGAAGTGCAGGCCTGCCAACACCTTTGATTTTAGGACAGTGAAACTGATTTTAGTTTTTGATCTAGAAATGTATGTAGTAATCAATGTGTATTGATTTAAACCATTAATTTGACGGTAATTTTTTTGCAGCAGCAATGGAAATTTAATACAAAGACTACAAGTAGCCAAGACAAAATGTATCTCCACACACTTTACTGTATTAGTGTAGCATGAATGACACCATGTTGCCCAAATAAAGCAATTAGTGTAATTGTTAGAATGAGAAGAGTTGATGCAATCCTTGAGTCCATGTCTTTATCACTAGGGAAATATTTAAACTAAATTCAATACCCTCTTTTCTAGAGTTAGCAGTAATTTAATTCAAACCAACACAAATACGTATAGGAACTTTTTGAGCATGCATAGTCTATTGAATCACTACAGAGGATGAAACCATGAAAGAACACAATTTTCTGCCTTTAGAAAGCTTTCAGTTTAGAAGACATAGATACAAGTCCATTTAGAACAGGAAATGACACATGAAATTTGTATTTAAAAAGTACTGAGAGTTCATCACTTATAGGTACCCATTTACTGAGAAAGAACTTAGCATAATGGTTAAGTATTGCAAAATATGATACTGTAGCAAAAAAGGAATAGGCAAAAAGAGTAAGGATAGTGAAAATCAGATTAGAGGTGGCTGAGGAGACTGTGAGAAAGTGTTGACAATGTACCAACATTGTTTCAATTAGTTTGGCTGAGATTGTATGAAATTCTTTACCGTAGAATCCTATTCAGTTTACAAACATGCTAAAGTCTCTCCCAATCTAGCTTCATATTTGCTATCGAGACTTTAAATTTGTCTAGTGACTTTTTTTAAATTCTCCTCTGCTGTGAGCTTCCCCAAGTTCTCCTCCCCAGTGAGAGTGTGTGTCTTATAACTCTTTCAACTGTGATTCACTGTTTTCATGTTAGAGTCCTGTTGATATGATGGGAAAGCATGGAAGGTGGGGAGAGAAAGTTTTATGCTGTTTTGATTAAGTCAGTCTTTGGGTAGGCCTGTGTCTGGGGCTGGAATCTTTACAAGTGTTCCTCCCATGGTGTAACCAGTGTGTCACCCTTCCTATTGCTCCTTCAGAGTACCAATGTGTTTTCTTGAAGGCCTAACCCAACTTTTTAATGTGTTTTTTTTTTCTTTGCTTAGGTGAGAGAATAAAGCTAAAAGGGAAGGAGTGACCAAAATGTCCTTCCCCAAACTGGAATTAGACTTTCAGCAAAGTCTTTTCCCTTAGAGAGTAGGCCTTTGTTATGGAAAAATCTCTGGAGATGTATATCCTCACCTGAGAATATGCTTATTGATATTAAAGAGAGAGGAAGGGAGAGAAAGAGAGTTTGGTAGAGAAACATCAATATGAGAGAGAAACATCAATTGTTTGCCTCTCTTACACGCCTGGACCAAGTATTAAATCCTCAAACTAAGCATGTGCCCTGACTAGGAATCAAACCTGCAACCTTTAGGCTTATGGGACAACCAACTGAGCCACACTGGCCAGGGCATCTGATCATATTTCACAGTGATTATACTCACCCTCATGCTCCCAAAGTCACAAGAAGATATTTCTCAGATCTTTACAATTTACTGGAAATAAGGGCCAAGAAATTGTAGGGGTTCCTCTAACACAGCCTTTGGGACTTTCTCAGCCTCATGCCTCTAACAATTTGCCAAAATTACAGTATTACTACTCATTTGTGGCTCCTGCAGCTTCTGTTTCAAGCAAGCAAAACTCAGCTGTGTATTTCTGGATGAATTTCTCTTCAAAATGTAACAGTGGTTTCCCTGCAACTCCAGTTATCTGATAGGCTTGACTTTTTATCAGAAGTCAATTTGTTTAGCTTTTTCTTAATATGAAGATGGAAAGAATGACTTCCAAGCTTTTACATGTTTCAGTTAAAACCAGGAATCTTTTACCTGGCTTTTTAAATGTTGAAGTATTTATGTGAAATTTTAAGTAGAGTGGTAATAACTGTTTCTACCAAGACAGTAATGTTTAAGTAGACTCTAAATATAGTGCAGTTGAGAGCCAAATGTCATTCTGGATATGAGCACCCAGAAAAGAAGCAATGGCATGGACAAAGACTGTGAGGCAAGAAGGCCAATGTGACCAAAGCAGAGTGGAGGGGGTGGGGCAAACATACTAGAACCTTGACCCAGAGAAGCAATAAGAGGAAAAGTATAGGTCTTGGGGGTTTCTGTACAGTATGGGGACATAGGTGAATGTGGTACCCAAATCCTCCCACAAACACATTAAAATTACAACTAAGCTACACAAAAACCATCACTCAGAATTGCCTTAAATCTAGCTGAACAGAAGTCCTACAACTAAGGATATAAAGAAGAAGCCACACCGAGACTGATAGAAGGGGAAGTGACTCTGAACAGGCTGGATCCACACCCCTATATGGCAGATAAATATCAGGAGGGATATCTTGGATACAGTTTCCCCCTGAGGAGCAAGAGGTCGAAGCTCAGGGACCCAGTGTCAGGAAAATCTCCATAACTTCTGGCTATAAAAACCAGTTCAAAGTGTGGGTGAGTGAGACAGGCATCTTCTGCAGTCCCAGATTCCTCTTAAAGGGCACATACACTAACTTCAACTCACTATCTCTGAGTTCCAGTGCTGGAGCACTATGGACATATAGGGAGGGACTGAGTAGACTGGTGTCAAAATGAGAGTTGGAGTGTGGTAACTTTCTCCCAGACAGAAGTGCTAATAGAAGTCATTGTTCCATTTCTGAGCCCATAGTCCACAGATCCAATAGGGGTCATCATATCTGATTCTCCAATTACTAGGATATCACTGTTCATCCCACTCTGGTGATTTCCTGAGACCCCATCCCACCTAACTTGCAGGCCCATCCAAGCTGTATCCAGTGGCTTATCCATGAAATGGCCTGTTTTTGCTCATGCTGCAGACTTTCCTAAAATCTCTTAAACAAGGAACATCTGGCCTCATGATGTCAGGTACCTCTCACTAAGTGACCCCGGGCCTGTCACTAGCAGCAGCCAAGCTTGATTCTCACCTTGGCCTCTCCTGGGCTCCTCCAAACCAAGCACAAGTAGCAGCAATCTGCAGATCACTTTGTAGCTCATGCCAGGTGGCTTGGGACAGAACATAGGTAACAACTGACCTTGGTCTGCTCCTGCTGGGTATACCAGAGCCAGTATACCTAGTGGACAGCTTCAGAATGTGCTGGAACACCACCTAACCACTTCCACAGGGGACACACTAAAGAAGCAGACTCAGCAGGCACCAGAGCCCCACTGAAGTAATTTCTACTCAATGAAGTCGGCCCCTGCACAGCTGATCCTCCACAGTGGCCATAGACAATCCTTGCAGCTGATTGGCCTGGTGGTACATCACATTCATTGAGGTGCCAAGAGAAATCAAAACTTAACTAAAACAGAAGGGTATATACAGCCCACATGGGATATTCAGCTTGGGTGATCAGGGAGACTCTGACACTGGATCCTACAGAGTACCTTTTACATAACGCCATTCTACCAAGCCTGGGAGATGTAGAAGTTCTACCTAATACATAGAAAAAAAAACATAGGGATGTTGGAAAAATGAAGAGATAAAGAAGCATGTCCCAAATGAAAGAACGGAACAAAACTCCAGAAGAAGAACTAAACAAAATAGAGACAAGCAATCTAAAAGATACAGAGTTCAAAATATTTTATGAGGATGTTCAATGAATGTAGGGGAAGAGTAGATGAACTTAGTGAAAGCTTCAACAAAGAGATAGGAAATATATAAATGTAAATAGAAAATATAAAAATAATATCATAAATGAACAATACACTAACTGAAATAAAGAATATATTATAGGTAATCACAGTGGAGTAAATGAAGCAGAGGATCAAATCAGACTTTTGGAAAATAAAAAAGCAGGAAACACCCAATCAGAACAACAGGAAAAATAAAGAACCCCTCCAAAATAGTGTAATCAGCCTCTGGGACAACTTTAAGTGGACCGACATTTTCATCATGGGATGAAAGAAGAAGAAGAAGAGAAAGAGCAAGGAATTGAAAACCCATCTGAAAAAAATTAATAATGGGAAATTTCACTAACCTGGCAAAGGAAATAGACATACAAGTCCAGGAATTGCAGACAGTCCCATACAAGATGAACCTGAAGAGGCCCACACCAAGAAACATCATAGTTAAAATGAAAAAAAGGTAAAAGACAAATAGAGAATTTTAAAAGCAGCAAGAGAAAAGCTGTGTCTTATCTATAAGAGAATTCCTGTAAAACTGTCAGCTGATTTCTGAATAGAAACTTTTCAGTCCAGAAGAGATTGTCAAGATGTACTCAAAATGATGAAAATTAAAGATCTACAACCAAGATTACTCTACCCAGCAAAGCTATCATTTAGAATTCAAGGACAAAGAACTTCCCAGACCAAAAAAAAAAAAAAAAAAAAAAAAAAAAAAAAAAAAAAAAAAAAAAAAAAAAAAAAAAAAAAAAAAAAAAAAAAAAAAAAAAAAAGCTGAAGGAGTTCACCACCACCAAACCAGTATCATATGAAATGTTAAAGGATATTCTTTAAGGAGAAAAAGAAAAAAAGATAAAAAATATAACCAGAGACATTGAAATTAAGAAAAAACTGACAGTAACCAGAGGGGAGGTGGGAGGGCATGATGGGCAGAAGAGGGGGAACGGTTGTCAGGATCATGTATAAAGGATACATGGACAAAGCCAAAGGAGGGTAGGATTGA
Source organism: Tonatia bakeri (assembly GCA_004024845.1). NCBI lineage: Eukaryota > Metazoa > Chordata > Mammalia > Chiroptera > Phyllostomidae > Tonatia > Tonatia bakeri. Next base: position 115,671 of record PVIA01002279.1, on the reverse strand, counting down.
GGATAGGAGGTTGGTGTGGCTGGGGTTGGGGGGAGTTGTGGGGGGGAATGGAGACAATTGTGCATGAACAACAATAAAAATAAAATAAAATAAAACAAAATAAAAAATAATAAAATGGCAATAAATAAATATTAGCAATTACTTTAAATGCAAATGGACTAAATACTTTAATTAAAAATGTAGAGGTTGAATGGATAACAAAACCAGACCATTATATACGCTGTCTATAAGAGACTCATGTCAGATTGAAAGACAAACACAGACAAAAAGTAAAGGGATGGAAAAAGATATTTTATGAAATTGAAATTTAAAAAAAAGCTGATGTAGCAATACTTATCCCAGCCAAAATAGACTTTAAAACAAAGGCTATATAATAAGAGATCAAGAAGTACTCAACAAGTCCTCTTCTGGGCATTATCTGAAGAAATGCAAAACAAATTGGGACAACTATAACAGCATAAGCAGTAAAATATTATTTTTGAAAAAAGAAGTATGAGAAAGGTTTTGGGGAAATTCATGGCTGACAGATTAACATGGGGATATTAAAAGAAGCTTGTAAATATCTCTTAAAAAAAAGAAACCCAGCACAATAAATAAAAAAATATATACATCCATATATTCATTGCAGCATTATTTACAATAGCCAAGATAGGAAGCAACCTAAATGTCCATCAGGAGATGAAAGGATAAAGAAGAAATGATGCCCATATACAATGGAAAATGACTCAGCCATAAAGAAGAATGAAATCTTGCCATCTGCAGCAACATGGATGGACCTAGAGGGTATTGTGGCTGAGTAAAGTAAGTCAGAGAAAGAGAAATGTCACATGGTTTCACTTACATATGGAATCTAAACAAAACAAAACAAAAAATAAGCAAAACAGAATCATGGATACTGGGAATATTTTGAAAGTTGGCAGATGGGAGGGTGATTGGGGATATGGGTGAATAAGGTGAAGGGTTGAAAAGATTATGTAAAAATAGGTAGCTACAAAATAGTTATAGGGATATGAAGTACAGAATAGGGACTAAAGTCAATTATATTGTAATAACTATGCATGGTGTCAGATGGGTATTAGATTTATCTAGCGTGATCACTTAGTAAGTTATATAATGTCTAGTCACTGGGCTATACACTTGAAACTAATATAATATTGTATGTCAACTATAATTAAAAATAAAAGATATTTAAAATAAAAAAGTATAGGTCTTTTATAGGCAATTGTGAGGATTTCGATTTCTAGTACATAATAAGTGGAGACTTGGGAAGATTTTTAGTAAAGTGATGTAATGGTTTTTAGCAGACTGATGAGACTTAAAAGCATCATTCTGGTCCCTGCAGAGATTAAATCAGAAGAGATCAAGGACAGTAATTGCAGTAATTCTTAGGTAGAATTATGGTAACTTTGACCAATGTGGAAATGGTGGATCTAATGAGAATTGCTCAGATTCGGGACATAAAACTAAGGGCAATAAGATTTTCTGGACTATAGCTGGTATTTGATAGAAAGCATGGAGGAAAGCAGTACTCCATGTAAGTTTTCTCCATGCAACCGAAAAAAAAATTACTTTGCTCCAGATGATAAGATGGTTTTCTAAACTACATACATATTTGACTAAGTCTCACCTATGATTAAAGCCATTGAATACCTTTGCCTTGTGTCTAAGCCAGTTTCTTCAGTATGGTCCCTAAGCATTCTCCTACCCATCATACTTTGGCATGTGGCATTTGTCTAATTCACTAGTGTCAGTTGCTCACTTTCTTGAGTCATTTGCATCATTCATGTCTGAGGTTCTATAGCAATACCATATGGTCTCAGGTCTTAGCATAGTTATGGTCATTTATTTTATTTAGAATTCCCTTTCTTTATCCCACTTCAGAGTTAACTTTTGCTGATACTTAAAAAATTCATTTCTGATGTTAACTCCTCTAGAAAATCTTTTCCAAACTATCTCTTTCCGCTCACCTGCCTGTGTCTCCAATTCTCCTGTGATGCTGAACTTATTTCATTGTTCTTCAAGTTGCAAGCTATGTGGTGCCCTTCCCAAATGACAACTTGGGGTAAAAGTGAACAAAGACCCTATAGTATTCATCTGTGTGTAGTGACAACAGCCAACAGTCTTCACACTCAAAATAAATTAATAGAATAAGAACTAATACTACTTATCATCATTGTTGTTAATTTTATTTTGTTTCATATTATGGAGTTAGAGAGCTTCATCAAGTTTTGGAAAGTGCCTGTAGCAGGTAATGGAAAATCCTTTCCATTATCAATGGAAATAAATAAAGGTGAATAATTAACAATCACTCATTTGACAATGCATGCTGTTTAATAATTATAAAACCACTTTCAATTTTAGGAGCAAAGGAAAAACTCATATGCGTTCCAGTTGTTACAGAAATTAAATCTTAGATGTATTAGTAGATAAAAATCTATAGGCATATGTTCCATAACAGTTTTCAATTGTTTGTCCCTAAATATTAATGGAACACTTTATTTTAGAAAATTTAATTGCTTTTATGCTCATAGTTGAAGATAAATAGCCATGGCCAATCTGAGTTTTCTCTTTATCTTAATATTTTTCTGTGAATCAAATAATCCTATGAAATAGTAGAGGGCTGTATAGAAAGGCCAACAAAGTCCACTATATGTTCACTGAGAAACAGTGCATGCCCATGACTTGGAGAAAGAACTGCTGTTGATTGCCTTCTTTTAGAATATTCACTAATGAGAAAATGATAACATAAAATTGGTCCACAAAGATACAGTCTAGGACAGGCCAGATGAAAATTGTTTAATCTTCAAAGTAAAAAATCTGGACATCTGCTAGCTAGATAGCAATACAGGTAAGATTCGGAAGTTGGGAAAAAATTCAGATCCAAAGGAAAATTCTATAAATGTTAAAAATACAATAATTTGAATAGAAACTACATTTTAATGAAAAAATGTACATAGTTTGTACTAAACTTTAAGGCCAAATACATTGTAACAATTTACATTAATAGTTAGTCTGTTTTTTCATTAACAAGGGGTATGTACATATTTTTTCTTTATAGTTACAAGGCTCTGGAAGAGACCATATGTTGGAATGCATTGTAGTATGTTCAAAATTAACTTGAACTTTAAGGGTTTTGATTTTGTAGTGAAACTGTAAGTACAGGAATTGAGTTTATTTTAAGGGTAGGAAATATATCTTTTTCTTCTAAGAAAGATTGAGGAAAAGGGGTAGGAGGACTCTGACATCAAATTTCTTTGAAATCTAAACATTTTGATGTTACACATACAATTCAGGACATATATTCTTCTATTTCCCAAAATTTCCATTTGAGGAAATGGAGAAGAATTTGCAAGAGAATTTACAAAGATGTGCTCAAGAAGCCCATTTTACAAACCTTCCTTTTCCTTTAGTGCCCTGGCACCATTGGACCCTTAGGCAACTCTGGAGTTGGGGGGAATTGTTGGGTGATTGGGCATGTATAAAGACATACATGGGGCTTCGCTAGTTCTATACATTGGCTGTGCCCACTGATTATGTATTCTAAGGCAGATTCCTTGTGTCCAAGGTATCTCTAGAGCAGTAACTGGGTCATTTGGATATACCCTATCGAAAAGCATAAAAGTATATTCCTTTTGTGCTTCCAAGAAATTAATAACAAACAGCATATTAGATTCTTTGACTAATAGAATACTTGTGCAAAATTAAATGAACATTTAATGACTAACCAGAAAGATCAATGTTTGCATATTTAGAATAGAATCTAGTATATTAATTTGTTTAGAAAATAATCTATAAAGTGCATACATATTTGATTTTATTTATTTTTAAGTACACAATAAAAATATTAATATGTTCTTTCTATAATATTTAACCAATAAACAATCCATTTTGATTAATATTGTAAATGTCCCCAGAGCAAAATTAAACATTTTAGCACTTTTTAAAAACACATAGAAATACATATAAAACATATATGTTGTGCATTTTATATGACTCATACCATTCAACACATTTTTTTCCAATTTCTTTTTTTCTTTTCCACACAGTTAAAAACTCTTTTCATATCAGGGCACATAAGTGCAGCCATGCTTTACTGATTAACTGCCAGGGAGTATTGTGGGCAATGGGTTACCTACCATTTATTTAAATGTTTCTCTATTGATAGAAACTTAGATACTTAGGTAATATTTTCCTTTATCTTTCTTCCTTTTTCTTCCTTCTTCTCATCTTTTTTTTCTGTTACCCTAACATCTCTCCATAATAAAGCTGACAGAAAAACTTTCTCAGTTGAAGAAGGATATACATATTGACATTTTCATAGATATTTTCTAATTACCCTCCAAAAATCCATATTGAATTATACCTCCACCACCAACATATAATAATTTCCCCACTCCTAACAATACTCCATATTATTAAGTACTAATGGATAAATATGTACCTCATTTTTGTCCACATTTACTGTGTCCTCATGAATAGTAAAGCTGAGTATCTTTTCATCTGTTTATTAGCCATTTGTACTTCCTTAACATTATATAAATATTAAATAAATGAATGATTAAATTACTGAATGAAGAAATACATTTAGAATTCTGGAGAAATTAAGATTAATCACTGACATCCAGGAAAATAAAAATGTTTCCCTGGCATTATGATTACAACCATATTATAGTAAACACAGAAGTTAAAGAATAATGCTTTACTTTTATTATGCCTGGAGAGGTCATGTTTCCTGCTTAACAATCAGTCTACATTTAAAATGAGTTTATCAGCCCACTAGTTATCAAAACTCATACCAGTTATATTTACTTTTCTTTTGTGTCTGTGTGGCACTCTAGATTTAGCACCCATAATTTAGTGTATTATATCACTATTTTTTATATTTAGTTGTAAATTAGGTTCATGGATGTTGCATATGTATATACATGTGTGTTTGCATGCTGTTTATATTTTAATCTTTTAAAGAATTGTGTTAAAATCCATAATTGGAGTTCTCCTTGACCTCCATTGCTCTTCAATTTCTTCATCTGCTTTCTTACTCTTCAGCACAATTTCCTTCTTTCTGAATCTCTTTGCATCACCACAACATGCTTTCAGAATTTTCATTTATACTAAGAACTTTAAGTATTACCTTTCCCCAGTAGTACTTTATCTAACAGTAATCAAAGCCTTAAGTTAAATGACAGAAATTCCAAGTGACAGAATGGCTGAAATCAGCTAATTAGAGAAAAACTTAGTGGACTTCTGATCAGCAGAGACAGTCATAAAGATAATATCTAAAATATTACCTAAGCTGTTATTCAGTATTGAATTCATTGGGTTTGGCCATCTAATTGCCTTTGGCAGAGCTAAGGTGCAACAATACTGTGCATGAGCTAGTCCTTAAGTGCAATTTTTAAATTTAATCCTCATAGCAGCCCTATTCTTCTTTTAAAAAGATTAAGAAATGGAGGCCTAAGCAATAAGCCTAATATGTATAAAATATATAAGGGCACTACAGATGATCACAAGAGTGAGGAAAGTTTGTAAACACTCCCAAACATTAAAAGTGTCCCAACATTAAGTAGACATGTATAAACAGCTTTAATAAAAGTCATTCAAAATTACTCAAGCTCTTTCATTTTAGCATATTTGTTGGGGGGGGTGGCATTGCATTAAAAAAGGAAAAAAAGGCATGACAGAAAAACCAACAATATACTAAATTGGAAGGATCTTGATCTTGGAGGTTCCAGCAGAGAAAAGGAAAGTACCATAAAGCATGTGGCATAACTGATGTCAAATTCCTTCATATAAGGACATTACTATAAAATGTAAATATTTTCAAAGGATTAACCATCCATCATCATGAAAATATGCACATTTTCAAAGGGGGTGAAGTACATTCTAATCTGAACATCTTTAAAGGGGGGAAATCAATAAATGGCATGAAAAACTTCAAAGCAGGACCTCCTGTCAATGACAGAAGTTCCTCAGCAATGCAGAGGCTTTGAAGGAGGACTCCCAGTGCTGGGAAACCTTTGAAGTGACTCAAACAGACATTTATAATTATGGAAAGGTGCAGTGTCCAGCAGGGATAGTACAAAGACATGTCTGAGGTAGGTACAGACGAAGATTGGGAAGTGGCAGGGACACTGACCTTGCACCTCCCAACCTAAAAGCTTTTTGGGTCAACTCAATAATGGTATGTAAAATGGCAAGTGTGGAGTGAGAACAGTGGCAAGAAGCGAGAAACTAAATTATTTTAGATCTCACATTTCAAAAAAGAAAAAAAAAGAAACAACATCCCACAGCAGATCTTAATACATTCCGCCTGTGCTGGGTTCTTGTGTAGCTACCGATTTATTAAGCTGTTATCAGCACTGAGCTCTCTGCAAACAAGTATTTCACAAGTGTGAAAAAGTCTCAGAATCAGCTCTTTTAGGTCCCTCTTCCCCAAACTTATGATACTGAAATCTTTGTTTGTGTAGTTATTGCATGTCAGATGATGTTCCAAAGAATATAAAATGATAAAAATCTAAGACTTAACTATTATTTAAATTTAGGCCAAACTATTCTGAGTCAATGATTTAGTATTCTAATTTCTAGAACTCAACTGAAGACGTTTTTAAATATCACAATAGGAGGGAATAATACTAAACTGAGTGTCAAAGGCAATCTAGGCAAAACCTAAGAGGTAAATTCTAATGTTTTATTCCCTAAACTAGATTATTTCTTCTCCTTCTCCTTCTCCTTCTCCTTCTCCTTCTCCTTCTCCTTCTCCTTCTCCTTCTCCTTCTCCTTCTCCTTCTCCTTCTCCTTCTCCTTCTCCTTCTCCTTCTCCTTCTTCTTCTTCTTCTTCTTCTTCTTCTTCTTCTTCTTCTTCACGTCATTTTGTCTGACATTCATAGGACACAATCAACTAATGACATTCTTTAGCTTCTTGGAGCCATTCATGACAAAATCTACTTTCCCCAAGTGATCGTTTAATCCATCAAATATTTATTGAGCATAAAATGTTCTTGTCTCTGTTCTAGGTACTTGGGAATGGTCCTGTGCTCAGATATTCCCTATCTTCATGGAGATTACAATCTATGGAGGGATGTAGACACCAACCAATAATCAAGCAGAAAAATATAAATTAAACCATGATAGGAACTTTAAAGAACATGTACATAGAGGACCCGGAATATTCTGAAGAATCAGGTATGCTTCCCTAAGGAACTGGGATTTGGGCTGAGATCTAAAGGACAAGTAATCATTTACCAGGAGTAGTTCGGGATAGATGGGTGCATCAGGGAAGAGTGGCAGGTACAGCATGTACACAAGTCATGTGACAGACAGACAAGATAAATGACACTTTTTTGGAGAAGGAATAGGCTCAGAAGGGAAATTTTTTACCAGGTGATGCAGACCTCGTTAAGGACTTTGGTCTTAATGCTAAAATCAATCAAAAGCCTTTGAAGAATTTTAAGAATTTGATAGAATTAGATTTGTACATTGAATAAAGCACTTTTGCTTGAGTATGAAGAGTAAATTGAGAGAGGGAAAATAGCCTAGGAAACCAGTGAGGAGGCCATTGCAGTGGTTGAGGCAAGAGATGGTGATGGTAGCTGAGACTAGAGAGATGCCAATGTAGGTGATAAAGACAAGGATGAAGATTTGAGAGACATTTTCAGTATGAAATTGAAAAGATATACTGTTGGGAAAAAGGGTAAGAAAAATAGGAGAGTCAAAGATGATATCCATATTTCTGCATTTTCACTGGGGCCATTCACTGAAAAAGGGAACTCTGGAAAGGGATTATACTTGGAGGTGGAATAATCAGTTAATTTTTGGTTAAGTTGAATATGGGACATAGATATATTTGAATAATACAAGTGGGCATGTCAAGTAGCTATTTACATATATGAATCTGGAGGGGAGATTTTTGTCAAAGATAATGTTGAAAGTCATGCCCTTGAACCTGATTGATCACATAGAGTGGAAAAGTGACTTAGAACAGAGACTTGGGGGCATTTAGGGGTAAAAACCAGCACATAAGACTGAGAAAAGCTAATCAAGGAGTTGGGAGGAAAAGTGAAGGATGTGTTATACTGGAGGTAGTCTGTGAGGAAAGTCATTCAAAAAGGAGGTCTGTTGACATGCCAAATATTTCAGCTGAAAAGCTGGTTTACCTGGCTCAACTCAAGTTCTGCTTTATATGCAACACCTCCTTCTCTCCCACCAACTTCAGAAATCCTGTTCTTCTGACTGTTTGGTGCACCCACCTCTATAACAGGAGTGCCATAGAATGAAGTCTTCTCACTGCTTACACTTTGTTCTCTTCACCTTTAACATCCATTACCAGGTACTACCAGTTTTACTTCAGCATTTTGCCCCTGATTTCATCTGCCTTCTCTGTCTCCCCATTTCTACCTTACAGGAAACTGCTATTTCTGACATAGCCAAAAGCAACTGTGTCATCTCTCTCTATGGTTCCTGTAGCCCACCTTCTTCTCTCCCTCACACTACACCACAAATGTTGTTTTTAAAATGCAGCTTTCTCTATGCTCTGGGAATTTTTTTTAAAGGAAACTTTTTTCTAGGATAACTCACAAACAGAAAAGTGTACCTATCAATTTTATACAGCTGATTAAAATTTGTAAATTGAACACACCCCTGTAGTCAGTACCCAGGTCAAAAACAGAACATTAACAGATTTCCTCAGAGATCTTCCATGCCCTCTATCCCATGACAAACTTTGATTCTCATAGAGTAGTTTTTCCTGTTTTTGAAATTTTAAGCATGGCATCACACTGTGAATTTTATTTTAAAATTTTACATCATGACTGTGAAAGTCATCCAGAGTTTTTGTGTATATGTAGTTTTTTTTTTCTTACTGTAGTATACCTTTCCAGAGAATGACTGTACTACAATTTGTTTATCCATTCTATCACTGATGGGTCATATCTAGTTGCTGGTATTACAAACAGTTCTGCTGTGACAATTCTTTCATGACAATCAAGTGTTTGAATTTCTATTGGGTATACACCTAGGTATGGAATTCATAGCATTTTAAGAGAATTCAGTTGTTCCACATTTTCAGGCAGCACTTGGTATTTTCTGTCTTTAATTTTTATCATATTCTAGCGGGTGCACGGTGGCATCACACTGTAGTTTTATTTGCATTTCATTGATGTCTAATAAATTTGAGTACCTTTACTTTGATATATTTAGTATACAATTGAACATGATCATTTGTGAAGTGTTTGTAAAAGTCTCTTTCCTTTTTTTAAAAGGTTGTCTATTCTTGGCATATTAATTTGAGGGAGTTCTTAAACTTTCTGGATACTAGTCTTTCTTCAGCTATGTGTATTGTATATCTCACCTACAACCATGTAGATTGTTTTTCCATTTTCCTAGTATATTAATGAAAGATATTTTTAATTTTAATGTAATCAATTTATTCTTTATAGTCAGCAGTCTTTTATTTTATTTAAGAGATCTCTGCTTACATTAAATCCATGAAAATATTTTCCTGCTTTCATCTTAAAGCTTATTGTTTTATGTCTTGTGTTTATATTTATAACCCATCCAAAACTGATTTTTGTCTCTGGAATGAGGTTAAGAGTAACAATTCATTTTCACCCCGCCCCCCCCCCCATGTACATCCAATTAACCTAGCACAATTCATTGAAAAGAACATAATGTTTGCTGCTGTATTTGTGTCAACTTTATCATAAATTAGATGACCATATCATGCAGGTTCATTTCTGGATTTCCTCTTATGTTCTACATGCCTGTCCTTTCTCCTCTCCTACATTGGCTTAATTACCTTAGCCTCTATTAAGTATTCATTTCTTGTGGTGCAAGACAGCCAGCTTTGTGGATTTTCAGGTTTGCCATTGCTGCTTATGGCCCTCTGAATTTTCACATAAATTTAGAGTGTATTGATCAATTTACAAAGAAAATTCTGTTGTCATTTCGTTTAGGCTGGATTATATTGTCTTGATTATTTTAAACAAGGTTTTCAGATGATTTTTTGAATACCAGGATTGAAAACCACAGAGCCCTGGTTCTCGAACTTTAGCACAGATCAGAATCACCTAAAGAACTTGTTGAAACACAGATATACAGATTGTTGGTCGCCAACCCCCAGTTATTTCTAATTCAGTAAATCTTGAGAGGGCTCAAGGAAGCATATTTCTAAAAACTGTGCAGGTGAGGGTGATGCTGCTGGCATACTTTGAGAAATGTTTCTGTAAGCTATGGGTCATGGACCATGTCATAACAATCTCTTGTATTTCCTGCTATTTGTCATATCAAGTCATGGTTAGCTGATGTCCCCAAAGGCCAAAGAGTGTTATGAAAGATCACACTATAATATCTACAAATAAATAAGGTGTATGCGGTATAGAACACCTAAGCAGTAATTATGTTGTGACTAATTAGTATAATACAATAGCTTGGACTTTATTTAATTTAATATGAGGGAAAATCAAAATGTGGGTGAAGAATGTGGTTTTTCCACTGCATAATATAAAATAATGTCGATTCAAAGATCATCATTTATTGTCTTTCTTTTAGTTGACTCAGCTTTTCTATGAGCATTTATCATTTTAAAATTCTATGTGAAGGCCAATATTTATCACAGTTCTGATGCCCACTGTATTTTTCTGCATTAATACCATTTCAATGTAGCTCACAAAGCAGACTTATCACCTACATACACACATGATTTGAACTTTTTTCTTCATTAAAAAATGCAGTGGCATTTTTTGTAGCTTGCACTATTTACTCACTAATTTATTTGTATTTATAGCTTTGATAGAAGATAAAATTTAAAAAAAAGACTACAATTTAATTCTTCCCCTCTTTCAGACTCAGTTTGCCAAAATAGTGCTTTCTGCAAAATTAGTATCCTTTAATACACCTTTTCTAATATAGCTGTGCTATTAATAATAAAATCTGAATAAAGAGGAAAAACTGCCCTGAATGATTTGTTGCAGCAAATTAAAACTCAGTGTTTGTTCCTAAGCTGAATGTTATGGCTGCATAATCAATAAGGGCCCAAAGAAGACCAAATCAGAGAGTGGTTACACAAGCATACCTCACACACCACTGCAGCGGGCCCTCATGGCTGCTTCTCAGTAGGATGAGAGTGGAAATAATTTTCACTCTAGTTGAGAAAAAGAAAAGTACCATCTCTACCATAAGTTTGTATAAAGTTCCTCTAAATTCCAGATATGATCAAGTATAACCTGAAATATAATCTAATCTAAAAAGTGCTTTAATGCATCACGTTTGTTTAACAAAATTAGACAGAATTTTGGAGGGTATTCAGGGTGGCCTGAGCCAAGTCCTGCAGTTACATGGTCACTGATGCAGGCCAGAACCCAGTCCAGCCTCCCAGCACAGTGCTCTGATCCACCCTCCACCATGAGGACCCCAGCTACTATTTCTCCTGCTCTATGTGATGACCACACTTCACATCATTTTCATAGGTGTATCCTGCCTAACAGTAAGGAAAATTTATGATAGAGATTATGAGGACAAAATTATGGCATGTTGGGACAGTTTTTTAAGGGATTTCCTCCTGATTTTCCTTCTCCATTTCAGCTTTCAATGGGCAATAACTTTTCTTTCTGTTACTCCCAGTTCAGGTGTTTGAAATAGGTCATTTACATACCTTTCCAATCCCTTCCAACTACAACTTAACTTTACTGTTAATCAATATGGGCCAACAATTACATCTATGAAAAATATGTCCCCCCAAAACATGGTTGCTAATTCCATGTCATTTTCATTGACATTTCTGCAAAGTCTTTCTTAATGTCTAGTTTACTTCCCCTAAAGCCCACCTCAGTAGTCAACCTCTGATCAAATCTCCTAGAAGAAACTCCAGACTTTAACATTACAGCTATTGTGGCTACATTTTGGCTGAAAAAAAATCATTGAAAGATCAACATCAATAATAATGACACCAGTAAGGTAGTAAGATAGTAAAAGTAATTCATGTTATCACATATGTAAATTATGAGGGTTAAAATATTTAAGAGAGAGGGCATATATTTATTCATATATTTATTAAGACCCCACTAGGCTTTTATTATGAGATTACAGACTCCTGATATAAAATATAAAGTATTTTAAGTTCAAATATACTTACTGAAAAAAAAGAAAGTCACTCTTTGGGGCAATGTAAAGACTATAATTAATTCCAGGTAATAATTACTTAAGTTAATTATAAAATTGTTAATTCATGAACAACTCAATTTTCCAATATCTGTGTAAACAGAAAATCAGTTACCTTGTTTGCTGATTCTTTTTTTTTTTTTCATTTAAATATCAACCAGCCCTTCGGTCAAAGAAATGTCATACACAGTTTATGTTCACATGTATTTATTAATATTCTAGCATGTTATAAAACAGTGATAAAATTTTAAAAAAGGAACAGTGTTTATGTTGGACAATATTTTGTTTTTAATTTGTATATCATAATATTTTCCCTTGCTGGTCCATATTTTGTTTATTCAACTAGAATGTGCATCTCCAAACATTAGAGATCAGAGTTTTATGTAAAGCTAGTGTTTGATATATGAAATATAAATACTAAAGGCCTTCCTAAAATTGTTAAATAGATGTTACAGAGCAAAACTTTCTGGGGTCACTTGCTACTCAAGAAAGAGCTGGCTGGTTTGCTCCAAGTAAGTGAGCATTCATCACTAAATCAAGCCCTACAGTAGTAGCTCATGGGAGCAGCCAAAGAATGTGGTGCCATCACCATGTGTAAGTACACACACACCTGGGGCTGGGGGCACACCTGATTTTCTCACCTCCTTATGGCAAGATCCTGATTTGAGTCACTGTTTTAGTTTTTGTGCTACAAAAACCTGTAGCTTTCTGTGATCATTTTACCTCATCATTTCAACTGAGCAAAAAAGAGACATGAAAGGAAATAGGTACTTTTCAAGAAATCACCAGATTCCTTAAATCAAATTTAACTCAATATATCACTTGTTTACAGATGGTTTTATGTTTTCTATATTATAACAGTGCAACTAAGTGAAAAACATCTGAGAAATGAGTTTTGGCACATTTTCTGTAGGATGAAATATACTTAAAAATACCTTAACAATCACTAACACTTAAATGATAAGCAGCTCAATTATTTTTATCTGGATTAGCAAATAAATTTACTTTCTGCAAAATTTTCTCAAGAATTTTGCTATTTTGCAATTCAGTATTGTTCTTTGTTTCAATATAGAAGATGGCTAATTTTATTTTTTCCTCATAAGAGGACATGACTATTGATTTTAGAAAGAGGTGAAAGGAGGGACAGAGAGAGAAGGAGAGAAACACTGATGTGAGAAACATCAGTATGTTGCCTCTTGTACATGCCTCAACCAGGTACCAAACCTGCAACCTAGGCATGTTTAGTGTCCATGAACCAAACTCGCATCCTTAGTTTTACAGGACAACACTGCAACCAAATGAGCCACACCAGCCAGGGTAGGAAGGTTCATTTTATAAGTTGTTTGACCAAGTAACACTATAAGTGATATCTAAGGAAGCCTGAGAGATTACCAGATTCAAGATTGGCAACCAGATATCTTAAGGTTGACTAATTAACAACAAAGAATTTACCATAGGATTTGTCTAAGAAACACACATGCATAATAGGTTTGGATTTACAGACATATGATTATATATAATTTCCAAATCAATAGGCACAATGTAAAAAAAATGCCTGTTCTGAAATGAAAAAATGTGGGTATAATAAAGATTTCAAAAAACTACAATCCCATTTTTTCATCTCTTCTGCTATTTGGGATTGTTTCAGATATAATTTATAATATGATTAAAATCCCTACTTCTTGGGCAAGTGCTCAATAAACAAATGCTAAGTTAAAATTGAATAAAGAAATTTGAAGCAATTTTGCATTTACATCAGAAAATGTTTATAAGCTGAGCAGTCATTGTGCTGTTGTTTAAAATCATATTCTCATTTAGAAGCAGTGTTGTAGCATGTTTAATGTGATATACCATTGCCTATATGTGATTATAAAATAACTGCTTTTAATATAGAGACATTCCAAATCAGTAGTTTATGCTGACATTGCGTATACATACCCTTCAGGTTAAAGAGAATCAATGTTTCACATATAAATTTTACTTTCGACATCTCTACCAGGACTCTCATCAGCCTGTGTCTAAACCATTGCAATAGCTTACTACCCATTACCCACTCCTCCCAATCTCTATTATAATTCACTCTTCCACTTTCTATGTTAATCACCCCAAGATCCTTCATATAATACATTTTAATACATTTTTAAAACAAAATCATAATACAGGTTGCTGGAGTGGCAACCACTCTAAATTATAAACTATTTCTGTAAACCCCTTAAACTCTAGGGTTGAGGAAAATACACCAATGAGGTACTCAATAAATGCTGAATCAAAGAATGCCTTGTATTTGGTTCTAGTACTGACTTTGTCCATTACTAGTTTCAGTAAGTTTTCCTCCCATTCTTGCCTGCCACCCTCCCACCTCAAAACACACATGCTCCTAATTGTAGGTATTTCTCCATAACTCATGGATAAAAGACCATAGTCAGTTGAACGCACACAGAGCAGATGGAATATACTAGGATGTGGGGTAGGAACTCTGGAGCCTAAATCATTCACTCAAGTTACCTTTTCTTAACCACAGAATTTGCATTCACAAAATGGTAATAATATATACCTAGTGAGGTAGTTATAAAGGTTAGCCATTATTAAGTAAAAATGGCTAATATTATTGAGCTAGCTACTGGCTCTGAGCTTCAAGTTTCCCATCTTGAAAATGGGAATAATAATACATATCTTGCATGGAGGTTGGAAAAATTAGCAATGGTTATAATGCCTAATAGTTCTTCACTACTAATTGTTAGGCACTGAGTGTGCTGAGCATTTTATGTAGATTAGATTCAATAATGCATGCCCAGTGATAGACACGCAATTGGCACTCAATAAATGCTAACTATTGTTATCATTAATAATGATCTAATTGAATCCTTATGCTATCCATGGGAAGTCAGTGCTATTCTTGCTCAGCTCAGACCATTATGCTGAAAATACATATTTTTAATGTAAAATTCCACAGTTTGACTTGTCAAATTATATTTAATATAATATTTTAATTCAGGTTAAAGTAAAGAAAATTATGTTTCCCTCTGGATAATCCTTCACTCCTAGTTTCATGATGAAAAATTGACAGTTTATCAGGCTATAGAATTGGTTAAGTGAGAGCCACACAGGAGAAAAGATCAGGACAGAAAATGTTTTATAACAGGAACAAAATTAAAAGACATATGGACAAAAACTAGGGGGAGGGTGGTAATGGGAGGGAAGTTGGGAGGGAGGGGTGGGTGAGTTCAATTGAGAGTAAAGGGGAAAAAACTGTACTTGAACAATGATTAAAATAAAATTTAAAAAAAAGAAAACATTTTATAATCATAGTGGACAGGTTTGTGGAACTTGATGAAGCAATTCTTTTGAAATTCCTAGAAGGAACAGTCCCACAGATATGAGAGACGTAGTTGGAGGGTCTATCATACTTATAAATATTTAGGATGCATTTCCTCTCTTTGTCCTCTTCCTTTACTTCTTTTTATTATCTTATTGTCATTATTTTTCCCCACTTACTCAAGGTGTAGAGTTGTGGTAAGTAACCTGAAATGTGAGATATGATAGATTTGAAGAACTTCTTTAGCTCCCTCATTTGTAATATAGAATGATAAATTTATAATATTTATAGTTCATTATGCCCAATAAATAATTTCTGAGTCAACTTTGTATCCTATAATACTTTTTCTCATTTGAAACAAAATAGGGAGAAAATTAAGTAAAAACTCCCCCTTTTATATGTATATTTATGTTCTCAATTATAGATAATTTTTAAGCTAATTACCTCAAAGAATTTCTCAATTCACCTCAGGGACACACACAGTAAAGCAAGTGATACAACTTAATCAATAAATATAGAAATGTTGATCAAATGAATAAAACATTTTGTCAACTATTCTTGTTTTTCTTTAAAATATGACAAAAGAATATCAGTTAAAATGTAATATAAGCAAAAATATAATAACTGTTACTAATTATGTCTATAAATAGCTATTCACGTGGAGATCTTAAGAATATAGCGTCATCTGTAAGAAAAAGGAAATATAAAGTGGAATTAAAACAAACTGTGAAATGGTGAAATAGAGCTGACCTACTGTTCCATCTCAATAACATTTTTAAAAAAAGGAAATTTACCACATCTTAGCATCGTACCCTCCTTCTTAAAATACCACTTATGTAGATGTTTACAAATGGTTTTCCTGAATAGAGAAGAGACACTTAACAAAATTCTTTTAGCTAGCAAGATACAAATTCTAAATAAATAAATAAATAAAATCCAACAAATATCTAACTAATATAAATCATATCACTAGCACATGACAATAAAGTATTTTCAAAGTCTTTTTAAGCATCTTATTTTAAGTCAAAATCCTGAAAACACAGATGGTTCTGCCCTCTGTCTATGTGTCTATCATTTGTAAGAGAATCCTGTTTTGCTCTACAGGAGTGCTCTTTCCTGATGCAACATCCCCATCTGCTGAAAATGGATCTTCGCAGTCAATGGCTCATTAAGGTAGGAGTTATTGGTTGAACTTGCAAACCTAAATAAAGTTACTCTAGAATGAAAGGTCATAGCAACAACACTATTTTTAAAGACCATTTTGAAATTACTTGCTTTAGATTCAAGAAAATAAACATCTCAAAAAAGTTGTTGCCATTGTGATTTCACTGGGCAAAGGAGATAGGAGAGAGAAGAATAAGTAGTGAAGGCAGGTTAAGTTTGGGACTTACTTCAATCCTCCATCATGTGGGAAAACCGGTACCAGGTCATTCCAGAACTGATAGAACAATGTGCAGAGATACGATGAGAAGGAAAAGGCCTCAAGGCAAAAACATGTACATAAAATTTTGGACATTTCCTTGCCTCTTTAATATTTCTTATTTTAAAAAGGAAAGCAGAAATGATAGGACAATCAATTCATTGGTACTAATTTCAAAAATTAAACAGCATACGACACAAGTAGAAATATAAAGTTTTCTGGGACACTTCAGCTGAAATTATTCATGTTCTCCCTGATCTTATTACTAAAGGCAATGAACAGTTGATTCTATTATGTATGTTAAAAAACACTAATTATTTCTTAACACTAGTTTATATTTGGTGATGCATATTTTAGAAAGTATCCAAGAATAATCATAATGTGTATACAAATATTTAAGCTTTTATGTTTTTGAATTATTTATTTATGAACATACAAAATATGCCTAATAAACCTTATTTTCTGTTGTGAAAAAGTAGATGGGATTGGGGTAAATGATGATTAGGAGAGAAAGTAAATGGGTAATTCCATCAGAGAGGATTAATAAAATATCTCAGTTATCTGTTACCAGCCAAAGTATAATTTTTGGCATCCTAAAATTATCTATCATCTATCTATCATCTACTGTCTATCACCCATCTCTGCTTATTTCTTTCTGTTACTTCTACTTCCAAAGATGATTATGGCCAACTAAAATTAGCATAGGTGCACTATAGCCACAGAATAAATGGCTGTGTATATGTATACACACACGAACAGAATTACTGTAGTGGCTTGTGGTACGAGTAATAAATTTGACTAAAACCTGTGGAGGTCTTTTCAAAAGAGTAAAATCCTATAAGCTGAAAGTCAATTGGTTTCATATTCAGGCAACAGTATTGTCAGTTACTCTCACCTCTCTCATCCTCTCTATCTATATATTAGAGTCTGAATCATGTTACAGGGAAAAAGGCAAACTTTGTCCTTGGAAAAATTGTATTCTGATCTTCTTTGTATGATAGTGAGTAATTTATAAAAAACTTTTGGTCTGGTTAATGGTTCAATCTTATTTTTATTTTATTAAAATTCTGGAAGACTTTAATGTTGTTATTATTCATAGAATAATATAAAGGATAATAATTTTTTAAATTATTCTTAAGGGAATTAAATAATGGTTCATTTTAGAAAGATCAGATGGAGAAAATATATAATGAATTTGGTATAAATACAAAGGGTTTGTTTAAGATAAGTGGCAAAGCACCTCTGCCAAATTAAAATAAATGCATTTATTAGTGCAGTTTTAGAAATTTGGGGTTCTAAGTTACTAATATATAATATAGCTTTTTCTTAGACTCTCATGTATGCTCAACAAATAAAAAGCTGATAGTTATCCCTCCTCTTTTCTGGTTTTCTACTGCAACTTTCTGCTTATTTCTCCATATATAGCAAAATTGGGTCATCTCTTTAAAGCTAATATTTAAAAATATCAACAATATTTAATCAAGTGGAGTTGATTCTTTGAAAGCTGAATGCCACAATGGTTAAGATCACAGACTCTGAGTTTAAATCTTGTTTTAATTACTATCAATATCATAATAGCCTTGGACAAGACACAGACCAGTGTGCCTCATTTTTCTCATCTGAAAAAACATATATATATATATATATATATATATATATCCACATATATACATATTATGTAATTATAAAAACTAAAAACAAAGAACAGTGCCTACCATAAAGTACATGTTCAATACGTTTTAGTGATTATTTATAACAGCCTGGAAAATTTCTATTGAATTGCCTTTTCTAATTGTTCAGGATTTATCACTTTACCTAATTTTGCCTAGTTTCAATAAGTGTCTGGCATAAACAAAGAGTTGGTAAATAATTTTAATGACACTTTAAAAGAAATTATCATTATTTAAGCCTAACAATTTGAGGAATTGTTTTAAGCCATAGTACAATATAAAATTATATTTTTAACATTTAAAAAGTATGTGTTCTCATAGATTTTTTTATTTCCTGTTAAACTTCCCAGTTAGAATATTATTTCATAGATTTATTTCAAACTGGTTTTCAATAATGTTATGGCCGTTATCTCCACTTCAATAAACAATTATTATACAAATTACCTATCAGGTCTATATAATAATAATTTTTAAAGAAAATCTCTTAGTCATCTTTTAAGGAATACAAAACTAAAACTGAAATGACAGAAGGCTACCAAAAGGAAAAAAAAATTATTCAAGCTCTCAAATTGTGATAAGACCACCCATCATTTAAGGGAAATCATGGACTGGAGGAGATCCTTTGAGCCATCGTTCAAAACCACACAACTTATTATATTGAATAAATCACCATTTCTTTGAAGTTTAAATTGTGTCACATTAAAAACAGTATGAAACATCAAATACTTTTAAAGTATTTCAGAATATTTTGCATTTTTATTCCTGAAGCAAACATAAAAACTTCTATTTAGAGATTTTAGGAAATAGTTAAGATTAATTTTTTTAGACTTAATGTGTGGAGAAAGTAAGAGAAAATGGCTTTTCAAGTGTATCAAGCTACTTTTTTACAAAATCATTAAAGTTTTTATCTGTGGAGTCTCCAGCTCATTGATATCCAAATTACCAGAAAGATATATATAAAGTCACTGCAGGACTTTGAAAACGAAGATACGAGATACAAACCCATTTGAAGCCTGTTAGTGGCTGAAGGCTTTTAAAACATAATCTAGCAATGTTTGGTACTTTGTCATACCAGAGTTTTCTAATCTAGAAAATATTTCTACCATGTAAATGATATGCCCAAAAGAAAACTGTAGCTGTACACAAACAAGGTCAGTTTCACTTCTTAATAACTTTAAAATTCTTAAACTTAAATAATATATGATTTTAAAATACAGATGTCCATTTCCCTTAGTCCCAAAGTTAATGAGTGTTACATCTTGAAAAACACTGAGTTAGCATTAGGAAGATAACTTAGTGGACTGAGTCCCAGCATACATAGTGTCCTTTAATGTCTTTTTCCTGACCCATGAAATTCACCCAAGGGAGCCACACTCCTCCCTTTAGGGTGGTTCCCTGAGGATGAATCATTGCCTCTCACAGAAAACCCAGAAACCCAGTTATAGTGAACAACCTGATAGTAATTGCTCTAGGATCAAGAGGAGGGATAGGGGTTTGGGGAGGATAACAGAGGAACAGAAATAGAGGAGAAACACAGATAAATTGGTCAAGATAATGTAAAAGAAAATTTTGAAACAAAACAGGGCTTAGGAGTGGGTGGATAGAAGTTTTGAAAAACATCAAGTAGGGGAAATTATCATGATAAAAATTTAACTGAGATAAAAAACATAATTAAAATCAACATTTTTTTCTTAAGTAATATATTTGAGATAGGAAATAAACTGGGAGTAGAATGGGGTTAAAAAGTTGCAATAAGCATATTTAACCTATTTAATCTATCCTTGTTGATATTTTGAAAGAGAACTTGTATAAACAAGCACTTCAAAGATCTGGAAGACTTACAATGGTGTGATTTTAAAGGTGAATCCAATCAGGTTTCAAGGAACAGTGTGCTATGACTACTTATCCTTTATCAATTATACAAGTAATAATGTTAGTATTGTGGATTTTAAATTTAAAAGGGTCCTCAAACCATTCTTTGGATATTTCCATCTTAGCGGTAATAAAGGAACTCAAGAGTTAAAGATTTTAGCGATAGTTATAGTTGACAGGCTTAAGTGCGTAGTTTATGTGAGAAGCACTCCAGGAACTCCGGGAGGTCAACAAACAATTCAACTTTTGTGTCCCAGGGGTCTGCAAGCCATAGACTTGGTGTCTGAGCCATTGTGTTCCAGGAAGGGAATGGCCGGGAGGCAGATAAAGAATTGTTGAACAGCAGACAAAGAAATACTAGAAAAATCACCGCTGGACTGAAACTCTCATGTGATTAACCTTTTTTCCAAATCCCTTACCTCCCTTTTTCTGTCCTTTTAAAAACGTCTGCTTGAGATGAGATGTTAAGATGTTTTTTTAGGGGATATAATCTGCCATCCTCTCAGATTGCTGGCATCTGAATAATACACCCATAAAGATTCAATCCTTGTCTACTTATTGGTTCTGGTAGTCACAGGAGGCATGAATGCTGACTTTTCCATTTTCAAGGAGACTAAGAAGTAGCAGTTTGGATGATGGACAGAAGTCACTACAGATGGTTGGATAAGTAGAAAGTAGACTGCCCACCTTATAAAAAGGAAATGAACTAAAATAAGGCTAGATTGCTTGGAAAGAGACTAGATTCAACATTTCCAAGTAAGACCAATAAGACCCAATGATTATCTATCTATATTTGGAATATAATGAAGTAAACAGTCAAGTATGATTTCAGAATTCTAGTTTGGAAGAAGAGATAGTTGATTGGACCATTAATTATGTTAGAAAAATAAAAGAAGTGAAAGGGAGGCAAGAGATAAGTTCATACTTAAACATGATATTTTTTAAGATATCCTAAAATGGAAGTGGCTAGTGGGAAATAAGATATATAGATTCAAAATAGATTTTTAAAACATTATTTTGGAAAGTCTATTTTGGAATGAGAGTTGTGAAAGTGGAGAAAGCAATAAATGTAAGTATTAGCTCATTTTAATAAGACAGAAATATAAGAAAGTGGGGCACAAAGAAATAGTTATTTGTTTTGTACTGATTTGATTTGGGTGTTGTATAAGGCAGAATGCTAAAGTGGCTCCCATTGAGCCTCACCCTTGTATACTCCTCTCCTATTTAAATGTGAGGAGAACCTATCAATCCAATATGACACTCATGATTATGGTATTTTACATGGCAAAAAAGGAAGATTATCCTGGGTGAGTCTGTCAGGGAAACTTTTTGAAAGCAAGTTTCTTAAGCTGATCTGAGAATAAATCAGAGAGGTGTTCTCCAAATGGCCTAGAAGAAACCAAATATTCAAGCAGTGAACTGCTGATGGGATCGGGGGTCAATAGCAAGGAACTGGAGGAAACCTCTAAGAACAGCCCCTAGTCATCAGCCAGCCAGCAAGAAAAACAGGGACCTGTTTTCAACAGGTTTACAGCCTCAAAGAAATAAATTTTACCAACAACCTGAATAAGCTTGGAAGAGAATATTAAGTCTCAGATGAGACAATAGTCCTGGCCAAAAATTTGGTTTCAGTATTGTGGAATGTGAGCAGAGAACCCATCCCATGCCTTGCAAAACTCCTGACTCACACCAACTGTAAGATAATGGGTTTGGGTTTATTTTAAGCTGTTGAGATTGTGGTAATTTGTTATGCAGCAATAGCAAATTAATACAGATGTTTTATGTTGACTTTATTTTTATTACACGATAGAGGGTGAGGAAAAGCCTCAGAAAAAAAAGAAACAGATTAAAGATGTTGCCAAAACATAACAGATATTGTATTCTTTTATACTGAACCTAGACATGGGTAAGCCTTGGAGGAAATAAGAGAGAGAATATGTCTTTGGATGTTTTCATGTGTACTACTGAAAGTTGAAGGATAGCAGGTCATAGATAATTAATTCTGGTGGCATCTACTTGGTTGACCAAAAAGTCCATTTAGATTTTTCCATAAAATAAAAGACACATTTTTCATTTTCACCAATAGGTTTATTGATTTGGATATTTCGAGTATGTTGTCTCTCTCCCACATGGTACAGCATTGATTGTCCTCAATTAATGTCTGAATTTGATTGCTATTGTCCATGGAGCATCATCCAGCAAGACATCTCCAACATGAAACTTCACAAACCATGTTTGACACAATCAGTCAGTCAGAGCACCTCCTCTTTGTGTGTGTGTTTGAGTTGTTGGGAACCCCCCTGCCTGGTTTCAGAAGCTGTGATTCCCATGGTTAAGGCTGAGTGTGCGACCTTTGGACAAGAGGACACTAAGGAGACAAAGCTTATCTTCCTGGAAGGAGCAATGCTTCTGCTCCTTTTACTTCATCCATAACTGGCCCCCAATGCTTGGTTGGTTAGCCAATGATGGGTAAGATTTCCCAAGGGGGAAATGACCTAAGACAGGCACAATCACGTGGGAGGCCCCCGGGGAAAGACTTGGGGGGTTACAGCAAAAGGGGGTGATGGACCCTCACCCCTCAGCTTTGACATAGCCTGAGTCCTCATTCTGTCTGCAAGAAGTTTCCTAATTTCTTGGCTATCTTGCCTCCTCTGCCTGACGTACTCCTGAAACAATGACAGAGGGCAGTGCAGCACTGTGCTGGAAGGGACAGGTTCCCCGGGTGACCAGGCCTCAGAAAGAATACATAAACTCCTGTGAAATCTGATTTGCTAAGAATGCTCTTAATTAAATGATAAAGGCTGGGGTAGGAAATAAGTTTGGTCCCTTAAGTTTTGTAGCCTTTTAGGTGACAGACCCTGACTCAGAATAAGCCCTCAGTAGCTCTTTGTATGCTATCTATTGTTTAATCCTTACTGCCTAATATGGATTAATGAGATTTACCTATATTCCTGGGCAAATGAACCCAATAAAAACCTATCAAGACAAGGATCGGGGGCCTCTCTCCTAGAGAGAGTGACCAGGCCACTCTGAGGCACCCTCCCTTTGAGAGGGTAGCCATGCCATCCCTTTTCCTCCATAGGACTCAGTAGTCCATGTGAATGTATCTCACATCTCATCTGTAACACCACAAACACTGCTGGCCGGTGTCTGTATCAGTTGAGTTTTTACCTTTCTTGAAATAATAAAGCATAATATGCCAAAAATGTTACTTATTTTCTTCCATCTTCAATCTCACAAAATGGCTATACAAAAATTCACCAATGTTGATAAATTTTTAAAAATATTTTATTTATTTTTAGAGAGAGGGGAAAGGAAGGAAAAAGAGAGGGGGAGAAACATCAATGTGTGGTTGCCTCTCATATGGCCCTCACCAGAGGCCTGACCTGGCCCACAACCCAACCCTGACTGGGAATTGAACTGGTGACCCTTTGGTTCACAGACCAGCGCTCAATCCACTGAGCAGCAACATCCAGGGCAATGTTTTTTTTTAGTATGCTAATATAACAGTTGTCACAATACAATTAAATAAAATTGTTTCAAATGAAATTAAATACAATTAAGTGCTACTAGAGCTAGTCTATGAGAAAACCAAACAAACTTTTTGGCTAACCCAATGTTTTTCTCTATCAAGTACAAAAGGGGAGATAAGATTCAGATTAAGAACTCATTGTAGAGAAATAAACTTTGGTATCAGGTCTCTACTTCTGCAGAGCCAGACAACTTCGTTTTTAGAGAGAGTGCAGTGGAAAGAGCCAGCTTCTCTATTCTGAAAGAAGGTGGATGAGGAATTGAAGGATCAAGTTCTTAGATCTGTACTATATGGTGGCAATGCATTTTGGTGGCTTATTTCAAGAATCCATGGTGGATGTGGGAAGTCACTTTATTGCATAATATGGGTCCCTTTTTTTCCCTAAAGCTTTGAAGTGCTGAACACCAGAGAGAAAAAGAAAAAAGAAAAAAATATATCTTAGGGCATTGAACAAGCGATCTTGTATTTTGTTCACCTGCATTTATATTTTCTGTTAGAAAGAATTTGAAGGGAGATTATTTCTTATCTAAAACTCTGATAAAACATTTTCTTAAAACATTATGATACTAATTTAATTTTTGATAGTTATTAAAATACTAGGGTATTCTATTTCTTCTTCATAATTTCTATTTGTTTGCTTAACAACAGTTGCTTTTAATACATTCACAAGACATTTGTTCTATGCCAAAAAGTCCTTGAAATTTGGACCTTTCCTATATGTCCATGCTTAGGTGACATCCGTGGGTTTGAATAGCCCAGAACCTTTATTTCTACTTTGGGTTTACAGGATTAATAAATAAAAATGCTATTATGCTTTATTGGTCCAATAACTGTGTTGTGTTATATTATCAATAATAACCCTTCTTGCTTCAGTAACTAGCTGGTAATGGTACAGGGTGTTAGGTTGCTGGGTTGAAGTTCAAATCCTGCAAAAAAACAGAATTTATATAAAATATGCAGAACAAACTTCTCCATAAATTTTTTGAACAGGATCAATAATCCTCCGGGTTTTTTTCTATTATCTTATGTGACTTATTTTTACCCTTAGATGTGTCTCTTAGAAGCATAATAAACAAATTTTTAAAACTAGAATCTATGAGTATTTTCAATAATAAGTGAATCTAATTCCTATTTTCTCTGCATATTTCTATGCATTTAGAAAAGCTTTTATTTCTTCTGCCTCTACTGATATTATTTAGGAATGTAAATTAGTAGTCACATTTTACCATAAAAGTGTAATTGATTAACACCAAAAATATTCTTTAAATTAGGAGACTAATTTATTTATTCCAAAATATTTTTTGAGGTTCTATTATATGCAGTCACTCTCCCAGGTGTTTGGAATACATCAGTAAACAAATAAGACAAAAAAAAATCCTGTCTCAGTGGAGGTTATATTCTGATTCATAATAGCTATCATGTGGTAAACCCTGCTCCAAGTGCTGTCTGTGTACTACCTGTTTTATCCATCACAAAAAACCTATGAGGTATTACAGATAGGAAACAGTAACACAGACAAGTAAAGTTACTAGCCAAATTGGTACACTCAAGATATGAACGGCCATGTAATCTGACTCCTAAAACTGTACCCTTAATCATTGCATTCAATAACACTTAAGCTGAATGGTTTTACAACCAGTATGTATTTTTAAAATTTTTTCATTAATTTTATTTTTTAATACTAATAATATTGTTTCCTTTAATTTAATTAGGTTAAAAATATATGTCCAAACCAACCAAGCTTAGGTTTAAATTTTCAAAAAACTTGAACCTCATATAAAATTCAAGTTATTAATAAAATAATAACATTTTATTATTTATTCACATATTTTATAAGAAATGCAATTTAACGATTTCATTTTTCTCAGCTACAATACTTAATGGGCCCAATAAATTTTCAAGAGAGCAAAGAATAGTCACCTTTGGTTAAATACAGATTTTGAAAGATTCAAGCAGATCTTGTAGGAAATCTGTCCTATGATTCACTCATGGTCATTAAAAAGGAAACACACAAGAAACTCCTTTTGAAAATGCACATATTGGTGTTATTTGGAATGAAAGGCTTGCGGTCTTGAGAACAGAACCCAAGTATACTGGCTGTTCTTATAGTCGTAACAGACTGTTTCCTATGTTATGTTCTCCCGTGTTAATAACATAATGGATTAATTTTAGTACTTCTATTTTATTACCCTCATAACTTTTCCCTTATTTCCCTCCCAGTTCTTCTGGCTTCCTTCACTGTTCTCTCTGGTTTCCTCACCTTGGTGCTTAGAGGCTTCAGTTAGAGAGCTTTACAGACTGTTTCATGACATGTCCTATAGTTTTAAAATCCACATAAATGGCTTGGTGCACTAAATAAGCTACAGGAAAAAAGAAAACACATACAGTAATTCAATTTAAACTTAATATAAGGGAAGAATTTTTTGTTGTTGTTCCTTCTCTATGCTAGGCGCTTACCTCAAGAGGCTCATTATATATCTCTTGTCAATAATTGTAACATCATACACTATTTAGAATATTTCATGAAGATTTATAAACAAAATTCAAGGATGTTGCTTCAAGTTTATTTTTATAATATAGTATTTCAAGTTGACACCCTAATTAAGCCTTTGGAAAGAACACTTTAAAATATTTTGTGGCACAATTTCAATTTCCAGAATATTTTTTAAAAATATGGCCAGCAAAAAAATATATTTGTAAATTTAAAGTAATTGCTGAAGTTCAACCATTTAGGGGAGCAAAAAAGAATCAAGTTCATGCTATCTCTATTTTTTTATTACATCATCCTCTATCTCACATCTTATATTAGGGGTATTAGGGGTTAGTTATCAAAAACAGAGAATATCAAATGTCATCAAGTAGAAAAGGGCACGTCAAACTCAGGAAGAAGAGAATTAGCAACTTTCCAAATTTATGCACTCATAATAAGCATTTAAGAGTCCACAATGCAATCAATTCTTGAAAAATAAATATAAGAGACCTATACCGCTTCCAGCATGTAATTAGAATGATATAATTCAGCAGAGTGGATATGGACTTCTTACTAGGCAAAGAGAGAGAAAATAAAAAAATACATAAGGGCACCCTCTGGAAAAGCTCTCACACATTTATACATGCTGTCTGGTTAGAGTAGGCCAAAACTTGATACTTTTATTTTCAACCTTTGACCTTGAACATCTGGAAACCCAATTTGAGTCAAAGGAAGGAAGTTTTCTTTTCTATTCAAAAAATGTTGGGAAAAAGAAACTTTAGCACCTAGCATCCATTTTGTGAGCAAAAGCTGCTAGAATTTATGCATTTGTAAGGAAATCTAAAACATGGAGCATTTGGATAGAAAATAGATCCTCCAGAACCTTGACAATATTGGCACACTTTCATTTCTAATGATGGACTTAGACATGGCTGAGATGAGCAAAATAACCCAGCACTTTGATGTTCTTTGATGTCCTAATTTAATAGATATTTTCCAATTCCAAAATTTGAGATAAGGTGAAGCATTCTATATCAACATACATGCATACCTATAGTCAGTGTCATGAGCATTTTAAAATAGTTTTCATTTGTAATAAAATTTTTAATCATTACATTATATTTTAAAATATAACAGAAATGGTGTGGTTTTTCATAGTGGTTTTAATTTATTTGGACAATATTAAGATTGCAAAGTATGTCACAAAATATATAAGAAACATTTTTTTACATAAAATTATTCATTGTGGCATATACATTTTTTTGTCTGAATACTTCTAAAGAGTCACTTATTTCTGAACTATAAGATAAACATGTACCTACATAAAGGTAGGTAGTAGGGTAATTGGAGAAAAATAAAAACTATAGGGTCATGGACACTTGGGCTTGGTCATTCAGACATTTTCTCACTGTACGGTCCTGGAAAAGTTATTAACCTTTTTGGAGGCTAGTTTCCTCATCTGTAATAGGCATTTTCTTGGGAGTATATTGCAGGATTATTGTGAGGAAGGAACAGTGATTTATGTGGAGCACAGAGTAGAGTTTTTATAAATGTCATTATAATATTTATCTTTATCAACTTTGTTATTAAAATGTTGGTAAATTCATCCAGTGTGATTAGATAAGTTCCAGGATTATTAATTGCACACAGACAAGTTTAAGCTATGCTGTGATCTTAATAAGTCTTACAGCTCCAGGGGTCATGACAGCGACTGAAAGGGAAACTGTCTTCCCTTTGTACACAGAAACCACACACAGGGATAATTAGATGTTGGTCAGTTAAAAAAAAATTTTATGACATTTGATTAAATTATATTGCAGGAACCATATCTACTCTATTATGATTATTAACTATCATGTAGTAAATGTTAATCATTAGTAATGGGTCTATTCATGACATGCAGAAAAGTATCCTTTCAGCACCATATAAAAGATATTATATTGCCATGCAGTTTGCCATGGCAATATAAATGTATTTACTTGGAAATAACGCAATTTCCATTTGCAGTTTATTTATTGCCTTTTATGGGACTGACTCAGTATTTTCTGCGGGTTTTTTGTTTGTTTGTTTCTTGTTTTATTTTAATGTTTTGCCAAGATTTCTTTGCAAGATTTTGATCCATGTTAGGAATTCATACTTAGCTATGTGGCAAGAATTCAAAATATTTATGCATTTCCAAAAATGGATGTACATTGAATAGGCACCACTTTTATTTGAAAGTTTGATGTTACCTGTTTTAACAGGAATTTATATTCATATCAACCAATGCCTAAAATTGTAATCTCAAATATACTCTAATGTTATATAAGACTATTGTTTTTATTTAAAGAATAGTTTAATATATAAATGCTTACTATAGCCTGTATTTTCTGGTCTCTGCACACAAAAAAATATTTATATTTATACAGTTTCATTAATTCCAAAATTTGTAATTATAATATTTTCAAATCATTGAAAATAAATAACTAAAAGGAGAAAAAGTAAAGTCAACACGCCCATGCAACACAGCTACTGTTTTGTGGAAGTAAATGAATAGCTAAAGTACCACTTGCCAAATATGCTCTTGAATCTGAGCTCGCACATAAGTGGGAGGGTATGTAACCACATTTGGTTTCTTTAAAAAGTGCTTGCTTTTATTTCCAGCATCTACACACTTTATTATCACCATAGAAGTACAGAAGCAAAATGCTTTTTGTTTCCTTTCTTGCTTTTTTCTTTCCTTTAAGATCTCATGCCTATGTTTTCCTTTCCTTTGCAGTTCGCACAGCATAGTGCTTTCTGAAAATACACATGCAGTTTCCATTATCTATGGACCTTGCATGCATCAAGGAGAGAACAGGCCCCACTGCATAGTATCTCTCTTGTGTGGTTTGCGAGCACCTGGTCTACCTTATGGCAAGCCCCTTCAAAAGTTCTTTGGACATTTTGTTTATCATCAGGGAAGGCCATTTTCATTTACGACACACAGAAGTAGACCTCTCCAGATGGCCACCTGTCTTTCCAAATGGCCAAAACATGGAACTTTCTTATGTAGACAAATATTTTTATAGGCATTCTTGGTTGTACTTTGCAGAAGAATTCAAACATGGATAAAAAGAATTAGTATACTTATGATTATAAAAGAAAATACAGAATGTATGTAGTTTATGTTTCTTCTAGCCTGGTCCATCATTGATTGTAAATAAGTAACAATCATTTTGTCAAATTTAGAACCCAATTAGGTCTTATACTGAAAATTTAGAGCCAGTTTCTAGCCACCGGGGTTCCATTTCCTATGTTCAGTATCAGAGTCTCTGCATTTATCATAGAAGTAACCAAGCAATAGGACTGATTGTATTCTGCAATGTGTGTGCTACTTACCACATCTTTGTGAATTTATAGTTACTTTTGATAATGAGGAAAATAACACACACTGTTTTAGAACAACTTAAATAAATACCTATAGCCACACAATTTGAGGGCATAGCCTATTCTAGGTTTAATGTAAAAGCTATTGATTGTGTCTACTTCTGATCCTGTTTTCTATTGGTTCCTAAACATTCTCTGTACTGGTGGAAGATATCCAAGCAGGATGGCATAACATCTTTGCCCTTCTAAACTGTTTATGTCTGTTTGGAATGGGGAGAGAGAAGAGAAGTGTCATATGGGCTCAGCTGGTTAATTTTACATGCCAGCTTATCTAGGCCACAGCACTCATTTATTCAAACATCATTCTAGAAGTTTCTGTAAAGTATTTTTTAGATGAATTTAACATGATTCAGTAGACATTGAGTAAAGCGAATGATTCTCCATAATGTGAGTGAGCCTTACAGAGTTTGAGTGCTCGGTGTTTAGAAAATACATGAGATTTTTTAAGTTTTATAGTCAAGTAAGTTTACAAAATGTTTTCTGAATAGTTTAAATGATAATAATTTGCTTGTAGATAATCAGAGTAAATCAATTTTAGAATAAAGATCAAGAGCCTGATCATTTACATCACTTCTCAAAGAGGCTAATTAAATATTGCTATTTTTATTAGAAGTGAGATACCTCTTTTTTATTGCAATGTGAAACAACACTTAAGGAAAAGTCATGAAATAAAAGTGAAAGGGTTCATTCCTTTAGTGCTCATGGACAGGTATATGAACAGTTTCTACTTATTGTTTGCTCATGTTTAAAGTGAGCACATTTCTGAAAATGGAGTTCTCATTTAGAACTTCACAAAATGCTGGCCTTCCTCTATTATAATGAGCAAAAAAGTAAATAGAACATACACATGATGTTTCCATTTTTATATATTAATAGATTATCAATCCATATTACATGTTGAAATAAATATACAACATGATATCACAGGCAATGGTGGCACAGTGCTTAGTATACTGAAGCGAGCAGAGCCCGGCTCTCCCAGCCGGTTGTGAACACGCTTAGCACACACTGTGGATGGCTCGTCAAAACACGAGAAATAATCATGCACAGAAACAGTTTTATGTGGGGAAGTAAAGAAACGGAGTGGCCACTCTCCAAGTCGGTGAGCGCCTGGCTAACCCCCTAGTGGGGAGAGCCCTGTTTCTTTGTCCCAGTGGGTTTTTATTGAGAAAGTAGACACAGTTTGTGAATTAACAGTCTGGCAGAAGGGATCAAAGGGAACACATATCTTACAAAGATGCTAACAGAGTTTCTGTTGTGATTCCAGGCAGAGATTGGAGTTTTATCATATGAAAGGACTACAGGTTCCAAAGGTTTCCTGACTGTGCCTTCAAATTCCAAGTTAATAACATCCTCCAGCAAACAGATCTCACAGGATCTTGCAAATTCTTTGTCCCAGGACTGATTATCCAGGGGGTCCGCCATCTCCGGTCTGAGCTGCCCCCTTTGGCTGTTTGCTAAGCCCTGAGAAGGGCTGGAGACAGAGGCAGCAAGGAGACTTGGATTTCTCACATCTAAATACAAAGACTCAAGCTAAGAGGGGGCAGGGGTTGATGATCACCCCTTCCTTTCCACAGCCCCTTCATTTATTTCCACAGTCTCGTGAGTCTTATTCCACAGGCCTAATGAGACCAGCCCCTGTCTTAGGTCACTCCTTCATTAAGGAGTCTTACCCGTCATTGGTAACTGATCTAGCATTAAAGGCCAGGGACAGAACAGGTAGCGTTCATGCCAGGGAAATAAGTTTTGTCTCCTTAGTGGCTTCTGATCCGGAGGTCTCTCACTCAGCCTGTCACAGGAGGACACAGCTTCCAGAGACCAGGCAGGGCGGCCCTCAATAGTATACTATAGGCATTCCATAACGATTTGGTGAATGAAGGTATGTGTAAGGCAAATAAATGTCATGAAATAGATGTAAGAATTTGAGTCTAAAAGTCTTGCTTGTATTCAGGTTCTAGTTCTACTTGCCATAGTAACTTAAGAAAGACATTTCTCATCTCTGGAGTCCAGATATTTTTGTAAGAATAAAAAAGATTACATATAACTTCATAAAGGTGATTTACTTCTGATATTGCTATTTTTAATATGAACAGCCATAACAGTAGTTTTCTAAGTTGTTTTATTGATGTTATGTTTGAATTTAGTATCACAATAAAAAGAAAGCTCATTTTAGGAGATGACACTTACATAGACGAATTCTAGTTAGAAGGAATCTCAGCCCCAGCCTCATGCTTGGGAACCCTAAAAATGCAAACTGCAGCAAAATAAAATTAAGAAGAAATAGCTTATTGATAATAGCTAAAAACAATTCACCTGTCCATCTCCATATAGAAGAAACTGAAGTAAATTCATACAACGAAGTACTATGCAGCTCTTCATGCTTTTATATTCAAAACAACACTGGTGAATCTCCAAAATACCAAGCTGACCAAGAGAAGCCATACATAAAAGGATACAGGGCATGCAGTATTATTCTGCAGATATTTAGTGTATCATTTTACTGCGGATACAATTACCACATACTTGATGGCTTAAAACAATACATTCTTTTATAGTTATATGGGTTTGAAGTTTTACATGGGTCTCTCTAGATATCAAGATATCAATATATTTTTGTTCATTTCTTAATATTTTAGGGAAGAATCTATGTTGCTGCATTGCCAACTTCTCAAGTTCACAATGTTTCTTGGTTTGTGGCTCAATCCTCCATCTGCAAAGCCAGCATTGTAGCATCTCTCTGGCCTCACTTCCAGGCTCAGCTTCCTTTGATGCTCTTTTCTGCCCTCCTCTGCCACCCAGATAATCCCAAACAATCTCTCTATTTTAAGGTTATCAGATTAGCAATTTTAATTCCATCTGCTACTTTAATTCCCTTTTGCTATGTAATCTAACATAGTCACAGGTTCTATGTGTTAGGATGTGGACATCTGTAGGGGATTACTATTCTGTTTACCATATAACATTAAAGAAGAAAAATATTCTATGATAACAGAAATCAGAGCAGTCATCACTCCTAGGTGTGGAGCAAGGAGTAACCGGAAGGGGATGTGTGGTGCTTTTTTAGGTTGGTGGAAATATTCTGCATCTTGACTGGGTATAAATTATATAGGCATAGTTATTGTTCAAAACTTAATGGAAGCTTTGACTGTATATTGCACTCTACATATATTATACCTAGATTTATAAAATTAAAATAAAAGAATACACAAGTGCCTCCAACACTTGAGATCCAGAGTTTATTCTAATTTTTCAGATTCCAGTTTTTCCTGTCAATGTTTTAACTTGAACACAAGAGGATTTGCAAGTATAAACTCAATACACATTGTAACTCAACCATCTGCAGATATAATCTTTGTTTCAGAAATATCCGTTCTGTAATTATACAAAATAAGGGTTTTTATTCTTCAGGCAGGCTTAGAAACTTTCTGACTCCTTGT
Organism: Tonatia bakeri; assembly: GCA_004024845.1. Lineage (NCBI taxonomy): Eukaryota > Metazoa > Chordata > Mammalia > Chiroptera > Phyllostomidae > Tonatia > Tonatia bakeri. The sequence continues at coordinate 82,393 of PVIA01002279.1, read as the reverse complement.
CAGACCTTGAGCTGAGAAATTAATTAAATCCTGAATTTGTCATTCTCTTTTAAACAATTCTCCAGAGCAGTCAGAAATAGCCAAATAACCTACTGTCCTTGTGTTCTTCTCTCTACCATCAGGTTCTGTTAGAAAAGCCATTTGATATTCCAAACCCTTTTCTTGTATAAAAACTTTACTCCAGGAAGCTGCATGTGGTTACCTAAGTAACTTTTTGGCCTCCACGTGCTAAGGACTTACCGTTGTCCCCTTTGCTGCTGGCAAAGAGGTCATTATTGCTGTCCACTCTGATCTCTAACCACATGGAAGACCAATTTCAGGTTTCCTTTTGTTTTTCTTAATTTGGAAACAAATTCAAACTTACAGAAAATTCACCAAATTAAAATAGAACAAAAATGCTCACCTGCTCTGTATATACCTTTACCTATTGTTTACATTTTCTTACAATTGCTTTATTATCTGCCTTCCTACACACACACACACACACACATACATCTCATTTCTGAACCATTTGGAGATAAGTTACTTAAATCATGACCTGTAAGTGGTATCCTTACAAGAATATCCCTAAATATATATTTGTGAAATTCTTAGAAGTAGAGATATTCCTTTGTATAATCACAGTATAAACTCTGGGAAATTTAACAGTGACACACTACTTTATCCAATTGACTATTTGTATTTAAACCTTGTCAGTAGAATTAAAAGTGTATTTTATAGCATTTTACTTCCTTCCAATGCAGAATACAGTTTAGTATTAGGTGATGCTTTTAGTCGTCACATTTTAAGACAAGACATCTGAATAGCCACCAAATCCCTCAGTCTGTAACAGTGAACAAATGGTGGCTACTGCCTCCGGAGAATCACAGCCTCTGCTTTCCACCTTCACATTCTTACTGGAGTTCTGTCAATTGGCTAACTCTAAACAGGTACCAGAGAAAGAAAGCATTCTGGGAAGTGAGACTACAGGAGGAAGTGATGGTGCTGCTAATTTCTTTTTTTTTTTTTTCGTATCTGTTTAAAGCATTGAAAAAATACTTTCAACTTTGGGCATTAATTTAAACATGGTTGAGGATAAGGCTATAAGTTTGAAGCTAATGTCATAATAAAGAGAAAGGTGTACCAACAAAATTTGGGGTCACATCCAGAAGTATTTTATTTGCCATGTACAAAATAATTTAATTAGTTAGTAATAGACAAATTAAACTGTTCTGATTATAAAAGAAAATTTTTGGAATAGTTCAAAATTATACTAATATTTTTCTAATGTGTATTTCATGAAATACACATTAAATTTGACCTAATAACCATTTGGACACAAAATAGAAATGTCAGCTAAGTAATATTAAAGCAAATAAATTTTAAACAGATAAAGCATATGATACATTGAATGGAGTAAACAAATAAGAGTATATTCAAACAAAACATTTTTATTGTCTTTATCAGAAAACAATATTGAATTAATGTTATCTACTGATATTTAATATAAAATTTTATTTAAATTTACCAGTGCTAGCAAACTCTTACAAAAAGCCCAAGGTGGAGGGAACAGCTATCTGGAATAACCAACAGAAGACTACCTGAAGAGGAGACATTTAACCAATGAGAGGCAGAAGCCACCTCAAGACCAATAGGAAGGTCAGGGACACAAAAGAGGATGGTCCCACTACCACAGGCAGCAGGCTGTTTGTTATGGCACAGCTGTGGGGGCTTCCCCCTGAGAGGAGTGAAGCCTGGACTCCAGACTGGGCCCCAAAGGACAGAGTGCTAGAGCCAAGATCAGCTGCCCCAGTGGCATCCATTGGTGAAAGGTGGTGGGGATTCTGCCTGCCCAGGAGAGATGGAGCCTTCTGGAGACAAAGCCACTATTTTTTTTATAGGGACAAAGCACAGTTTTATTTTACTTGCAATCACTCACTTTGGGCTCTGGCGAAGGGAGGGATGTGCTGACCAGAGTTGCTTGAGGAGAGTTCGGAGTGGGAGGCATTGGGGAGAGATATTGGGGAGCAGCTCCTGGGATCCTTGCACAGGGTCATCCTCCACTACCACAGAAGCCATTTTTCATGAGAAGCGAAAACCCCTCCCAGGATAAAAACAATTACCTACCCTTTGGGACACTACTTGCTGCACCCTGTGGAATCCTGCTCAACCCACCCTGCAAATTTTCCACCCAACTCTTCATCTTAACCCATGCTGAAGAGACAACAACATAGGCAGACTCAGGGGTATCAGAGATTGGATTTATCGTGTGACCGTCCCACACACTTTCCTGTGATACAGACTGGCATTTCTTCCTCATGGGAGACCCATAAAGACACACTCCTAGTTTCTGACAGACCCAAACTCTGGACTCGGGAGGCCCCATCCACTTGCCTACTAGGGGCTTTGCCCTGCCACATTCAGAGAAATAATCCAAGACAGATTCAGATGCATGGCTCAGGGTGGGGGAACACACCCACAATTTTGCCTGAAGTTTGAAGGTACCTCCTCCCCACAAGAGAACCAAGAGTCCAATCCACTTGATTCTATCAAAGCCTTCTCAGAAACAGTTGGGTCAGGAACTGACACTGAAAGCAGGCCAACAAGAAGAAGCAGGCTGAGAAGTATCATGTGGAGCCTTGGGACATTGACTGACTCACCCCTGGGCTCTGTGCTGATAAAAGCTGGCCCTGCAGCACAGCTTTGCCCATCCAGTGCACAGCCAAGCCTGGAGGAGACAGCCATAAACTATGGATCACTTGTAGCTTCAAACAGGTTGCTGGGGGCTAGACGTGGACAGAATTTAACATTGTCTTACACCAGCTTCAGACAACATCAGAGCTGTATCCAAAGGGAGATCCTAGCAGGCAGGCATTAAACTCTGCTCAAATTACACTTTGTTCTTTGTCATTATTTTTGTTATTTTAGCAGACTTTTTATTATTTTTCTTTCCCTCTTATTTTTTTCTATATTTTTCTTTCGTATCTTTTATTTTACTCTTTCTTTTTCTCATTCTATTTTTCCTTCTTTTTTTTCTTATTTTTTCCATTCATTCTCTTTCCTTGTTCTTTTTTGCCATTTTCTTCTATTTCTTTCTCTAATTGTGTCCCTTCCTTCTCTCTTATAATCATTTTTCCCTTTTTTGTCTTCTTGTATTCTTTTCTATATTTTATGTTATTCTATTTCTCTTTAATTTTTCATTGTTGATTTTGCTGTTGTTAGGGGTTTTTTTGCTTGTCTTTGTGTTATTTTTTGTTCCGTCAGTACCTACACAACAGCATGCAAAATGTGGTTGGGATTGAGCCAGTCAGCCAGCCAACTAGAGGGGAGATGTCACCACTAAAGAGGTCAACAATGACCAGCACTCAGTTACAACAGGAGAGCCCACATAAGCCACACAAGCAACATTCCTAGAGCATCTAGCTCAGGAATCAAGAAGAATGCACCACTAGGACCCATAGGACACTACCATATAAGACCACCCCACAAAAACTGAGATTCAAATCAGATCCATCTAACACCTGAAAACAAACAAAAAAAAGCTTAAATGGGGAGACAAAGAAACAACCTCCAAATGAAAGAAAAGGAATTCCCAGAAAAAGAAATGAATTAAATTGAGGTAAGCAATTTATCAGACATAGAGTTCAAAGTAATGGTTATAAAGATGCTCAAGGAACTTAGTGAGAATCACAGTAACTTATTGGGAACTGCATCAGCAAGAAAACCAACATAGAGCCCTGGCTGGTTCAGTTGGTTGAGTGCCAGCCTATGAATAAAAAGGCCGCCACCCTTTTGATTCTCAGTTGAGGCACATGCCTGGGTTGTAGGCCTAGTTCCCAGTTGAGAGCATGCAAGAAGCAACAGATTAATGTTTTTCTCATGTATCTATGTTTCTCTCCATCCCTGCTCCTCTTTCTAGAAATGAATAAATAAAACCTTTTAAAAAATAACATAGAACTAGTTGGAAATAAAGAATGCAATATCTGAGATGAGGAATACACTAGAAGGAATTAAAAGCAGGCTACATGAAGCAGAGGGTTGATTTGGAAGACAATGGAGAAGACATACCCAGTCACAAGAACAAAAAGAAAAAAGACTTAGAAAAATGAGATTTTAAGGGAACTTGGGTACAACATGAAACATAACAATATCTATACCACAGGAATACCAGAAAAGGAAGAAAATGAGCAAGGGATAGAAAACATGTTTAAAGAAATAATGACAAAAAATGTCTCTAATCTGGTGAAAGAAAAAGTCACCCAAAAAGTTCAGGAAGTATAGAGAGTTCCAATCAAGATGAACTCAAAGACAACCACACTGAGACACATCATAATTAAAATAGTAAGTTTAAAGTCAAAGAGAAAATATTGAGGACAGCAAGAGAGAAACAGTTAGTTACCTACAAGGGAGTTCCCATAACTGTCAGCTGATTTCTCAACAGAAACACTACAGGCCAGAAGGGATTGACAGGAAGTATTCAAAATAATGAAAACAAGGACTTGTATCCAAGACTACTCTATCCAGCAAGTTTATCATTTAAAATTGAAGGCAAATAAAGAGCTTCCCAGAAAACAAACAAACAAACATCCTAAAGAAGTCCATTGCCACCAAACCAGCATTGCAATATATGTTAAAGGGACTGCTTTGTGAAGATGAAGAAATAGAGAGATAGAAGAATGTAGGTATAATGGGAAAAAATGGCAATGAATAAGTACCTATAAATAATAACTTTACATGTAAATGAATTAAATATTCTAATCAAAAGATGTAGGGTAACTGAATGGATAAGAAAACATGACCCATATGTATGCTGTCTACAAGAAGGCCACTTCAGAACAAAAAATACACACAAACTGAAAGTGAAGGGATGGACAGAATATTCCTTGCAAATAGATGTGAAAAAAAAAGCTGTAGTAGCAATACTTATATCTGACAAAATATACTTCAAAACAAAGGCCATAAAAAGAGACAAAGAAACTCATTACATAATACTAAAGGGGTCAATCCACGAAGAGGATATAACCCTTATAAACATATATGCACCCAATATAGGAGTTTCTAAATATATAAAGAAAATCCTGGTGGACTTTAAGGAAGTAATTGACAACAATACGGTCATATTAGGGGATTTTAACACCCCACTGTCATCAATGGATAGATCTCCCAGACAAAAAATCAATAAGGATACTGTGACCCTAAATGATACATTAGCTTGAATGGATTTAAATGATTATAGGGTGTCTCATCTCAAAGAAGCAAAATACATATTAATCTCAATTGCACATGAATTATTCTCAAAGATAGACCACATATTAAGATCAAAATTAGTGTTAATAAACTTAAGGAAAGTGAAGTCACATCAATCATTTTCTCTGATCACAATGGCATGAAACTAGAAACAACCTCACTTAAAAAAAATCAAATATATGGAGTCTAAGTAGCACGTTATTAAATAATGAATTTGTTATCAGTGAGATCAAAGAAGAAATTTAAAAAGTACGTGAAAACACAACCCAAAGCCTAAGAGGCATAATGAAAGTAGTCCTGAGAGGGAAGTTCACAGCATTAAATAAACAATCTATCTCTATACCTAAAAGGACTAAAAGAACAACAAAAGAACAAATAAAGCCCAGAGTGAGTAGAAGGAATGAAATATTCAAGATCATAGGGGGAATAAATGACAGAGATTAAAAAATACCAATTCAGCCCTGTCTGGCGTAGCTCAGTGGATTGAGTGTGGGCTACGAACCAAAGCATCGCAGGTTCAATTCCCAGCCAGGGCACATGCCTGGGTTGTAGGCCACAGCCCCCAGCAACTGCACATTGATGTTTCTCTCTCTCTCTTTCTCCCTCCCTTCCCTCTCTAAAAATAAATAAATAAAATCTTTTAAAAAATACCAATTCAAAAAATCTATAAATCCAGGAGCTGGATCTTTGAAAAGATATACAAAATTGATGAACCTTTAACCAGACTCATCAAGAAAAAAAAGGAACCCCCAAATAAAATCAGAAATGGAAGGAGAGAAGTAACAACTGATATCACAGAAATGCAAAGGACTGTAAGAAAATTCTATGAGCAACAATATTCCAAGAAATTGGATAACCAGGGTGAAATGTGTAAATTTCTAGAAACATCAATCTTCCAAAACGGTAAAGAAGAAGAAAAACCCTAAATAGACTATTAACAACTAATGAAGTTGAAGCAGTAATAAAAAAAAAAAAAACAGCAAATGGAAAGTCCTGGACCAGATGGCTTCAGGACTTTCCATTTTACCAATCATTCAAAGAAGAACTAACATCTATCCTTCTAAGAGCATTCCTAAAAATTCAAGAGGAGGAAAACTTCTAAGCTTGCTTTATGTGGCCAGTATTATCCTAATTTCAAAAACATGTAAAGACACAACAAAGAGAGAAAATTATAATCTTATATCCCTGATGAACATAGAGGCTAAAATTCTAAATAAAATACTAGTGAACTAGATTCAGTAATACATTAAAAAGATAGTCAAGTGCTGGAAGTAGACTAAGTGCCCATCAGTAAATGAGTGGATAAAAAAAACTGTGGTACATTTACACAATAGGAAAGTATGCAGCAGAAAGAAAGAACTCTTACCCTTCACAACAGCATGGATAGAACTGGAGAGCATTATGCTAAGTGAAATAAGCCAGGTTACAAAAGACAAATACCATATGGTCTCACCTATAAGTGGAACCTAACCAACAAAACAAATAAGTGAGCCAAAGAGAACCAGAGACATGGAAATAAAGAACAAACTGACAGTGAACAGAGGGGATGGGGGAAGAGGATAATGGGGGAAAGTGGGGGGGAGGGTCAAGTCAAGGAACATGTATAAAGGACCATGGGCAGAGACAATGGTGGGGGAAGGATTGAAGGTGGGAGGTGGTAAGTTGGTAGGGCAGGGGAGATTAATGTGGGAAAAATGGGGACAAATGTAATTGAACAACAATTAAAAAAATGATCATGCACCATGATCAAGTGGGATTTGTCATGAGAATGCAAGGTTGTTATAATATTTTCAAATCAATAAATATGATACATCACATAAACAAAATGAAAGATAAAAATTACATGATCATATCAATAGATGCAGAAAAAGCATTTGATAAAATCTAACACCATTTATGACAAAAACTCTCAGCAAAGTGGGAATAGAGGGATGAAACCTTAACATAATAAAGTCCATATACAGAATACTTACAGCCCACGTTAAACTTGATGGACAAAAACTGAAAGCATTTCCCTTAAGGTAAAAAAAGAAGACGGGGATGTCCACTTTTACCACTCTTATTCAACATAGTACTAGAAGTCCTAGCCATAAAAATCAGACAAGAGAAAGAATAAAAGGCATCCAAATTGAAAAACAGGAAGTTAAAGTCATTAGTCACAGATGACATGATATTGTACATAGAAAAAACTATAAGCTCCACCAAAAAGCTACTAGACCTGATACATGAATTCAGCAAAGTAATGAGATACAATAATCAATACTCAGAAATTGATGACATTTTTATACACCATTAATGAACTATCAGAAAAAGAAACTAAGAATACAATCCCATTTACTATTGCAACAACAACAGCAAATTAGATCTAGGAATAAATTTAACTGAGGAGGTAAAAGACCCATACTAACAAAACTATGGTACACTAAAGAAAGAAATTGAAGAAGATACAAATAAGTGGAAGCACATGCTGTGTTCATGGATAGGAAGAATTCACCTCATTAAAATGTCCATACTACCCAGTGAAATCTACAGATTCAACAAAATTCCTATTATAATACCAATGGCATTTTTCACACATCTAGGGCAAAAATTCCAAAAATTTACATGGAACCAAAAAAGACCCTGAATAGTCTCAGCAATCTTGAGAAGAAAGAAGAAGGTTGGAAAGATCGCAATACTTGATATCAAACTATAGTATGAGGCCACCGTAATCAAGAGTCTGGCACTGGCATAAGAACAGACACATAGATCAGTGGAACAGAAAGCCCAAAAATAAACCCATGCCTTTATGGTCAATTAATATTTGACAAAAAAGACCAGAGGATACAATGGAGTAAAACAATCTCTTCAATAAATGGTGTTGGGAAAGCAGGACTGGTACATGGAAAAAGAAATGAAACTAGACCACCAACATACACCATACACAAGAATAAACTCAAAATGAATAAAAGACCTAAATATGTCATGATACCATAAAAACCCTAGAGGAAATCATAAGCAGTGAAATTTCAGATATCTCACATACCAATATTTTTGCTAATCTATCTTCTAGGGCAAGGGAAACAAAGGACAAAAATTTAAAAATTATACTACATCAAATTAAAAAAGCTTCTGCACAGCTAAAGAAACCATCATCCAAATGAAAAAGGAACCTACTGTATGGGAGAACATATTTGCGAATGATACATTGGACAGGGGTATAATTTCCAAATTGTATATAGAACTTATACAACTCAACACTGGGAAGATGGACAATCCAATGAAAAAATGGGCAAAGGTCTTGAATAGGAGCTTCTGTAAGAAGCACATGCAAGTGGGCAACAGACACATGAGGAAATGCTAAACGTCACTAGCCATCAGAGAGATGCTATGATGGCTACAATGAGATACCATCTAACGCCTGCCAACATGGCTATCATTAAAAAATCAACAAATAACAAGTGCTGGCAAGGATCTGGAGAAAAGGGAATCCTAGTGGTAATGCAGACTGGTGCAGCCACTGTGGAAAACAGAATGGAGTTTCCTCAAAAAATTCAAGGTTGAACTGCCTTCTGAACCAGCAATTGCACTTCTGGGAATATATCCTAATAATCCCCAAACATCACTGTAAAAGAATGGATGCACTTCTATGTTCATAGCAGCATTATTTACAATAGCCATAGTGTAGAAACAGTCTAAGTCCCCATCAGAAGATGAGTGGATAAAAAAGCTGTAGTACCTTTACACAGTGGAATACTACATAGCAGTAAAAAAGAAGAAATTCTTACCTCTTGCCAACAGCATTGATGGAACTGGAAACCATTATGCTAAGTGAAATAAGCCAGCCAGTCAGAAAAAGACAAATACCATATGATCTCACTTGTAAGTGGAATCTAGTGAACAAAATAAACTAACATGCAAAACAGAATCTGATGCAAAGAAACATGGAACAGATTGACAACTGTAAGAGGGGTGAGGAAGGTGGGGACCGGGTGAAAGAAAGTAAAGGGATTAGTCAAAGAACATATATGTATAGCCCATGCAAATAGGCAACAGGTGTGGGGATTTCCTGTGGGAGCAAGGGGAGGACTGGGTGGAGTGAGTAAAGGAGGAAAAATCAGGACAACTGTAATAGCATAAATAATAAAATATTTGAACAATAAAAATAAAACCTCAAGTTGACATAGGTTTGGTTATTTCTCTTTTAAAATAATTAAAAACTATGTATATTTTTATTTCTTAGAAAAAATAATTTCTCTAAAACAAAGAAAATGACGTAAAGAGTGTGGCAATAGTAATATTTCACTACAATAGAAAGAATTAGACAAAAGTTTTATGAACTTTTATGAAGAATTAGACAACAGTTTTAAAAGTTTTATGAAGGAGATTCATGTATAATACCAAAATTAATTTCTGTAAAAGCCACTATAAATCAAAGAATAATCCCAGTTGAAAACAAAAGTAAAAAAATGAAGCTACATATTCCTATTTTCAGTAATTTTCAATGTATCCAACAATAAAAGATCTGCAAGTAGAAGAAGTTAGGAAAAAACTGTATGGCTCTAGACACTCCTTCAGGAAATGTTTAAAGTCGTAACATAATCGATAATGTCATATAATAAAGTGAAACCCTTTTGAAATATTTCTGTGACAATAAGTTAGCATATATTACAATTTTGAATATATCATATAAAATTTATGTTTTATTTTCAAATCTAAGGTTGGCTTTAATTATTTTATTGATTTATTATAGTTTCTATCTCCTCAGCAGAATAAAATTTGTCCAAACTAAAGCCTATCTAAAATCACACTCAAGATAGATTGTATAATTGCACAGTCATGCACATAGAATGCAAAATATTTATTATAAGAACATGATTAGTGATTTTATTGAACCAATGGCAAAAATTTATTTAAAAATACATAACAATTTGTCAATGACTTACATCTCCATTTTACCGTACCACAAATCTAAACAAAACTTTTCAATATGTGTATATGTAATTCAGCTGTTTGTGATTTGCTAAATTTCAGTCCTATAAAACCCACAGCTTTATTAATTAATTTGGCCTTATGGGGTTTATGGTAGGGGAACAGAATATATTTTATTTAACAATTTGTTTGCTTAATTTATAATTTTTAATTATTATAATGTATGCTAGTAACTTTTCACTTAATTCTTGCCTTGGGCCTGTTAAGTATTAGAAAAGAACTGCAAGATATTTAATGATCTCTTGAAAATAGACTCCTTTCTGCTCTCATAGCAGTTACATCCTGGCTTGGAGCTCCTGCTCTTGCTGTCCTGTCTGCCTAGATGCTGTTCTCCAAGCTGTGTGAATGCCCCATTCCCTCACGTTACACGGGGCACTGACCAATTGTCCTCTCACTCTACTTCTAAATTAGATTTCTCAACTTTTGCACACATTGAGCCAAATAATTCTGTGTTAAGAATTCTTCCTGTGCATTGTAGAATATTTGGCAGTGTACTTGGACAGCCCTACTCACTAGGGATTAGTGGCACCTTCTTAGCTGTGACAACCAAAAATACCTAAAGCCATTGTTAAATATTACCCGTAGGACAAAACTGACTCCAGTTGAGAATTACTGTCATAACCACAAACTTATTTCATGATTGTTCTCCTAACCTCATATTTTATGTTATGGACTAGACGTTTGTGTCCTCGCCCAAATTCATATGTTTAAATCTGTTAAAAGAGAAACTGAAGCACATTAAAAGTTTTAATAGATTATTTAAGCATATATCAATTAGAATCCAGTGGTATCAAACCAAAAGTGGTTAGGAGAGCTCTCCTGCAGGAGATGGAGGAGAGAATTTTAATACAGAAGACTTGGTGGCAAAGCAAGGATGTTATTTAATTGACTATGGCTTAAGCAACTGCCTTATTTGGGAAAATCTAGTTTGCTATTTGTGATGTCCTTAAGTGTATTATCTCAGATTTGAGTTCACTGACCATGGCTTAGATTTTGGGTTATTTACATAGGCGACCAAGGCATTTAGCGTCACCTCTATCTAAGGACTGCCCCATTTAATTACTTTAACAAATTGAATCTCTAATGTGCTGGTATTTGGAAGTAGGGATTTCAGAAGGTAATTATCTCATGAGGGTGGGAGAACTAGCTAGCTCTCTTTCCTTCACTTGAAAATACAAGAAATTGACAGTCCACAACCTGCAAGAGACCCTCACCAAAACCGGATGGACCATGCTGGCACCCCAGTCTGGGACTTCCAGCCTCCAGAACTGTGAGAAATAAATTTGTATTATAAGCTACCCAGCCAATGGTAGTTTGTTATAGCAGCAGTAACTAAGACGCCCTTTTTTTTTTTCAAACATTGCACCCCTTACTATGTGGCATATGTTACATATCTGTCTTCTGTTTGCCTGTCATTCTTCACTTTACTAATAAGCTTGAAGAAGGTAAGAACTTTATCTTATACATTGTTTTATCTCCAGTGTCTGCAACAGTGTTATGTATACAATAAGTGCTCACTCATGAACATTAGAGAACACAGAGTGTTTTCACTACTCCAAATAGTCACATAACCTGAACAGCTTCCCAAAGTCATTTCACTTAAAAGAGAAAACAAAAGGTCAATTTTCCAAGATGGGACTAATAATTAGCTATAGGAATCATTTTTCAAGTAATCACATGCAAGATTACATTGTGCATTTTAAATATGAATTGGGAGCCCTGGTTGCATGGTTCAATTGGTTGGAGCATTGTCCTGTGCGCCAAAAGGTGGCCAGCCCCACCCCTGCTCAGGGCACATGCCTAGGTTGTTGATTCAACCATTTGATCCTGAGTTGGGGCACATATGGGAAACAACCAATTGATGTCTGTCTGTCTGCCTGTCTGTCTCTCCTCTCTGTTTCTCTCTCTCTCCCTTCTTCTCTCTCTAAAATCAATTGAAACATATCTTTGTGTGAGGATTAAAAAATAAAATAAATAAAATAAAATAAAGGTTGGGAAATAATCATTGCAATTGATGGACTTTATATTTTATTTGCAACATATACAAGGAAATATTGGGACTTAAATGTTTATCAAAATTAATCATTTCATGGATAATTACACTACCAAAGTCATAGGTGCTTTCCTCTTCATTGCTTTTTGAATAGCATTAAGTCCATGTTCCTGAGTGCAAATAATTCACTGGGCATAATTAATATTTCCCCTGGGGGCTGTGGCAATTCCTTAACAGTTTGACATCACCACTTCTTCACTCTATAAATCTGTCTCCCTGACTCCTGAAGTCATTTGAATTGAGTTCTGGTTCCAAGGGTCCATGAAGAAAATCTAACTACTAGCAAAGTCCTCCTCAAGCTGGGAAGGTGGCCTTCTTCCATTACCCTGTAGGTTTAAAAGTGACCTGGAAGGGGTAGTGATGAGGGAGCCAGACTGACTGAATCATCCAAGCAGTCAATGTAATATTCTAGGCAGAAATCAAACCCAGGTTAGCTTCCCAATCATATTCATAAAAAATATAGACTGACTATTTTTAAAAAGTAACTAAGTTAAGAAATTTAATTACCGAATCCATTTAGTAATAGATCCTGGTCCAGAATACACAGTAACTATCAACTTCTAATTATTATTCTTGAACATCTGTGTTCACCATATCTCAGAACACTAAGAAAATGAACTTCTATTTGTCTCTTTTCAAATACAAAATGGTTTAATGTTATGATAAGTCAGACAGCACTAAAATTAATAACTATCAGGTGCAGTATATCATTATAGTAATTTATAATGCACAGTATAACACTTTCAGAGTGATAAATTTGTTCCTAATGATGTCTCTACCATACTATATCAACTAACAGTTTCACAGAGTAACTAACATACCTCGGAGTTACATGATTTTTATTACAGAGAAATATGTTAAGAGAAATTGCTTTGAATTCTTTTTTATTGTATTTTTTCTTCTTAATGAGGTAGCATTGTTATATACTATTATAATTATTATCTAATCCTGAGTTTTCAATAAAAGTAGCAATGAATAAAAGACTAAAGGTGCTTTGTTACAAGTCTAAAGTACAGAACTCTTGGGCACCCTTAATATTGCTGTGGAAGAGAGACTTTAAGGTGGACCCAATGATCCCGAGTTCCCAGTGTTTAACTCTTGTACAGCCTCCTCCTCTTGAGAGTGGGCAGAATTTGCTTCTAACAAATAGAATGTGGAGAAGATGATGAGATGTCACTGTCACTATTATGTTATGTTATATGGGAAAGGTCATGGGATGCTACTCCTGTGATTGTCTTATATTATTTAAGACCTCACCTTGCTAACAAACTTGCTCTGAAGATGTCATTTTCCTTTCTGGTTTTGAAGAAGCAAGTTCTCATGCCTCTTAATGCTGCAAGGAAATAAACTCCGCCAACAATTTGAGGGAAGTTGGAAGAATATTCTTCCCCAGTTTTGAAGAGACTGCAAACCCAACCAGCACTTTGATTCCAACTTCATGGGACCCTGAAGAAGGGAGCCAGGCTTAGCCATAGCCCAGCTGTGGGATATAACAAATAGTATTTTAAATCACTGTGTTTGTGGTAATTTTGTTACTAGAAGAAAACTAACACAATTAGTTTTCTAAATTACTAAAATTCTACAATTACTAAACTTCTGATCCAATATTATCTAAATGGAATTTCTTTTAAATGGCATTAATAAGTTTCATAGTCTATCATTTTTTTTGTGGGGGGTGGGGAATGGAATAGGGGCCCAGAAAAATTTGTACCTGAAATCTTAACCATTCAAGAAACATTCACTGACTGTCAGACAATTATTATATATATGGTAGGGAAACATACATGAATAAGATATTTTTCCAGTTTTCAGGGAGATAATAGTACAGTGAAGAAGAAAAAGAAACAGGTATTTCAACATGCACGTGCTATAATCATAGAGTATAGGACATGGGGCAGGAAGAGGTGGTACAGGACCAGATCAGATGATACCGATCCTTGATCAGATGATTCTGAAATAGATATCACAATCCAGGAAAAAAAGAGAACATGCTTCTTTGAACTTCTGTGGAGTAGAAAATTGAATAATAGTGATTATAACGACAACAACTAACTGGATAATATTTATATATCCTTTGCTAAGTATTATTCAAAATGCATTATTTAATTTATTCCCAGAAAAATTCAGTAATAAAGATATTAACCTCACTTTACAGATGAGGATACCGAGAGTTTAAGGAACAGCTCATTAGTGTCAAAGATGGGATTCTTTTCCTTAACTTCTTCATGACTTCTTGATCTATGATCTACTCACTATAATTTGCTCTGTTTTGGGAAAGAGTTTTTTCACCTGCCTCTTCCCTGCCATTCTAAATTCCATGCTCCCTGAATTTCCTTCACTTCCCATGGTTTCCTGATCTTTAAAGCACCAATTATGTTCTATTACAATTATCATACAACTTATTTGTCACCCTGAGTAGAATGTAAATTATTCGACAGCTAAAATTGTCCACATCATTTTTTGGTCTTGTTTTTATCACAAGCCCTAAATTAATAGTGCCCAATAAATGGTGAATGAATGAATTGATGTTTTAGGGTCTGTATAGGCAAAAAAGAATACTCATTTTTATTGCCCATGAACATGATGTCTAAGAAAGAAAGCCTCCATATTTCTGGAAGGTTGAGCCGTTCATATTTATACTTGTTTCTTTCCTTCCTTCCTTCCTTCCTTCCTTCCTTCCTTCCTTCCTTCCTTTCTTCCTTTCTTCTCATCCAAAGATATGCTTATTGATTTTTGATAGAGGGTAATCAAAGGAGAGAGAAAGAGGAAAAGAAACAACAGTGCGACAAAGAAACATCGATAGGTTTCCTCTCATACGGGGAACTGAATCTACAACCTAGGCTTTTTCATTAATGAGGAATCAAACCTGTGAACTTTCCTTTTATGGGATGATGCTCCAACCAACTAAGCCACACTGGCCAGGGTGATATTTATACTTGCTTTTATTTTTTTAAAAAGCAACAAACATATGAATAAATAAAAGATGAATGAATGTATACATAGTCAGATAGGTATATAAATAGTAAGATAACTGTGCCTAAGCAATATCAATGGGTCCTTCAGGGAGCATACACTGATGGCCAGAACTATTTAGTACTTGCTCTATAGCAGGCACTATGTTAAGTTATTGACATAGATTTTTTTTCTTGTTTAATCTTATATGAACCTTATCAGGGAAACAATCACCTTATTTTACAGATGAGGAAAATGAAGATTGAAGAGGTTCACAGCTCATCTTCAGCCACAGAGCATGAGTGAAGTTGTAACTCAAGCAGTACATCTAATGTTCATGTCTGTCCCCTTAACTACAACACATACTGCCCTATACTTAGGTCTATAGTTTGCCTTCCTACTGTTGTTTCTATCAATCACATTGGGTTAATTATATTCTAAGTAGCAATATTTTGAGACCATATCTGTACCAGTTATGTGGGGAAATTACTTAAAAAAAACATAGGCATGAATGACTAGTTGAATGGTGGTTTCCTCAAAATATGTTCACATCTTAATCCCTGGAAACTGTGAATATGATTTTATTTGGGAAAATGGTCTTTGCAAAAGTAATTAATTAAAAGATTTGAAATGAGAACATCCTAGGTTACTTGGGTGGACCCCAAATTCAATGGCAAATGTCCTTGCAAAGATAGAAGAGAAAATAGTCACATGCAAAAGGCCTTATGAAGACAGAGGCAGAGACTGGAGTGTTACAGCCACAAGAAGCACCTGGAGTCACCAGAAGCTGGAATAAGCCAGGAAGAACTATTTCTAAAACCTTTGGAGAGATGCACAACCCTCCAGATACTTCAATTTCAAGCTTCTGGCCTCTCAAACTATGAGAGAATAAATTTCTGTCATTTTAAGCCATCAACTATTTGGTGATTTGGTATAGCAACCCTAAAAAGCTAATATACTATCTTGTATTCTTATGAAAAAAACTATAATATTACCTTTTTTGGCAAAAAAAAATGAAAGTCATACTTTAAATAAACCTGTGCTTCAGGTGGTCTTTGAATGCTATAAAATTATATATATATAACAATTAACAAAACAACAATTAACTAAGAAAATAGTTAATATTAAACCAATTCTCAAAGGGGCCTTTGAGCTAAAACAGGACCATTGATTTTGAGTTAGGAAATATACATCACAGAATGACCAGAAGACAAATGTTGATAAAACATGACTTTCTTTGGTTCTAATCTTTGAAGGATTTTGTTCTTCCTGAAAATGAGTAGCAATGGTCAATGACCCAACTTCACAGATAAAATAGAAAAAAATAACCCTAGAAAAAAGGTCTCCCAAAACATGTGACCTAGATCTCATACACTCATTTTTATAAATGAATATACTTCTGTAAATGGACAAGTATTCAGGATTAGAGAGAGAACATGGTGTTGAAGGTAAACAAGGTCATTAGATCTGAATGATTCTGGATTTACTTTTAGTTCTAGCACCTACTGCTCACACAACCATAAAGAAATCTATGGACCTTTTTATTTTATCAACTGCTGCCCATAAAACCATTAAGAAAATTGTTAATCTCTTTGAACATTTTTTCTATCATTTTCAAAATAAGATCATGCACCCTATAAGATTTTGTGAGGATTAGAAATAACATATCGAACTCAAACTGAAATTAAAACTTAAAGAATATATTGATACTCAAAATGAAATGCAAAAAGGGCACTTCTTAACAAAACAACAATAATACTAGAAAACACACATAAACATTGAGCTGTGTCTAACAATTCTTTAATTATCCAACTCAGAAATCCACAATCCGCTAATTTGGCTTACAAACATTTAATAATACCCTAGAGAAAATGAAATTCTTCCTAACTCAGACACTATTATAGGGAAAGGAACATTTCATCTCAATCTTAACTTCTAATCATGAAGTGCCACTGTGTTTTGCTTTTGGAGTTTTGACACTAATTATTGGTACAACATATCATATTTCAACTATTGTGGTGATAGTGCCAACATTCAGTTGATGATTCTTCTCAAATTCTCTTAATGACAGCTCTCATTTTAAGGCTGTGATAAAGAAATCGAAGATGTTTGATTTAGGAAGTCCTTTTCAAAGTCCACTCCCTGTCTTGTAAAACTCAATTTACGAAACTCAATTGGTCCTTTGATCACTTTCACTAATCCAGTTTAAGAGCTTAAAGTCCCCCCAAGTGGCCTTTAATTAATCGCTAATATGAATGCACAAGTGCACACTTGGACTGTATCTGGAAGTTAACAAATGCATCTGTGTCTTGGGATTTGATAATGATATTCTTTCTGTGGACAGCTGATCGAGACAATGCACATAGTAGTTTATAAACTTCATGTAAACCTGAGAGGCATGTTGATCATTCTCACTAACTCCTACCCTTTAATTTTTACTTTTCTGATTCCTCTTCTTCTTCACAATATTATGCATGGGAGTGAACCAAAACCTACTATAAAACTAAAATAAATAAGAGTGTAAGTCATCACTCTATGATTTCTAAAGTATACTCATTTTATATTTTTAAATGCTAATTAGCTTAGTAAAGACCAGATATTTTCTTAGGGAATACCTCCCAAATAAAGTTTCTTCTCAAGGTTCTTTAAATTCATAATACATTTTTGCTTATTGTGAGCCATTTATATACAAAGAACAGCTTTCTCTTACCTAATTTGTCCATTGCTTTTTCTTGATTCATTCTAATGGTTATATTATACACCATTCATTATAATACATCTTACCAAAAGCAGTAATTAAGGCACTATTCTACTCCAATTTTTCCAAGTGGATTAGAATAAGAAAATACATAGTAAATTACCAGTGACCACAAATATCTCAATAATCTGTAATAAGAAAGTGAGAATTTCAATAATTAAAATATCTTAACACTAAGTATTATATTTGTTGATATTTATGATCCACCAACCATTCTCCTTGAGGATTTAGTAGTCCAACAGGGAGCTACTAGCTGTATGTGACTATTTATATTTAAATTAATTAAAAGTAAATGAGATTTGAAATTCAATTTCTTTTGTATTTATTTATTTATTTATTATTTTTAATTGAATTTATTGGAGTGGCACTCGTTCACAAACCATACAGGTTTCAAGTGTACAACTCAACAAAACATCATCTGCACACTGCATCATGCACCCATTGGCCAAAGCAAAGCCTCTTTCTGTCTCCACTGTCCCCATCAATCCCCACTTTGCCCACCTCCATCTACCTCTAGCAATCATCACACTGTTGTCTGTGTCTATGTGTTTATATATATGTGTGTGTGTGAGTGTATGTGTGTGTTCAATTTCTTTCACCCAGGGCTCCAATTACCCTCCCTTCTGACAGCTGTCAGTCTATTCTATGTATCCATGTCTCTTTCTATTTTGTTCATCACATTTCACATATAAATGAGATCATATGGTATTTTTCTTTCTTAGGCTGTTTTATTACATTTAGCATAATAATTTCCAGGTCCATTTATGTTGTTACAAAGGTAAGATTTCCTTCTTTTTTATGGCTGAGTAGTATTCCATTGTGTAAATGTACCATAGCTTATTTATCCACTCATCTACTGATGGACCCTTGGGCTGCTTCCAGGTCCTTGGTTATTATAAATCATGCTGCAATGAACATAGGGGTGCATGTATTATTTCAAATTAGTGTTTTGATTTTCTTTAGGTATATTTCCAGAAGTGGGAACATTGAGTCATAGGTCTAGTTTTGTTTTTTTGAAGAAACTCCACACTGTTTTCCACAGTGGCTGCCCTAGTCTGCATTCCCATCAACAGTGTACAGGATTTCCTTTTCTCCACATCCTCACCAACACTTGTTTTTTATTGATTTATTAATGACATCCATTCTGGCAGGTATGAGGTGATATCTCACTGTGGTTTTAATTTGCATGTCTTTGATGATTAGTGACATTATTTTTCCATATGTCTCTTGGACATCTGTGTGTCCTCTTTAGAAAAGTGCCTATTTTTTAATTGAATTGTTTCAAGTTTTTAAATTGAGCTGAAAATTGCCTTTTTTTAATTGAATTGTTTGTTTTCTTGGTGTTGAGTTGTGTAAGTTTTTGTAAACTTAGATATTAACCTTTTAGCAGATATAACATTGGCAAATATGTTCTTCCCTTCATTGGGCTGCCTTTTCATTTTGTTGGTAGTTTCTTTTGCTATGCAAAAGCTTTTTAGTTTAATGTAGTCCCATTTTTTATTTTTCCTTTGTTTCCCTTGTCTGAGGAGATATATCAGCAAAAATATCACTAAAAGAAATGTCTGAGATTTTACTGCCTATGTTTTGTCTAGAATTTTTAGGGTTTTATGACTTACATTTAAGTCTTCATTTTATTTTTGAGTGTATTCTTCTCTATGGTGTAAGTCAGTGATCTAGTTCCTTTTTTTTTTTTTTTTTGCCTAAATCTGTTCAATTTTTCCCAACATCAGTTTCTTGGTTGCACTAACCATATTTCAGGTGCTCAATAGTCACATGTGGCTAGTGGCTTCCATTGTGGACAGTGTAAATATCAAGCATATCCTTCATTGCAGAAAGTTGTATAGGACACAGCTGATTTATTGATTTTCATTATTTATGTTGGAAAACGAGAAGCAGCATTTAAGATTAAATTATTTCAGGATCTCTTTGGTGTGTACAATAGTCTATTCTCTTTCAAATGTACTTTTCAGATTGCACATCACAGAAATGACCACTGAAATTATAGCTTCAGTGGTCTTGCAGACACCATAACTGTTTCCTAGCAGTGGTGTGTAAAATAATACTAAACCATTCACAGTGATTAAAAGATCTTCAACAAACTTATATAGAAATAATCTGGAGAGAAACTGAAATGTATCGCTTGTCGTATCTTGCTTTTTTATATTTGCATACATATACATGTTATTTTGGCATCATCTTGGATTAGTTTGAAGTAAAAGAGCCAAGAGGCTCTGTTTCCTGGAAAACACACACACACAAACAAAACCTCTTTTGTCTTTTACCCATTGTCACCAAAAATAAATAAATAATACAAATGGTTCTTTTACTGGTTTTTAAAGTAGAGCTAGAAATTATGTAAAGTTGGGACTTTTGAATTATTCATGTGCTCTGATTGAATGGGATCATTATCTTTGGCCTTACAAGCTAATAAATACTGTCTAATGCCTGGATACTGTTTTGATATAATAGTGTCAGAAAAAAACAACTGATGTTTTTCAAGGCTGAGCCTAAATTAGGGAGGAGCTCCCTGAGGAGTTCATTGCAAAAACTCTGTGTGCCCAGGCACGTGTATGTAATTGTGTGTGTCTCTCCACAGATAAGAAACATCTCAGACAACTGTTAGTCTGCTTTCTCTCAGTCTTCCCGAACATTTTAATTTAGCTATGCAGCTTAAGAGTTGCAGAATGGCTCAGTTGCCTGGTCCTTGCTACTATTTTTCTCTCCTTTCTCTATTCTCATCCACCATAGAGTATGTAAAAGTATTTCAAAACAATGCAGATTGAGGTTCAGTAAACAATTATGCTATCTAATCATTTGCCAGTGAACAGTTAAATAATCTTAAATTATAGACCAGAGGATTGTTCCCCCAGATTGATTTCGAGTGAATTTGCTTGAGTTTAATATCACCATAAACCAGAAGGAGTGTAGAAACCCTGAATTAAGGTTGTGCTCTTAAAAGCAATCGCAGAAAGATATGCATTTGTAGCAGGTCTGAAAGCATGGAGAAAAATAGAGTTGACAGTGGGTTTCAGAGAAAGTAAAATTGGAGGTGGATTATGTTACAAAATACCTTTATAGGCTAATCGTTATAGAAATGTAGCAGAATCTGTAGACATCAAAGACAAATGTTATTACTGACTATGATGATTTGTTGAATACAATATACACTGACTTTTCTTTCTTTAGAAAGAAACTTCTTTTCAAGTAATGTGGAGTCTCTTAAGAGTATAAGCACATCCAACAAACAGCCTGTTAGCAATTCAGTAGTTTGTAAAATTTACACAAGACCAAAAGTCTTTCCTCTGAGACAGCTGGCTTGCTCTTACACAGAATGTATAGGTTTTCCAGACTGCTTTCCTCAACATCTAACACAAGCTAATAAATTATGCAATTTAATTAATTTTTTAACAGGAAATAAAATGTGTGTAAACTATCTACTGGAATGGGGTGTGAATACTATTTCAATAATGCTGCACTAGCAGATCTATCTGCCTTTTTCTATCTGATATAGGAAATAATGGAGAACAAGTGAGGTTTTAAAAAAGTAAACATCCTTTATTAATCAATATAGCTAATCTTTACCTGTGATTTATTATATTTTTTATGAAATAACCACGGAGATTTATTCTTAGACTGAAGAAAACAAATTTGAATTAGGAGGACAAAGAAAAGTGTCTGAGGTGGATAAACTCTAGTTTTCTATTTGTGCCAATTATCATTCCTACCTTTGTCTTTTAGAAATAAGAAGTGGAAGGACTTCCAAAGGAGGAGAATAAGGCATTTCATGCTCTTGTCTCCTGGAAGACACACACTGCCAATTTTTCTCCAGTGCTTTCCACCTGTCAGCGTGCTAGGTACGAACCTGACAGTCCACCCGTGCTCTAATTCTGCAAGGCCGGCATGGTTGGCAGGGCATTCACAATGCGCCTGTCCCCAAACAGGGCCTTTGGCACTCAGCTTCCCCTGTTCGCTTGCACTGTGACAGGCTGCACAAAAGAAAGATATGTGGATCAAAGGCAGCGCCTGTGGATACACCCAGCAGGATCCAAGGAGCATTACTAGTGTTCTCAATAATTTGCTATTAGTTTGCAGAAAAAGTGAGGAGTGCACTATTGAGTGATAGAAATGCATTTTATAAGGAAAATATACACAATATATATTTTTGATGTTGGATTCAAAAGGGTCACACAGAGCTGTAGAAGAGCGTGCAAGAAAGGAAGCCACAGCATGAGCTGGGAAACTCCCTCCATACAGAGAGTCATGCTCAACTGTAAAGGTGTGATGGAAGGAAAGGAAAAAAAATTAGATTCAGAGAAAGACAGGAAACAATGTTGTTCTGCCCCGACTTTGATTATATCCATGTATGAATTTACACTATTCTTTATTTTTCTCTCGCAATGTGGAAATTTGGTGGATGGTTTATAATTAGAGTTCTAATTTTATGTAAATTTTCTGTCATGAGACCCTGTACTGGTCACTCTTTTATAGCAGCTCACGTTCAGTTAGTGTGGTTCCTCCCAACCACACCTATGAATACACGCCTTTGCTGGTCAGCCCTCTTCTTGGTTCCCAGAAAACAATTATGTAGAGATATGTATGCATATTTAAAATGTGTAGATTTGTAATCCAATACTAAATTTATAGATGTGTATATAAACAGAGCCATACCCCGATTTAGTGATACATGGGCCTGCCTCACTTCACTGGGGAGACAGGGAGTCTTACTCTCCCTTTGGTATTTTACCCTCAGATTGTTGAACTCTGTAATGTGTACCATTTTCTGCCATTTATAGCACCCATGTCTCCAACATTGCTACTTATATTCCTCAGCTGAACATCCCACTTCCCCTCCCCTCAGGACCTAAGTCATTACATCTTCATCTAGGTATGCCTTCCTGATACCACTTTCTGGCACAGAAAGGTCTAAGTCTAAAGAATAAGGGAAGAAATAGCACTACCAACTTTTCTTACTCTCCTTTGCCCCCTGCTATTCAGATTTCAAGGAGGAATTAATTAACCTAATTTTGGTACAAGCATAAAATAGGTATAATGCAAACAATAAAAATGGTGCTATAGATAAATATCAATGTGGAAATATGTTCATAAACTAAATAAACAACCCAAATTAAAAAGTGTACAGTTTAAACCTATCTTTTATTTAAAACATATGGGCTTTGGTTTATAAAACAGTAAAAAAGAACATGAATGAACATAATAAACATACATGTATATATGTATTTATAAGCAATGGGATTCTAGTTGCTTTTTTGATTTAACCTTTTTGCTTACTTAATTTTGCAACAGTAAATAAGAATCATTTTGTGTTGATATCAAAATCATTAATATTTTTTAAAATGTAGAATGTATTAACTTCTATAGCCATGTATTTCATATTTCAATATGTGATAGAGAATCCATTTGTCAGCATTATTGAAGGTTTACATGAGCCACTTGCAGCGTTGTTAAATGAATTAAGCTTCATGGGGAAACCCAGATTCTAGTCACATTCTTAACAATTTGCACTAGTTTGCAAAGTTATATAATAACTCAAGTAATGTTTCCTTATGTGTAAATGGAAATGCTGCATTAGAAACTGGAATTATCTCTTCAACTTTAAATATCTATGATTATTAAATATCACATATAACACTTGAATTCACTAAATAGGTGGACCTTAATATTTGGGGAAATAATATTTCTCAGAGGTAGTAAGGCTACCAATGTGCTTGAATTAAAAACTGTATAATACTTATTATCATAAAGCTCAAAATAAAAAAATAATAGCAAGTACCACTTGAATACCTATTACGTTGCAGGCAATGTACAAAATTATCTACATTAATATAAATTCTTAAATTCTCAAAGCAAACCTATGAGTTATAATAGTGACTTTCCATTTTTTCAAGGTTTAAAATCATAAACTATAACCAAAGTAAACCAGTAGGGATTTGGCTTTTCAATAGGTTGATTTTATATAAAGCATTCATCAAAGTCAAAAACTTTAACGTTTTTCTTTCCTTCATATCCTCATGCAGCGATTAGTTCAAGTCATGTGTGAATCCTCTAGCTTTAAAATTAAGTGGTTATTTAAAATCATATTTCCAAAATGTAGTGTAATGAAGAATATATGTGGAATGTTCAAGACTGTGAGAGAAGCCAGTCAGAATGTATTTTCACTTAAGCTACCTCAAGTCTTTAGTGGGTCCTTTACCAAGTCAATCCTTGTCTGGTGTCCTGCACTGCAATTCCTAGTGTGACCACTAGATGTCAGGCATAAAGCCTAGGTGTGGCAATTAACGTGACCCTTTCCTATATGGCCTGTCTTCAAAGGGGAATAATTCCTTGGTATTCTCCTCACTCTGCCTTACGATAAGGTACCAAAAGATAGCATGCGGTGTGTTTCCCATAAACTACCAAGGTTTTAAATTGGTAAGCCCCTTAACAGTGAAGAACAGGTCTATAAACACCCCACTCTAGTACAGTGTATTGTTTAATTCAAAATGCTCAAGAAATGCTTGTCATTTGCTTGTTGATGGGCTTCTTCATGGGTTTTAAATTTATTATTGGGGGATTCCTTTTTGTTCTCAATTTATATAACTTTGATGGTCTCATGGGGCTAATCTATGGTAAGCACACAGAAGTACTCAGCCTATTAATCAAGACTCTTGACTACATTCATTGCATATATACTTGTATATACACATGTATGACAGAGCTTAAATAGTCATGGTTGTCTCTCCTTAGTTTCCTATCTTTAAGAAGCAGGGAAGAGTAGACACACATTTCTTTACTAGTTGGCTATTGATAATCCAAGAAAAATTAGCAAAATTCATAACTCAATATTCTAATGAATAAACCTCTAAAACGGGAGGTTATCTTTCTGTTAGAGTTCCTGTCAAAACTAAAGGTCAGGTCAGATGGTTTATCTCAGATCAAGAGTCAGAGATGAAGAAAAATTTACCAGGGTAGGATATACTCTCAGAGGAGAGCCAATAGTAGGTCTTTAGATAGGCCTTGCAATCAGGAAAGTGAGTGGTAGGAGTTTTATGGAGGTCTAGGTATGTGGGATATGAGCATTACACAGGTCTGCCACAGTTATCTGAAAATCAAGTATGAGGTCTGGAGCTGCAAGACTGGATTTTAGTCTCCAGGAGGACTGACAGAAACAAGCTGGTCAAGGAGAAACAGGACCACAATGTCAGCAACATCTAGGTCAACAACAGGAAGGGGATCTGCATGCAGTCAACAAGGCAACAGTCCAATTTACAGAATCAAGTATATGGTCATAGCAAGACAGCAGCTAGAAAGAGCAAAAGGTATGAATGGCTATTAAACCAGCAAATTATTAGCCTATACAATGCAGATTCCATCTGACAAGTGTCAGATTGATCCCAAGGCTGGAGGACAGGTATAAGTGTCTAGTAAGTTGCTTACAAGTGTGAATATTAGATGTATAGTTAGGGAATCAGATATTCTTAAAATTTGCCAAAAGCTCTCTCCCTGCTAGGCATGATGGTAAGTTCAATTACAGCAAGAACATGACTCCTGAATTTAAATAAAGCCAGTTGGGTAGATAAAAGGAATAAAAATATTTTACCCTAGTTTAAAACTAGAATGTCTTCTTTTAAACTGAATTTCTTGTGCTTCTACCTTCTGAGAAATATCACAATGATGTTATCAGAAAGAAATCTAATAAAGGTTAGACTTTTGTGCATGTTGATGTTACAATGGCTCTAAAACACTCAGGTTTCCCAGCCAGAAGTCTTGCACTCACTCAGCATAATCAAGAGGAAGAAGCATCTTCCATGAAGTATGAATTAGCTCTGGCAGGAAAAACTGGAGTCACGTCATCTTTTTTCCATCATTTCCTATTGAGAGGCAAACTAATATATTAAAATGAGGCAGAAATGGATTTAAATGTTAAATTTATCATTTGTTAA
Source organism: Tonatia bakeri (assembly GCA_004024845.1). Taxonomy (NCBI): domain Eukaryota; kingdom Metazoa; phylum Chordata; class Mammalia; order Chiroptera; family Phyllostomidae; genus Tonatia; species Tonatia bakeri. Next base: position 56,493 of record PVIA01002279.1, on the reverse strand, counting down.
ATGTGTGATTTCTGGGACTCTATTTTTTAGAGACCTAGCTTTCTCAACTGTGAAATGGAAATAATTGTATCTCACATGAAGGAATAATGGGAGGTTAGAAGATACTCAGGCATGTAGTACTCCATAAACAATTACAATAATTATTCCAGTGGATCAGTGTTATTACTCCACTGAGTTCATTTGCACCTAATCATTCGTATCCAAGTAATATTACTAAATAAGGGGATTATATTACAGGATTTTAATGAGTCTAAGTTACTTCTAATAAACCTTGCTTTCCCCTTCCGTAGGATGGGTTTATTGGAGATGCTACAGAAAGCTGAAGAGGATTATTTTTAAAACCAGCTGGCATTCCACTTTCCTATAGTACAATATGACTCCTTAAAATGAACCATTTAAAACACAACCAGGAACCCAGTAGATCTGACAAACTTCTGGGCACAGTGCCAGTCACCAGTCTGGAACTGCTCCTCACACCACTGGAACTGAAGGAATTAATCTGGTGCCTATGGGTTGCCTTGTTGCCTTAAGACCATTCATATTGAACTAAACAAATCCCCCAATTATGCCTGTAAAGTACCGATAGTTTGAAAATACCTCAGAATAAACAGTGATGCATCTATAGGCTGTTAAAGACATCCTAGAATACAAATTGGGCTAAAATCCAAAATTATTTCATGTGTTAATAATGATAGTGACATGGAGTTGATCTCATATGTCCTTTTGAACCTTGATCAATATTTATAGGAATAGCCAGGATGCCTCCCTCTTCCCTGTCCTATGTCCTATATTAAACAGCAAAGATAATTCAAAAAAACAGTTTGAAACCGTAGGCTCCTCAAGCTAGACAATATATTATTGTAAAAGTCAACAATATTTTGTAATTTGTAAAAGTCAATTGATTATGTTATAACATTTGATAATTTATTTAGCACAATCTTCAAGAAACTGCTAGACATTACCAAGTGAAACTCAAAATAACTCGAAGTTAATTAAACTCTGAGAATGGTGTTACATTATGCCATCACGCCCCTACCTCTAACACAACACACACAGACACTCATGCATAAAATATCTTTTAGGCCCCACACATGCACATCACATGCCTTTCAACAAACCTCAATTTACTTTTAATATTTGGTTAAGTGGCATTGCCAGCATTGATCTGGGAAAAGCTTAGCAATTCATAGTTGACATAAAGTATCTAAATTTTAGAACTCATCACCCATGTGGAAAATGAAGTCTGAAAAGATATTTTGCAAAAAGATTCCACAGGCAGGTAACTTTGCATTTCCTTTATTTATCACTAGGTGACTATTTCAATTCCTATAGCTATTATATTCAAACGTCTCACCCTCTGTAGGTGGCCAGCCACTGCCCCAGATTCTTCATTCTTCTAAAAAACCTAAATTTCTTTCATTGTTAACATCACTCAAAGTAATTCTTTTAACTTCCTGGCTCTTTGTCTTAAAACATCTCTATAACTACATTCTTTATGGGAGTGAAGTGACCCTTCCCCCTTGAATCGAACCCTACCCCCTTACTCACGGTCATTCCACCTTATTCCATGTGGCTCTCTGCCATCAGCGAACCCTCACAGACATGATAACTGACACGGGTACCTACACAAGACCTGCTGTGACTAAGGATGGGATTTGAACAACTTTGATTTCTGACTTATCCTCCTCTCTACCCCCAAATATACTCTTGTCTCGTATTCCTTTTTTCAGTTATGGCACCACCACATCCACCAATTTCTCTGAAAAGAAAGAAGTCTAAAGTCCCTGGAATATCTCTGAGTTATGTGGTACTTACTGCATGTGTGTCAAGTACTTTTCAAAGCATTTTACATGTATTTGCCCATTTAATCCTTTCAACAGTCCTATTGGGTAGGTACTATTAATACATCAGTTTTACAGATGAGCATAAATGAGGTACTTAAAATTATATAACTTTTCAAAACCATAAGGCCAGCTAAGTCTATCTGACTTCAGAGACTGTTTATAACTGCTATTGCCACATACTGCACAATTCTCTTCTTCCTCCCCATCCCCCTATCCAACAGTAAACTCCTGTGTTCCACCTCCATCTGTCTTCTCATCGCTGACGAGAGGACTTCACTGTTAATGGACTCTAACTGATCTCCTGCCGCCGTTTTTTTTTTTTTTTCATTTTCTCTTCCTTCTAGTCCATTTCTAAAAAGCATGTCTCTGATTATTTTCCTGTCTCTCAATAATATCCAAGAGCTTTCTTTTCACTCCAAACTAAAGATAACTCCTCAGCCTAACAATGTTCTTAGCAATTTTACCTCTGTATATCTTTTTAGACATCTCACTTGAGTATTTGCTGTTCCCATGAGTTTTTAATCATATGTTCCGTTTTTTCTTTATCACTGCTTCTATACAAACTCTGTATAAAAGACTGCACTTCCAAACTGGGTGGAATACATTGTGTTTCTAAACTGCAGACTATACTGTGCTTCCCCTAAGCCAAAGCCTAGTAGTGGATGGAGATTTCAAATCCGGCTTCAAACAGAATTCCAGGGAGCTGCTATAGAGATAACTAATTTTCCTTTCTTTTGCCTGAAGCAACTCAAATTCAAAACACTGCTGACCAAGGCCAAGTCCAGGCAGAATAATAAGTGTGTTTCCTCTCCTTGTCCCTATCAGCTCTTAATTCCTGGCGGCGGGTGGGGGGGGGGCGGGGGGGAGTGGATTACGAGTGCCACTGTGATTCCTCTGTCCTTCTCTGATTCAACCCTTCAACACCCGATTAGCTTTTCCTTGTGCTTCCTGACTGGTACTCTCTTTTCAATTCCTCTGATGTAAATCTCTTTGTGCCACTAATGCATTACTCTAATCAAGAATAACTTCCCCCTTGTCTAGTACTATGCAGATATTCAGTAGGGAGTTCTAGTTTAACTTGGCTTTCTCTTAAATTCCTCTAGTTCCCTCTGCTGAGACTCTGTGTTCCCTTTGTTTTCAAGATACCACCAAGGCTGGTGATCCAGACCAGCAATCTGCTAGGGATCGATGCTTACAGCTCTGCATGTAACCTTGAGCATGAATGTCCTTTACCCATCTCAGCAAGGTAAACGTGGTGATACTCTGCTATACTTCAAGGACCACCTCATTACCATCTCTCTGGGAAACCCTTAATTCAGACCATTTAACAAATAATTTTTTAAAATTTTTAGCTTCAACTAGATCCCGGGCACTACTCCACGTACTTTAATCTTTCTATTGAGCCCGTTATGACTACTGAGCCTACTTCTTCAGATGTGGTAATGGAGGTCTAAGGAGTTAGGAGGCGTGATCAGGGTCACCGTGAGTTCACATGTGGTCAAACTCAAGTGCATCTGACTTTTAACTCCTGTACAGTGATTTGTGGAATATTTTATTTTACATAGTTACTGTTCTGCTACAATTATCTCACCCTTTTCTTTACTGAGAGCCCCATAAAGGCAGATACCCTGTCTTCCTCATTTTGTACCCATCTGTAGCAACCAATAGAATGTCTTCAGCAGAGTAGAACCTCAATAAATATTTACTGAATTAAATAATATACAATAAATTATTTGAGACTATAAGAAACAGGTCAGTCTTTACACGCACGTGTGAATCGAGTTTTCAGACTTTATTCTCTCTGGGTATACAGTGTGCATTCTCTCTGCCTTTCAAAGACACTGGGTTTAGAAGGTGGATATATTTGACAGTTGAAATGAGATGCACTGAGACAGGACTAGAGCTCCTGCATTTTTATGTCAATGATACCATTTGGCCAATTCAATAGGAACTCTGTTTTTCTTTATTTTTGTAAATCTTTCAAGTAGAGGCAACAAAGGATGGGGATATAATTGAGAAGAAATAATCCCGATTCTCTTAGCCTAATTTAGAATTTGTAAAAATCCAGAGAGAGAAAAACTAGCTCTACAGTTTCTCTTTTCATCTCAGTAGAAGGGAAAAAATAAGACAAGGAAGACTAGTTTAACTAAGCAAATGAACAACTCAAGCCACATTTGAACTAGAATGTTTATTGGCTACTTAAGGAAACATACCAAAATCAAGTACTTTGGGAGTATTTTTCTAAGTGCAAGCAGCTAGTGGAAATTTAAGAAGAGACTTGGGTTGTTATGGCTGAAACTCTTTTTCCAATTACAGACAATTTTCACCTGCTCATTAAAGCAGGGCTTCTGTACAACTCCTGGGTGCAACTCAGTTCAATTAAATAAGTATTTATTGAGTGTCCATGTTGTGCCAGACTGAGACCGTGTGTTCAGTGCTTAGTTCAATTACCTGTGTGTCCTGGACAGACATAAAACTGTTTCTTCCAAAGATTCTGTAATTCAGATGTTCGCACTAATCTTAACTGGATTTCACTTCAGCGAACCTAAATTGATGACATTTTATTGTGGAGCTTTGAGAACATGGGGTTAAGAAACTTGTGCAAACAGTGACAGAAACAAATGAACTGTTGAAATTTCTGACTGGGAGAAAGGCATTCCCTTTCTCATTTGCCTTCTGAGCCTCTGTGGAAATCTTAGCTTGTTAGCACATTGTTAGATTTTACACTAAGACACATTGCACCCCAGTGCTGCAGTAAACTATGCCTGAAAATCAATAAAAAGCAATCCGTGTTAATGTGGCATTATGCCAAAATCCACTTATTTCATGACATACTAAATATTGAGCTAAGATTTACTGAAGTCCCTGTGAGATGTTGCCTATTAAAACAAGAGGATTTAATAGGTAGAGCTTTCAGACAAACAGAAATAAAAGAACCACAAGCATTCAATTGTATGTGAATTTCATTGATTTAAAAGGAATATTTATCAGGTTTTCCCTATGGTATTCACATAATCTGTGTTTGTGAGATTAAAATAAAAATAAACATACAACTGGTTAACCACTTTCCATGAAAATAACTACTTTCTGGCAATGTACTCTTTCAAAGCCCAGAATGGTGAAAGTCTGCACAAATAGAATAACTTCATAAGATCACTATTGTCATGTCTCATCTAAACCATTGTGTGTAATTGCTATGGAAATGTGAAAATGCTCCTTTTTTCCCCCTCAGCTGGCACATGATAACCCATTCAGTCTTTCTCAAGTTTGCTGCAAATGATGCCAGTCAAAGCATCCAATGAGACCCTCAGACGTTAGCAGATTAGCCATTATCTGTTACACTTCTGGACCAAAATAACAAATAATATGCCTGGAGCTGCTGCTGCTGTGACTGCTAGTTTCCCTGCATGGCATATGCCTAGAGAGTCTCAGATGAGAGGTGATTGCACAAAACTGTGATTGTGAGATGACTTAGCAGAACCCGTGATGATGTCCTAATGGCCTCCCGCTGGGGGAAACAGGAGTAATTGTTTGTCAAGGGAGGGAACACATCTGTAAGAAGGCATCTTCTGCAAACCAAGCAGCCATGTGGAAAGGGAAAGTGAGAAACCTAGTGCCAGGAGACGTCAATGGAGGAAATGCACAGGCCAAGCAGAACAGAAATCCCTGTTCTGTGTAGGGGTAGGAATGGGGTCAGGGAGGAGCTGGTCGAGGAAGGTTGAAGTTATGTGCTCTGGAAAACAATACAGATGATTACTTAAAAATGAAATGTCTGTCCGCTAAAGTCACCAGTTTCGTCTGGTAACTTTGAATCATAATGAAGATGTAAGACAGTGAAATGCTAGAGTTGCCAAACCAGGAGAAAGCTTGCATAATTGTACTTTCTCCTGGAGTGTTTTCAAAGCTTGGGCATTCTTTCAACAGGAGTTCTTCAATGTTATATTTTATATTCAATAGCTCTCTTTGTTCATTGCTTATCCTAGTGATCTAAAATAAACCACTGTTTTAAAAACCACACTTTAAAATCAAGACAGGGCTATTGAATTTTCATGCATTAGAAACATCAATGTCACATCGTATAACTGAAGGATACTCATAGCCCTGTTTGTGGCTGCACCAAGCATCCTCCATTTGATCAGAAATAAGCAAGGGCAAGAAAGCTAATTAATGTGCAAAATGCTAATTCCCTGCACCTTTTATTCTGGGTCTAAATTATGATTTTATCTAATTTCTGAGGAACTGAAATGATCAAGCCAGTGGAGTTTGTCATTATTAAAATATAAATCAATGCATAAAAGCATACTGGCCTATGGGACAGACTGTAAAAAAATTTAATGCCCTCAACAAACAGCTGTGCTCCTGACCCAGCAATTTTTTGTTTGTTTGTTTGCTTTCCCAACAGCCTTGCAGACTGGATCCACTTTAGTACTTCCAGCACATCTGAATGTGTTTCCAACAACAGATTTTAAAATATAAAAATTTCTAACAAAGCCATTATCATTAAATGAACTAGATTTTAGGTGAATGATGCTCCTTTCCCACCTCACCTCTTGAGGCTAATTTTAGGACTGTGTAAATGTAACTACTCCTTAACCAGGGGCAAGGAGCTCTACATTCGGTCCTTTGAAGGCAGCCACGAGGCTGATGTGGCCCCCGGTGAAAATGAGTTTGACACCCCTGCTTTAAAGGGTTAGAATAGTATTCAGGAATTTTTTTATCAACACGAAAGTTGGCCCCTGAAAGTTGGGAAACCCTATGTGTGTGAAAGTCTATGCACAAAAGTCACTTCTTGTTTCTGTTACTTTGGAAGGCTTTCAGCCATCGATAGCAACTTCCAATCAGAAGGATCAGTAATTATCATGATGGTGCTCCTGTGTGGGTGAAGTCCATGAGGAAAAGAAAACAGGAAGTTGAGAAAGTGAAGGGAAAACAGACCATGCTTGTGTCGTTTAAGAACTCATACTACGAAAGAAAGGTTTTCTCAGGATGTGGGCCGTTGGTTCTATGGAGTAAGTCCCAAGAAAGCTGGGACTTGCTTGTCTCCCTGAAAATTGTAATTCCACAATAAGTCAGACCTCATCGAAATGCAAGATGAGCTTTTATTGCCTCATAATTTCTCATACTTCAGAATCTCTGGTGGCCTTTAACTAAAATTTCTTGTATCTTGACTAGTGTCTACGCTAATAACCATACATCTCTTCACATTATCAATGACCTATTTATTTCTGTCATTAATATAATTAGAACTAAGTCAAAGTTTCAAAATAACTTTTATGGCTTTTTTAAAATGTTAAAATCATCAGAAAGAAAAATTCTTTTGTAATTCTGAATGGCAATGTTCTGGGTTTTTGTTTTTGTTTTTGTTTTTGTTTTTTTTTTTTCATTTTTTTTTTCTTTGAGAGAGAGAGAAACATTGATTGGTTGCCTTCTAGAATCCACAATCTGGGTATTTCCCTGATGGGAAATAGAACCTACAACATTTTGGTCTGCGGGATGATACTCAAACCAACAGCCTCGCTGACCAAGGAAGGCCATGTTCTTTTGAATGCAGCTGCGGTCTGAGAAACCCAGGACACGACAGATGTGTCCTTGCCATGGTGGTCATACATGTAAACTATTACCATCCAAACCCAACAGGTCTGTGCTCACTGGCAGTATGTGTATTATACTATAGATAACTACATTGTATTTGCATTATCAGGAATAAGAGTTTCAACTTAGACACATTATAACTTATGTTTGAATTTGTAATAACATCACTAACAAAGGCAATACTTTTTTTCTATCGCCATCTATCAACTTTTCCCTTATTATAATGCATAAGATAAAAGGATCCTGCAAAAGTGCAATTCTACAAAAGTGTGATCTGAGTCTACTGATAAAGTTTTTCTGACATTCCTATTAAAATGCGGCATCACTTCTGTGTGCTTAATTTTGAAATAGGTATACAGATTGAATAACTGGCATGTTCAATCAGCACAAGTCAGTGTCTGAACCTGAAAGGTTAACCCAATCTGTTCATAGGCAGAATCTGCACAGCTTCAAAGAGTATCAAATGATTTCTGTATACATATTTGAGACATTGATATAAGGACTCATTTTTGGACTTCAGGAATCCACGACGAGAAAAGAAATACAATCCAAAATTCATTTTTGGTAGAAACACATACACATGCACATTTTTAAAAAATAGCTTTACTTTGAAACATCATAAATAGGAAACCATATAACCCACTTTTTCACAGGTTCAAAGCATTCCAGTCCATGCTCAGAACTAGCAACAGATGCTTCCTCATAAGCGATATAGTCAGCCCTATGTTTGAGTGCTCTTTATCTAGATCAAGATCCGATCTGGGTATTACACCAGTGGCATAGATGGATCACTTCTGACAGATCCACTCACTTCAGCTTGCCGTTACTGAGAACTTTACTGTGAGACTAATATCACTAAAATACTCTTTTTATCATGTCCCTCCACAGACTAATTTCAGTGACTGCACGTGTCATGGAGTCTAGACTCCTTAGGCTCACTGTCAATAGATCCCAAACTACTTTCATGATTTTGTTCTTTTTAAATAATTTCCTTCACTGTGAAAGTATATCACCACATTGGAGCAATTCTGGAAGATAAACTTTTCTCTGATAAATTCTTATAGAATTGATATCTCACTTCAAACAGCACATGAATGGCCCTGCATTGGACCCTGATATTTAAGTGTTTTGGGTGCTTATATTTTTGTCTCTTTGCTTCTTTTCTGTCACCAGGGATGGCTAAGTGCGTAGTAAGTGCTTAAGAGCAAACGTTCATATCTTTATCTCCTATTACCCATGTACTTCTTTTACAATTAAGTTATATTTAGTGGGTATTAGTTGTTTTTAAGTTTTATTTTTGTCAAAAGAATAAAATTCTGAGTGTGAAGTTATCTCCTGTAAGCATGCAGGTAGGTTCTCTGAAACACCAACCACCTCCCTCCTAAATTAAAAAGTTTACCTATTCTTATAATCCATAAACTGATATATCAGATGAAGTCAAGAACTTTTAATAACTTTAACAATTTCAATGTCTTGGAAGATTGAAGTATGTATATCTTTAGTTTATGAGCCACAGTATGATCTAATCAGAAATGGGGGTTTATTCATGGTTTGGGGGATGTACGAAACAGTTGACAAGTAATATTGTTATCCTAACCACCATCAATCTCATCAATAGCAGGAAAATAAAGTACAAATGTGTTACTTAAAATGAAATGTAAAGTCTTCATACACAGCTCAAAAAATCCCACACTTTCTTTTCAATTCCATTACCTAATTTGTCCTCCAAAATTTTGTTAGCAGAACAAAAATTGCTAGTCCCATCCAAATGAGGACAATGAGGCTAGGAAGAATTACTTGCAGCGGATCATGAATTTCATAAAGGGCAGAACTAGGGGAATAAAACTAAGTGTATATCAATAAATAAATATATTGAATAAATTAGGTTTTTTTTGTTTGTTTTAAAGACTGTTGTTACCTGTAGGGAAAAATCTGAAGAGAATAACTCAGCAAATAGATTATGTGCTTTTCATTCAGGCATTAATCAATGCAACAAGTATTAAGAGACTGCCTGCCATGTTCCAATCACTGTGGTTGACCAAGGGGTGTATGAATGAATACAACACAGTCCTGCATTCAAGTTGCCTTCAGTCTAGTGAAACAGATGAATAAGGACGTCATCATGGGGGAATGCAGTCACTGCTCTGATGCTGCACCACACGCCCACAGGGCCACCTGACCCTGGCAGAGGAAGTCAGGAAGACTTTGTCTTATTTAGCACATATTTGTTTTTTTTAGCTCTATTATGGCCTTGGTACTTTGCTGAGGTAGGTGTGCTATGGTGATAAATAATAATTATTTTGTAACCTCCCACTGAACAGCTAACAAAGCAAATTTTGGAATAGATTTTTCATCTCTTGTGATTGTTGATGTGCTCAGATGGGTTTCATCCCTTGCTCCTGGCTTATAAAGTTCAAGATATTTGGCTTCCTGCATCAGGCAGTCCTTCTAGTTTCACTGTCACATTTCACTTGTGAGGCCCAACACTCGGGATACAAGTGAGAAAAAGGGTTAATGACAGTTTCTATATAGCCTCACCTCCACTCATTTATTTTAGGGGCCACCATTCCTCATATTCTTCACCAGCAGTTTGGTAAACTTTTCAGGCTTCTATCTCTTCACCATGATTTTGATCATTTTGTTCAGAACTGGATCAATATGATTTTTTGGGCCACTGATCCAAAGCAGAAGTGTTCAAGTCCTGGCTTTAAGAGTTTTAAAATGTAGCAAAAGTGGACGTGCAGACAGCCTGTCATTCAGCTTTGGAGGAAGCCCTACAAACAGAACACTGGGCTTCTTTCCATATGGGGGCCTACTCTCCTGCATTTAGTCAGAGAGCCCCATGGCTTGGCAGCCAGAGACCTTGCCCAGCATTTCTAGCAGTTACTGAAGCATTTGCTATACAGTTGTAGGATGAAATGTTTATTTATACTTGCAAAAAGGATTGTCTGCAGTCCAAGCATAAGCTCTATTCATAGGCCCTTGCCAATTTCTCTAGGAAGACCAGGAACTACAGAACCATAGAGATGCTCCAACCTCAGGCCATTCACACAGACATCATATCACATGTATGCACTTCTTTGCCAGGCTCTGTAATTCAGTCTCATCATTTGGTTGGCTCTAACCCCTTGCCTTATGCAGCCATGGGAAACTCAGGTCCTGAGAAGACACCACCTTGGAGGTATCTACCTTCTGAGAGTTCACTCTACCCACTGCCCATTTTGGCTTCTCCAGGTGAGATATTCAGCTCATACAATTAAGGCTGCCTCCACGAGTAACCCCCATGGCTTTTTGCATGTGAATATATTGTGGTAATTTTTCAGTCTTAGGGAGACAAATGAAGCATTAACATTTATTAATCATCACTTATTAGAGTGTCCAAAATCTCAAAGTAATTGCAGAGCAGAGACAGGCTTTGCAAGTGGGTCTAATTTTTAATTAAAAAGCATTGGTAACTGATATCCATAATAACTTGGATGAATCTCAAAGGCATTAGGCCAGGTAAAGGCAGTCCTTCTCAAAAGGTTCCCTACTATATGGTTTCATTTCTATGATATTCTCAAAAAGACCTATAAAGATAGAGAAAAGATCAATATTTGTTAGGAGATGGAGTGGGAGGGGAATGACTCAAAATTAGTAGGAGAGACTTTTGGAGGTATTCTGGAACTATTCTGTATCTTGACTATGGTAGTGGTTACTTGAATCTACAAGTGTGCTAAAATCTCCTAGGACTATGTACCAAAACAACAAACCAATGAGTGCACATAAAAATTGATGAAATGTGAAGGTCTATAGTTTGGTAATAATGTGATAATAATATCAATTTCTTTATTTTGATCATTCTAACCAGACATCATTGAAGGAAGTCAGATGAAGGGCCCACAAAAGTTCTCTGTACTATTTTTGCAATATTTATAAAAACATAAAATTATTTCAAAATAAAAAGTTTTAAAAAGGAGGAAATGGTAGTACATTAGAGTCTAATTTTTAGTGATTTGATATTTGCAGACTTACTCTTTAAAGGAGAGTATGAATGATACAACTTTAAAAAAGATGACTCCTGGGGACATAGTTAACCTGTGGAATTAATTGCAAATGATTATCTTCTGCCTTTGCCTCTACTATATTGGGTTTGGTTATTAAGACAGAGCTATTATACCTATACCTTACAGTAATATGAACTATTATTAGTCCTGCCTGTGGTTTAGGCTTTTCCATTACCTGCCTGAATTCCTATGCCTGAATGTTGATTTAAAATTCCAATTCCTGCCCTAGCTAGTGTGCTTAAGTTAATTAGAGTGTTGTCTTGGAAACTGAAAGGTTACAGCTTCAATTCTCGCTCAGGGCACTTACCTGCCTGGATTGAGGGTTTGGTCCCCTGGTGGGGCACATGTGAGAGGCAACTGATGTTTCTCTCTCACATATGTTTTTCTCCCTCTTTCTCTCTCCTTCCCTTCACCTCTCTCTAAAGTCAATGACACGTAATCAGGTGAAAATAAAAAAAAATTAAAGATCTAATTGCCTACTAGAAACCCATCCCTTAAAGTCAACAAGGTGAAAACTTTATTTCTATCACTTCCCACACCATCTCTTCCATCTACTTCCTACCACTACAATTGTATTTGTTCTATTGTATTTTTCTACCTCAAACTGTAGGGAACAGACATAAGAAGGAATCCTGTAAGTCATCCTAAATAACTCTTTTATTCCCAAAATCCAATTTGAATTAAGTCCCTCCAATTACATCTCCTAAGTATGTGTTGAATTCCCTGTCTTCACCTCCGCTTCCACTGTCAAGGCGTTTCCTCAGCTCTCCTGTTTTAATAGACAGACTGACTAGAATCCTTAATTCTAATTACATAACACTCAAGTGTATCAGGGTAATCTTTGAACATCATTCCACTCTTCAAAGCCCTATTGCTCCTAAACTAAAGTCCAGCCTACCTTGCAATAACACAGACTCTCAAAAATCTATCCATCTACCTTTCTAGCCTAATATCTCAATACTTCCCTTTTGAAATGTACACTTCAGAAACACTAACTACTTATAGTGGCCTACAGGTAATGAATAGTTTCCTTTCATAAACTGCTTCTTCTGCCTAAAATTCTCTTTCTATTCTCTTCTTAGTAGAACCTATTCTACTCTCTTCCTGTAGAACCTACTTATTTCCCAGACTCTGGCACTCTTACAACTTTCTCTGAAATCCCCCATAAGAATTAAGTATCCTTTCATTATCTTGTGTATATTTCTATTACTTATATATTTATATGCCTACTTCTTCTGTTCTTTGTGGACTCTGAATCTAAACCATGACTGTTCAGGTTTGTATCCATGGTGCTTACTATAGAATATAGTGGGCCTCAATAAATGGACTGTTGAAAAAATAAATGATTAATGGATAAAATAATGTTTGCATGCCTCTTTAAAGCTATACATTTAACAATAATATAAATAAAAGCTATATAGTAAAGTGCTTAATATCAAATGCACTTTAACATAAACTACCTATTTATCTACTGCTTTTGAAACTAAGCACATAAATAATAATACATTACTTTAGTGTTATAAACCGGAGCTATTGAAACCTACAGTTCTTCTCAGAAAAAATAAATATTTTCAGCATTTTATGTAGTTGAAGGGCCTTATCCATAAAAGAAACATTAATTACCAGGCTTGGATATTCACTGGGCTGTATCTGTTTTGAAGAAGTCACATTTGCTTTCAACCCATCCCAGTTGCCAAGAAATAATACATGATGTTCTGATAATGAATCAATAATATGTTGATACTGTGCATGGGGATTAATCAAGAGCCCTCATTCTTTTTTCAGGACGATTTCAAGCTGCCAGCAATCAGCAGAGGCATTTGAGCTAGAGAGCAAACCAAGCACACACTTGACAGGGACAATCAAGCTGTACGCACTGATCTCCAGAGTGAAATTCAGAGAAAGCCTTCCAGGCTCCCAGGCTAGAAATGCACATGACCTTAGGTTAAATACCAATCTCCTCATTCTCTCTTTGGGTCAGCGAGTCCACGTTCAAATTACTTAAGCTTGAGTTGCTTCTTTTGTAACTTACCTTTTTCTTTATACTCAAGAGAAAGATCTAATTAAAATAAAATCTTCCCTCATTTGGATATAAATGCTTAATTCTTACAGCTGACCATTTTATCACTTTTTGCTTCCTCATTATGTATAGAGTAAATATCAACTTCATAGAGTAAACTGTTACAGCTCTGATTAAAGTGACCCCAACAATCTGGTGTTGATTGCCTCCTTCCGGGAGATTTCACTGATTAATAATATGACACAAAAGATGCTGTTTTAGCTGTTCTTTTTAAAAAACAGTACTTAGAAGTAAGACAATATAAAAACTGGTGAAAATCTTGTTCCTGTTTTTATTTTTCCACTTTAAATTATGTGAAAATAAAACATTCATTCTATTACTACTCTAATTTTACACATTAAGAAAAGTAAAACTGAACAAGTTAAAAAGGACTGTCCCACTGCCACCAATTCTGTTGTTTTCAGAATACAATTCAGTTCAGTGACCTGTGTTCATGGAAAATGTCCCCAGCTTTACTGCCTACTACCTTCCATACCCAGCCCCCTCCCTGGACCTGCAGTGCTGTCACACCACATAAATATTTCCTTGCCCCCAAACTGGATTGTACAAACCTCTGATCCCAGCTAGAAAAGACTTGCAATGTTGGCCTCTCTTATCCTATATACTGGTAACTAACACCCTTGTTGAATAGTCACCAGGTGTGCAGGACATCTTCCATATTCCTTTGTAGGTAAATGTTTACCCATCTCCACCCTACTCTGTCCCATCAGGAAACTGACCAATGTGAGTGGTATCATGGCTGCACAATGTTATCTGTTGGTTTCTGGTTGAATGTAGCCAATAGGGGGCACCCACAGGAGCTGGAAAAAGTCATAACATTTATCCCCGCAGTTTCTTCCCTGTAGGATCAACTCCCTGAGCTCAAGGTCACAGCACCTATCGGATACCCTCCTACTGGGTAACAGCCGCCCACTGTTACAGGCTGCTTCTCACCTGTGGTTTCCTTATATCTTTCTTAATAAGTAGCTCCTTTATAACTAACTCTCCTAAAACTACCCATTTTCTTTTTTGTTTTCACAACACTAACATGTGAAAGGAATGAAAGGAGTCGAATATAAAGCACTGGAAAAATAAAATGTTTGATCTACTCATCACTGTCTCATCTCTATACTCTTTCATTTTCCAAAATTATGTTAACTGGCAATGCTAACTCTAAGTATAGAAACTTTATTTTCTGTCCACTATGCTGTTCTCTTTAACATATTTATTTAAAAAATACCAAAATACTACTCAACCTAAGCAATAAATGATGGCGTGCATATCATGCCACATCTTACATTTCCAGAACACATGAAATGGTTTTACTTAACTGCTTTGTTATAACCCTTATCTCCTAAAGTATTAAAATGTGGAAATTTTCTTCAGAAAAACTTTTAATGTGTTACTGCTTCATTGAACATATTGCAGATATTGATATTTTTTACTATGTGTGTAAAATAATGCTCTAATCAGTTAAAAAATGACTGATAGCATAGAGTTGGATCAGTCTACTGGGCAAGGACATTATCTCCTCCCCAACTTTGAAAGTTATATTTCAAAAACCTTCACATAAGAATGAACTCATTGTTGAGGGATTAAAGTTTAAGTTTAAAGAGTCAAAGCATGACTCCCATAAAAATATAAAATGAATGCATACCAAAGATTTTCATTAATTAATTAAGGAACCACTAAGATGGAAGGCTTAGTTCAGAGAAGATTTTGAGAGAGATTTTATATTATGATTTATATTGATCTAATTGGAGTCAGGCACCTTTACGCCCTCTAAACCTCTGCCATAGGCTTCAGTGTCCATCCTTGTCTGGCTTGAATCACCCAGTTGTAATACGAATATTGCTGAATCAGTTTAGAAGACACTGCCATCCTCGATATTCAATCACCCTTAACATCCAATCTCCCATGACACCCCAGGTGATAACTGATCACTGTGATTGGCCCTCAGTAAAAACCTATTATTTTAGCAAGAATCCCTTCAGCCTTGATATCTCTTCTTAGTACTTTTCCACCCACTGACTCCCACAGGTGGCTCCTTGGCTATAAATTTCCACTTTTCCTTGTTCTACTCAAAGTTGAGTCCAGTACTTTCTCACCTACTGCAAAACCCCATAGCAATAGTCCCTCAACTACAGTCATTATTGTCCTTTAACTGATGTCAGAATAATTTATTTTAACAATAATCAGGCTAGTTTCTATCTGTGTGTCTGTCTCTACTTTGCTTATTAGTTCAGTTTGTTCATTAGCAGTCTCTGAGAGTGGATTTAGGGACTGGACCGGAAGGACTGAGGAAAGAAAAAAGACTCATGGCCATGGACAAGAGTGTGATGACTTCGGGGAGTATGGGGACAGGTGGAGGTGGAAGAGGTATTAGGGGGATAAAATGGTAATGGAATAAATGCAATAAAAATAAATTTAAAAAAATTATTAAGAAAACAATAATCAGTCAAAGAATGCTGAAGTGGATTTGCTAATAAATAAAAAATTGCTTAATGTCCTATACAGAAATTAAACTACAACATTTGGCATTATATTTTCTATCAGCCATAAACACACAAGTTAATGAGTAAATGGAAAATGGTAAAAAATGATTAACTAGCAAATAAGTTAATACAGGTACATTCTCCTACAAAATTAATTGTTTGGTGAGTCTGTTAAACAAGGACACTGAAAAGTCATCAGTCATTCTCTGCTTTATTTGCAATTTTTGGGTAATTTTCTTAACAAAAGATATTAACACTTCATGGACACATGAGTTTGGGCTAGACGAGGTTATTAGTAAGCCTACCCTCCAAATTTTTATTTGCTGAAATTAAAATGAAGGCAAAACCCTACAGAAGTGTATCATCGTAAAGTTTCCATTGATATTTTCTTTAAAATGAAGTAGTGACTTTCTGTGACTTAAGCTTCCTTGTACTTTCCTACACCTCTCTCTCTGTCCCAGGTTGGAATGGGCAATCTAAATGAAGTTCATGAGAATCTTCCTTTTCTAGATGATGTTAACGGGTTTCTCTCAGCTATACTCCCATGGAGAACTAAATATCAAAGTATATAGCTTTTGTTCTATCTACGCTGACTCTGAAACTTTTCTCACTCATGACAAATTAAATTTTTGAAAACTTGATTTCACTAGACACAGAATTTAAAACTACCACGTTCTTATAGAAAGAGTTACAAGAATATTTCTTATTTAAATTATTCATAAAACTTCCAAATATATTCCTTTTTGGAATTTTTCTGAATGCTTTTTAACATAATAGGACAAATCAATTTATAAATACAGGGTTTTCTCTCAAAAGGAAAGACAATAACACCCCAAAAATGTGAGTAACCATTGTTACAATGGTGAAAACTAAGAGAAGTTATTCCACAGAAACTAAAAAGTAATAGTTACAATAAACACTTACCATATGTCAAGGACAGAGAGGCTCCTTACACCCCACAATAGCTTGTCCTGATACAAACTTTGCTTCCTGCGGCTCCAAGAAGTAAAAGTAGCTGACCCAAACCCTTATGGCTACAAAGTGTGCAGCTGCAGCGCACTTCTGTCTGCCACTTGTCATGCATCAGGCTGCCTTCCTAAGAAACAGCATATTCTACATTTCATAGCTATAAATTACAGTGGCACCAAAACAAAACAGCAATTTATGAATTTCCATTGGTTCTCAAGTATAACACCTTCTCTGCCTTGTTGAATCTGGAAATAATTTCTTCATGAAAATAAAATGAGAATCTGATACATTTTTTCACCATTAAAAAAATTAGTAGCACAGTCTTCTGTAGCCATTTGATATTTTTACAAATATTTCATTAAAATGTGATTGTAACAAAAATAATAAAATACTCTCCTGTGGTAAAAAGTAAGCTCTTTGTTTCTTCCAAAATTTTGATGTCAAATCTAAAATGTTTTGCTTTCCTGCAAAAGCATGCTTTTTCTTGGTTTTCACCTGCTGTGAGAATTATTCCTACATTATAATTAGTTCAGATAAATTAATGGCAAGATTGCTCTTCAGATTTTACTTTTTAAAGCTCATTTACATGATGGTCTATGATGACATGGTTATTAACAGTTTTTTGGTAATTAATTAGGATAGTTGGTAGTTGTTAGCAGAAAATGAAACTAAGAGTTTATTTTAGTTAATCCTCCTGCTCAGGTAGTAATGACCTGGTAGTAGCCATTAGTCCACACTAACTGAATAGTATGGTGACACCTCTCACAGTACTGCATTAGGTAGACACTGTATTATTTGGTAGATTAGTTTTCTTTCATTTCAAAGGGCATGGTTTTGGTATCCTTCAAATAACTACACATGCCTCTTTTCTTGTCCTCTACAAGCTGTAGAACACAGGCTGCTTTCTCATTCTCAAGAAGCTTGCTGTCATCTCATTACAGACTCTATCCTACAGAAGCATAAAATAGTAAAACCTCAGTGATAGCTGATGAGAATAAAGAAGTGCCTTTCTGTGGCTTAGGCTTTCTCCCCTTCCTCATACATTCACCTGCCCTTTTCCAGATACTCATCTAGGACTTACCAATGTTAGTTCTCATTTTCTTCCTGGACCCCAGCCCATGGTTGTTAGGTGGGAATCAGGATAGTGGTTCTGTGTAAAATATGAGTGGCAGTGACACATGGACTTCCAGGCTCAGCCAACAAAAAGCCTGTGCCCAGTTTCCCACTCTCTCTCTCCCCCGTGGCACTATTCTTGGAAAAGTCCAGTGAGCTACCACCACATCAAGGAGAATTGTTTCAAAGTGTCACCCAGGAAACTTTGCCTTAGTGAGAAATGAAAGTTACTATGTTAAGCTCCTGTGATTGTTAGCTTTCTCTACTAATGCACCTTGAAAAGAACCTGAAGTAAGAAGCTCTGAGTTGGGTGCTTTCTCAGCTTATTGACTCAGAAACCCCTTATCTATTTATATTTCTAACACTCGCAAAACTGCATGTGACCTCAAAGTTTTGTTGCCATTCAGACAAATGGCAGCAATTTTTTTTTCAGCTTTATTAAGAGATAATTGACAAAACTTTAAAATACCTGTGTGCATAGTGGTGATTTGATACACTAGCAGCAAATGTTTTAATCAAAATTTATAGATAACAAATTTAGAGTACAGAAAAAATATTCTTTTAAAAGTTGGCTATTGTTTCACCCAGCTGCAGAGGAAATTTCTTGTAAATAACTTTCCATCGTGTCAGACTAATTGGAGTGATTACATTGTAAAGTATATAAATGTTGAAGCACTCTGTTGTACACCTGAAAGTAATATAATATTGTATGTCAACTATGCTTCAACAATTTTTTTAAAAGAAGGGACAACTCCATGAGCATTTTTGAAAGTAAACAACTCCATGAGCATTTTTGTTGGGTAAGGTGAGTTCCCAATGCCAGACTCTCTCACACATAATACGCACAAATTTGCAACATTTGGATGGAAGATATTTATCTAAATGACTTTGTTTAAAACCTGAGTGGGATTTCGAATGTCCCTTCAATAAGATCCTGAGATAATAGGAACAGGTTTGGGGAAAGGGACTTCAGAGAGTGACACAGGACTTAACTTCCGTGAGAGCAAGCCATCGGAAATCATAGGCGGAGACACGGGATGAGGAGCACCCGCACAGCCAGTTCGCGGGGACGTGTTTTGTTTAAGTCGTTGGCTGTTCTGCTCTGGACCATGATCCCCCTTGGGGCTCAGCAGAGTCAGGAGGACTCTGTTTGTATTAAAACAATGGATCAAGATTTTAAAACCCTAAAACCCCTTAAGCGGTTCTATGACTTACATGATTTTCTTGGTATGGTGGACAGTTACGGTATGTGCTTGCTCACCTTACAATCTATATGTTCTGAGAAGTGAATGTTTAATGGATTACGTGTAAATAATAAGCAAACAGGCACTGATGACTACAGCCACTCTGAATCTCTTAACCTTCCCATTTCACTTTTCCAGAGGTTTATAAATGCACAATTTTTAATTAATTAATTACTCAATCAGTAAGCCTTCTAACAATTAATTCTGACTAATTTTCTTTCCTCTAAACTAAAAAGAAAGAAAAAACTGTCACCACTACAGGTAAATTAATGCAACAGTGGGAAATATTAAAGACCAAGACAAGGAGAAATGGGCTAAAAATAATATTGTCTTTCCTCTGGGATAATGTACTGATTGGATTTCTTCTTGCCCTCCCTAAGTCTGGGCATCCTACAACTGTAGAATCTCTGACAGGTCAAAATGAAATCACTAATATTGAGCTTCACACCCTGTGTCACATAAGAGTTAACTTTCCATGTATATTTAACTATCTTTTCAAATCTTTAATGGACTTTCTTTGCAGAGGTAGCACAGATACAATGTGAAAACATCTTTAGAAAGAACACAATATGGTTAAAATTGTCCTGTAGTGGACAAGGCATAGGTAAATTCAGTATGGGTCAGCAAAACATTTTTGCTACAAAAATTTTATGGCAGACTGGACTGGTGTAGTTCAGTTGGTTGGGTATCATTCCACAAAGCAAAAGGTCATGGGTTTGATCCCTAGATTCCCAGTCAGGCACATGTCTGGGTTACAGGTGGGTCCTGGGTTAGGGTGCATACAAGGGGTAGCTGATCAAAGTCATCTTTTGCATAGATGTTTCTCTCCCTCCATTTCCCTCTCTCTAATAAATAAATAAGTAAATAAAATCTTTTAAAAAATTCATGACATTTCAAGATCTCTTCCACTAGAGTTGTGGTTTGGACATTTAAATTCATCATGCTCTCTTTTGTACTGCAGAGGGTCAGCATGGTGTAAATAGCTAATTTTTGTATTTTAAACACCGTTCAAATATCTTTAATCCTCAATACTCCCATGACATTTTATAAAATCAAGTATACTTTGAAATATTACTCATAAATATTTATTTTCAACTGCATCAGCTTCAGACCGCAGTATATAAAAAAACAAGTCTTTATAGAAGAATCATCAGTGCAATGAAAATTCTTTATTTTATAATAATATTTTAATTTAGATGCATAGAAAAAACATTATTTATAGAATATGACAATACCTTCCCCCTAGCCAGGTCAGTTTATAAAATCCCTCTTTTTTATAGGCATTTCTATTCAAGTACATAAACAAACATTTTCATGCATTTATTTTACATGGAAATTACTTAAAATCATGAATTATTGACATAATATACTTGTACTTTCCACAAGATGTTTTCACTAGAGAAAAAATATTTATGATTATACTACTCAAAAATTGAATTTTTTCAATTCCCAGTCATGTTTTACTCTTTTGAATTTCATCAATTTAATATTTGGCATTTCTGTGGCCCAAAAAGACTAGAATCATTTAAGATTTAATGAAGAGCTATTTACCTCCTAAATCTTCTTCCCTTGAGTAATTAAATAATTACCCTCCCATAATCATGGAAATGTGAAACTTGAAACTCAAATTGAGCTGTTGTGAGAAGGGTTAGTAATGCTGCATAGGTGATCACCATGGTAACATTTGGAAATGGCAGTGATGTCAAGCCAAGAGCGTGGAATTTCTATTCCCACAAGAACCCAGCCAGGGATTGAAGATGAACCCTTGCCTGGTCTCAGGAAAGTGACTAAAAGCTAACATTTGCTGGGTCTCCCACTGGAGTATACACATCACCATTTTATATCATTCTCAGAGGAAGATGATTTTAAAATACAACAACAACATATTCTCAATAGTTTTAATTAAAATTGCTCTGTAACATTATATCACTATGATATGTGAGTGTGTGTTCATGAGCTTGCTGTACATTCAAATGAAGCTTATCCCTAAGGAAGAACATGAGGACTCTAGGAAGGGAATTCACCATAGCCGTATTCACATAATAGAGATAATTAAATAATTAAACTTTCTCTAAAATATCAGAACAAGTTAATTCATTTTTAGCAGCATGGATTAGTAAGGTGATTCCATCAATTATAAGGACAGTATGATTTACTTGGAACCAAAGAGGAATAATTAGTGTCAGTCTGGCTCTGGTGTGTGTGTGGGTGTGTGTGTGTGTAAAGTACATTCTAGTCTAATTTCAGGGTATACAGGAAACACTAAATTAGACTAAATGTGGGAGATAAAAGCCAACATAAATTTAAAATTAATATAAAAATATATACAAATTTTAGAATTATAACATTTAAGTGCATTTAGTTACTTAAATTGGGATTACTTATAGTCCTTCCAGGAGAAAGAGTTCACACAATGAGTACATAATTAGTAATTGTAATTAGCATATTAAATGTTTATGTGCAACTGAGTGCTGGTAAACTGCTTGAAAATACTTGGTTCTCCTAAATAAATAAATATTGCCCTTGGAACCTTGCTTGTGTTTTATTTAACAATATTAAACAAATATTTTAAAACCTATAATCATTTAAATAAACTAATATATGGAGGTATATGACAATTTATAACAAGTACAATGACAAATATTTCCCATAGCTATTTCACCAATTCCTTTATTCATTTATCAACAAAAACTTACTGAGCACCTACTATCAAGTGCTAAGGAAGTGTTACAGGTATAAAGAGGAATAGAAATAGAGACAATCATGTTGGAACTCAAGGCCCACTGGTGAAAGCAATAATCAAGCATTAACACAAATACATGTAAAATCAGAATTGCAGCGAACTTTCATCAATGTAAAATACATGGTAGTTGATAAACCACAACAGTACAGCAATATGACCCTTGAGAAAAGATCACAACAAACTTCCCTAAGAAAGTAAAATTGTGATTGCAAAGAAAATGCAGAAACCTACTGTTTCTTATTCTCCGTGTTGTGAAGTGCAATTTCTGACCCCTATGACTGTGCTGTGAATCTACATATTTGTTCTCTACTAGTGAGGCTGAACATTTTCCAATAGGCTTTTTTGAAGAGTTGAACCTCATAAATTACTTTTTGATAATGTTTTTTCCTCACTTATCTACCTCAGCCACAACTTTTTTGTAGACTTAGTAGAAATCCATGAAAAAACATCATCTAGCCAAATTCCATATTTGTTTATTATTCCACAAATATTTTTTATTTACTTACATTTATGGGATGAATTATGTGCCCTCAAAAAGATATGTTGAAGTTCTAACCTCCAGAACCTCAGGAATATGACCTCTTTTTGACATAGGGACATTTCAGACATAATCAGTTAACATGAAATCATACCGGTGTACAAGATGACTGGTGTCCTTGTAAGAAGATGTCCATGAGAAGAAACACACACACATAGGAAGAATGTCAAGGGATGATAAAGGCAGAGATTGGAGTTATGCAGGTGCCAACTAAGAAAGAGCAAAGATTGCTGGAAAACTACTGGAAGCTGTGAAGAGACAAGGATGGTTTCCCCACAGCTCTTTGAAAGGGCTGGGCCCTGCCCACCACTTGATTTTGGACTTCTAGCCTCCAGGACTATGAAGAAATGCATTTCTATTGTTTGAAGCCAACCCATACACAGCTTGAAACTTTTCTAGGGCTCTATTGCAGCAGTCCTAAAAAAGTAATAGTATCACACACTATTCTAAGTACTTACCAGATTAACTGATACTACAAGAAATGCAATGACATAAAAAGTATAATCCTCACCTCACAAGAGCTTCCAACATATATGTATAAAAACAAACATGAAAGTAATGAAGAACATATTACTTTTTATAGGAATATGTGATGGAAATTACAAATAGTTATATAAAATAAGAAAATAAATTGAAGATAACTGAATTTAGGAGACTTCTGACCAAGATGGAGGCATAGGTACACACACTGTGCCTCCTCACACAACCAAAATAAGGACAGCAACAATTTGGAAACAAGATAACAACCAGAACTGACAGAAAATTGAACTGTATGGAAGTCAGACAACCAAGGAGATAAAATAGACACATTCATCCAGATTGGTAGGAAGGGTGGAGTTGGGCAGCCCAGAGAGAGGGGTCAAGGCACAAAAAGCAGTGGCACTGGGTACACAAGACACCCCGGGCGTGCAAGACTACAGCAGGTGGACCCTGGGCACACAGGTGGTGGATGGCAGACCCCGGGCCTGGGGTGGCAACGAGCAGACCCAGCAAGGTGGCGATTGTGAAACAAGGCACTGCTCGCAGGCAGCTGGCTGACCCTGCGGTCCCAGGGTCCCAGTGCCAGGAAATAGAGCCCCAGGGCATTGATCGAAAACACCTGGGGGGGGGGGGGTTAAGATACAGGGAGAGACTCCCAGCCTCACAGGAGAGTTCGTTGGAGAGACCCAGGGTCCTAGAACATACACAAACCTATCCACATGGGAACCAGTGCCAGAAGGGCCCAGTTTGTTTGGGGGAAGCTGTGGAAGGGACTGAAATCCTACAGAGAGCAGAGCAAGTGCCATTGTTCCATCTCAGACTCCGCCCCCACATACAGCATCACAACCCAGTGATGGGGTTGCCCGGCCCTGGTGAACACCTAAGGCTCCACCCCTCACTAGTAACAGGTGTGACAAAACCAAAAAAAAAAAAAAAAAAATGGCCCAGACAGAAGAACAGATCAAAGTTCCACAGCAAATACAACTACGTAACCAAGAGATATTCAACCTATCAGATGCACAGTTCAAAGCACTAGTAATCAGGATGCTCAAAGAATTGGTTGAATTTGGTCACAAATTACATGAAAAAATGAAGGCTACACTAAGTGAAATGAAGGAAAATCCACAGGGAACCAATAGTGATGGGAAGAAAACTGGGACTCAAATCAATGGAGTGAACCAGAAGGAAGAAAGGAATAGCCAAACAGAAAAGAATGAAGAAACAAGAATTCAAAAAAATGAGGAGAGGCTTAGGAACCTCCAGGACATCTGTAAACATTCTAACATTAAAATTATAGGGGTTCCAGAAGGGGAAGAGGAAGAGAAACAAGAGGAAAAGTTATTTGAACAAATAATAAAGGAGAACTTCCCCAATCTGGCAAAAGAAATAGACTTTCAGGAAGTCCAGGAAGCTCAGAGAGTCCCAAAGAGGTTGGACCCAAGGAGGAACACACCATGGCACATCATAATTACATTAGTCAAAATTAAAATTAAGGAGAGAATTCTAGAAGCAGCAAGAGATAAGGAGACAGTAACCTACAAAGAAGTTCCCATCAGACTATCAGCTGATTTCTCAAAAGAGACCTTGCAGGCAAGAAAGAGCTGGAAAGAAGTATTCCAAGTCTGGAAAGACAAAGACCTACATCCCAGATTGCTCTATCCAGCAAAGCTTTCATTTAGAATGGAAGGGCAGATAAAGTGCTTCTCAGATAAGGTCAAGTTAAAGAAGTTCATCATCACCAAGCCCTTATTTTGGAGATCACATGGAGGGTTAGCAACAGGAAAGTGGGAGGAGGAGAGAGAGGAAAAGATATGAAGAATAAGTAACATAGATGGTAGGTAAAATATAGACAGAAAGAGGGCAAGAATAGTGTGGGAAATGTAGAAGCCAAAGAACTTATGGCACATGGACATGAACTAAAGAGGGGAATGTGGGTGGGAGAGGGTGTGCAGGGTGGAGGGGAATGAAGGGGGGGAAATGGGACAACTGTAATAGTATAATCAATAAAATATATTAAAAAATAAAGTTGTAATCAAGTTAAAAAAAGAAAATAAATTGAAGATAACTGAATTTAAATGAAGTAGAGAGACTCTATGGGGCAGGCATCTTCAAACCTGGTAATCTAAACAAGAACTCAAATGACTCAAATGATGCCCCAAATACAACTTAGTTCCCCTTATAAGAAATGAATAGAATTAAAGCAGAATTTCTGACCATATCCACATCAAGAAAATACCATGTACAATTAAAGAAGTCTATGCATATTGTACATAGAAATTTAGTCAATTATGAATCCCCCTGCTTCAAGAGATTGAGGTCAAATAATTTAGGGTATATGAATAATGTTGTATTAATTTAATTGCTAATTCCATTGTAACATATTATATTAAAATAATAGACTAACATGGAAATGATGTGGTAGTATACATAATAAAATGTGGTAATTTATAATGTAAATAAAGGCAGTGAGTGGCATACACAGTGGGCCAAATTCTGCTCTTGGATGAACCCATAAGAGTCATTAACATTAGAATTAGCTGTGCGCATTCATATGAAGAAGATGATTCTCAAATGCAACTTTTTTCTCTAAATGAAGTACTGATGATTCATATATTTTCATAAATCATGTTAAATTTATATTTTATTTATATTTTATATGAATAAAGGAGATGGATAGATAGGTATTTTCACAATTTTATACCAGTCATGCCTGAAATTAGTGAGTTAGTTTATATCCATTAGCTTTGTATTTTTCCATTGGCTTTTGAGGCAGACTGTAAAAAAAAAATGAGCACAATTCCTTGTCTCTGTGTATGTATGCCTTCTCAGATGTGATTTGGTAGCTTCTCCCATCTGATGGTAGAGTCTTATTTCTACCTTTCTAATCTGAGCTTGACTTTGTAACTTGCTCTAGTCAATGGAGCATGAGGAGACACATGAAAAGTGTTTGCTTATTGAGGACTGACATTTTTGCTTCTAGAAAGCCTTCTGCCACCATCTGAACAAGCCCAGGCTAGCCAACTGGAAGATGAGAGACCCTATGGTGGAAAAAGTTCCAGCATCCTGTCTTTCCCAGTTGAGACCCTAGATCATCTAGTTCCCATGAAGCCAGCCAGCTCAGACCAGAAGAAATGCCTAACCAACCCACAACAACAGGAGAAATTATTTTGTAGTTTCAGAAAGCTATTGTTAGGGTATTTGGTTATCAGTAGAAAGAACCGTTCAGTCATGCATTGCTTAGTGACTGGGAAATGGTCTGAGAAATGAGTCTTTAGGAGATTTCATCATTGTGTGGACATCACAGGGTAAACTTGAACAAGCCTGGCTGATACAGCCTACTATACACCTTGGATACATGGGACATAGCCTATTGTTCCTAGGCTACAAGTCTGTATAGTGTGTTCCAATACTGAATACTGTAGGTAGTTGTAACAAAATGATAAGTGTTTGTGTATATAAACAGAAAATATACTGTAAAAATACAGCATAAAAGGTATAAAAATAGAGTGTAGAAAACTGTGCATATATATAGGACACACCATGAATGGAGCTTGCAGGACTGGAAGTTGCTCTGGGCAAGTCAGTGGCTGAGTGGTGAGTGAATGTGAAGGCCTGGGACATTTCTGTACACTATGTACACTTTACAGACACAATACTATAAGGCTACAATAAATGCGTTTAAAAATATGTTTCTTTCTTCAATAATAGCTCATGGTGGCTATTTTACTTTATAAACTTTATAAATTTTAAAAACTTTTTTGACTCTGTTGTATTGCAATAACATTTAGCTTTAAATCCAAACACCTTTTATAGCTATATGAAACTATTCTCTTTTCTATTTTTTTTAATTTTTCTATAAGCTTTTTTCTATTTTTTAAATTTTTAATTTTTTAAATTTTTGATTTTGGGGGCAAACACTAAGGCACAAACATCACATTAGCCTGGGCCTCCACAGAACCCAATCACCTCTACATACTGTCACACCGAAAGGTCTCCAGCAGCTTTAACATGCGGGGAGCTGCCCTCCCCTGTGAAAACAATGCCTTCTGGAATACTCCCTGAAGGACCTGCCTCAGGCTCTTTTTGAAGAGGTATCACTCTTTTCAGAAATATGTTCCCAGTGGTTTTCTTGGTTTGTTTCTTTTTTCTTCATAGATTTGCTTATAAGCTGACATTGCACCATGAACATTCCACCCTATCAATTAAAATTGTTCAATATTGGGGTTCATGTTTTCAAATGTTTTAAAAAGCTTGTTGAGGCCTGCAAAATCTGCCAAACTCCTCACTGAATTTTCTTATGTGTTCTTCTTTTTCTCTCCTGCCACTTCTTTTTGTCTTTCCTCTTCATCAGCTGTGTATTCCTGCTCCAGTTCCAACAACTCCTCATTGGTTGATTCCTCAGGAACCACCTCTAGGAGCTCCTCAATGCCAGATTCATTCACATCCAGGTTAAAATTGTTTGCCATCTAAAACACAGCTTTCTTGATTTTGCAGCCTTCTTTCTTTGGCAAATACTTTGAAATTATAGATGAACCTGTTGAGTATCTTCTGCCAGATTTCACTCAAATACTCCTTGATGACATCACCTTAAGCTTAAGCAAGTTCTTAATGTGCATATGTTGTAATCCTCCCAAAATTTCCTCAGTGTCTTCTCAGTGCTTCTTCAGTTGCAGCAATAGTCTGGACCTCATCAGGTAGTAAGCCTTAAAAGCTGCTATGACTCTTTGATCCATTGGTTGAATCAATGAGGGGGTAGAAATATCACTACAATACAGGGATAAAAATCACCAATAAAAGGATGATGTCTGGGAGCATTATCAATAATAAACAAAACTTTGAAAGATAAATTATACTTCAAATAGCACTTCTCCATTTCACTGGCATAGCAATTCAGGAGGGCATCTTGGAAGAGAAGATAGGTCATCCATGACTTCTTATTGCTCCTATAGTACACTAGCCCTGTGTGCTTATTGGTAAGCTTGAAGGTCTTGAGATTTGCACTGCGCCAAATTACAAAGGGTTTCAATCAAGACCCTGCAACATTGCTCCCAAGCAAGACTGTTATCCTGTCTTTAAAATCGTAAAACTTGGCATTGATTTGGCCTTCTTATAGATAAAAATCCTTTCAGGTTACTGATTCCATAATGGGGAGTTTTTATCAATATGGAATATTTGTTCTGGCAAGTAATTTTATTCCACAATCAGGTTTATCTAGAGTTGCCAAAAATTCCTCCATTGTTTTCATATCGGCACTCACAGACTAACCATTCACTTTCACATGATGAAAACATTACAATTCTTGGATTGTATAAACCACCCAGAACTAGCAGTGAACTTAATGTTGTAATCAGGTGCAGGTTTTTGGTTCAACATCACAAAATGTTTGCTTTGGTCATAACTGTCACAGTGCCAGAGGAATATGTTTCTGAGTCTGGTCTTCAACCTAGGTCATTGGAAATTTTTTCATGACTGATCTAAGCCCTTCTTGAATTTTTTAAAGTCTTATGGCCTTCAATGAAGAAAATTCTTTAACAGTTTTATCATTTTCTTATTGCTCTTCAGGATTATAGCAATGGTACAATGGGACATGCCTGACTGGCGAGCAATAACCTTCACTAATTTTCCATCACCGTAGTCTTTAATCACTCTTAATCTTTTCTCCAGGTCAACCATATGATATATCTTCTTATTGGCAAGATTAGCCAGGGATTTTGCACGCTTAGAGGCCAACATGAGATTAAATCCAGCACAAGAGAAAATGATGCCATTAAGACATAGAAGTACAAGATGTATGAGATTGTTGATGGCTTAACACAGCATAATGTTTTACAGAAAACATTTTAATAAGTAAAATACATATAAAGTAATAATACATTGTAGTATAAGTGCAGTATAGATTATATATAAGTATACTATAGTGAATACATAAACCAGTAACATAGTTGTTTATCATTAGCGAG
Organism: Tonatia bakeri; assembly: GCA_004024845.1. Lineage (NCBI taxonomy): Eukaryota > Metazoa > Chordata > Mammalia > Chiroptera > Phyllostomidae > Tonatia > Tonatia bakeri. Next base: position 27,410 of record PVIA01002279.1, on the reverse strand, counting down.
TATTATAAACTGCACATTATTGCATGTGCTACACTTTTCCATGACTGGAAGCACCAGCATCACCACAGGCCTGTGAGTAATGCATTGGATTACAACTCTACAGCTGCTGTGATGTCACTAGGTGATAGGAATTTTCAGCTTCGTTACAGTCTTGGAGGGCCATCATTGTATATGCAGTTCGTCATTGACCAAGACTTTGTTATGGGGCACAGGACTAGTCTCCCCTTCTCTGTATTTTGGTCTTATGGTTTCAGTTACCTGGTCCACTGCAGTCTAAAAATATTAAATGAAAAGTTCTAGAAAAAGTTCGTATGTTTTAAATTGCACACCATTCTGATAGCACAATGAAACCATGTGCTAGTCCATTCTGTCCCACCCTGGGCATGAATTATCTCTCTGTCCAGCATGTCCATGTTGTGTGTACAGTACAATAAGATATTTTGAGAAAAAGACCACATATTTCAATATATCATTATAACTGTTCTACTTTGTTGTTATTATTGTCAAACTCTCACCGTGTCTAATTTATAAATTAATCTTTATCATAGGGATGAATGTACAGGAAAAAACATAGTACATGTAGAGTTAGGTACTATCTGCAGTTTTAGGAATTCATTGGAGGTGTTGGAATGTATTGTCCTCAGCTAAGGGGGAATTACTATAATATATACAGCTCTAAAAATCACTAGTTGTAACACCAATGGAGTAGCTACTATGTATTATGCACTTTAATGGGAATGTTACATATTATTTTAAAGTTGCAACTAAAAATGGTTATTTTTAACTTCATTTTATCAACAAGAAAACTAATCTAAACAGTTCATAGAGTTAGTGAACTGAGCCAGGTTTCAAACTTATGTCTGGCAGACTCAAAAATTATAGCTCCTTTTATTTTGTTATGCTTTCTTTTTTAAAAGAATCAGTTTAATCTCCCCATGATGCACTTACTTATCTATTAATAGTTTTGAAGAAGTCCTTTAGTTGCTGTGCCAATAATTATCCATAATTATAGACTTACACTCACTTTTATGATTAAGTCTATTGGCCAATGAGTAAAGTTTTCTTTAACCCAAAACAATCCATTATTGTCCCATAGGATCCACATGTGTGTAGATAGGAAAAATGTGATTTAAGAAGTGAGGATCTAAGCAAAAAGGGCCTGTGCTAGATGGAGCTATTGGTATAATTCAGGGAACTTCTAGGGGAGTTGGTTATCTTCCTTCAATGAGATGTATCATAAAATAAAGTGGTTTTGGTGACTATAGATTATTGTATTCATAATTTGGAGTAATATTATATATTGTTATAGACAATAAGAAGATAATCAGAATGCTAACCAACTATGGGACACTTTTTATAATTTGGGTAGGATATAGGCAGCAGAAACTAGGTATTAATCTATCATTTGCCACTGAGAAACCACTCTAAGAGCAAAACTAGAGGTGATCAGTACTAACAGATGAGAGAGAGAGAGAGAGAGAGAGAGAGAGAGGAGGCCACAGCTTTGATATTGACACAGCTGACAAATGCATGAATGAAGTTGGTGACAGTGTGGAGGGACGGCATTGCAGCATCTCCAACAAACCATCAGTATCTTCCAAGGTGAGAGGACTCTTATCATCTGATACAGACGAGTTCATTAGCCACTTGGAAATATTAACTGACAGGCAAGTGAACTAGTTTCCTGTGAAAGTTGAATCAAATTGTCACTAACTAGATTACCTAAAACAATAGAATTCTCTCACAGATCTGGAAGACAGAAATTCAAAATTGAGATGTTATAAGGCTTGTATTTCCTCCTTAGGTTCTAGGGGAATAGCCATTCCTTGCCTAATCCAGCTTCTGGTTAAAAAAAAAAAAACAAAAACTTATTTGGTTGTTATCACTTCAAACCATGAGTCATTGTTCAGAGTGGGAAAATTGAAAATAGGAAATAATATAAATTTCCAACAATAGGTAAGTTGGTAAGTAAATCTTGGATCATGCAATATAATTATTAAAATGCTGAATATGCAACAGCTAGTGAATGACAAATTGTTGTGTGATAATGAAAAATTTTAACAAATAAATGGCAAAAGTTGTATATTTATTAAGGTTTAAACAATGAGAAACATACAGAGGAAAAAGTCAGGAAGATGTCAAAGTATTTAGAAGGTCTACCTTTAGGTAGTAAGAATAGGGACAACTTTCTAAAAACCATGATTCTATTTTATTATTTTTTCTCCATAAATATAGATACTCTTTGGTTTTCTCACTAGTGTAAAACACTAGAGTTTCATAAAACATTAGACCTTTCCTTTCTAATGGAGTAGGATGGAAGAGACCAAGGAAGAGAGGTTATAGTAACTCCTTGCTAACCCGGGGGACTTCCATGTTATAGGGAACCTATCCACATGGAATGGCAAATGTAGCCCAGCCCTGTGGGAAAACCCATAGGTATGTGGTGGCACGCAGGATGCCAAACCCATGGATCATTTCTCCCGTGGGAAACCAGGCCTGCATTACACCTAGGCTGCTTTGTGACTTGCTCTTGCTAAAACTCCTTCACTTTGAGTTGAGGCAGAAAATGCTAACTGCATATCTTTAAAGTAACTTCCTGAAGTCTGTGCTAATTCTCCCAAGGATTAAGTGTAACCAGACTAATTACTCATATCATTCCCTTGCATTTGCAACATTGTTTCCTTATTAATCTGTAAGAAGTAATCAATAACATCCTTTCCATTGCTATCTGTAAAAAGTAATTACCTAAAGCAAACCTAAGTATAACAAATGAAAACCTTCTTTGATGTATGCAATTAGAAAGCCAATAAAAGCCTGTCAAGGCAAGGGTCGGGGTGCTCTTCCATTGAGACAGTGGCTGTGCCATCCCTTTTTCTCCATAGGACTTCAGTAGTCTGTGTGATTTTGTCTCATCTCATCCACAACACTGCAGACACTGCAGGCCAGTATCTGCATCATCGTGTAACTGTTAGTAAGCACCAGATTAGTTGTATTAGTAAAATGCAAAGCGTGCTCCGGGCTTGCCACCTCTCTCCCAGCTTGCCACATTGCTTTACAGAGATGTCTCAACTTCCTGGTCCTGGTCTCAGACAGCCCATGGCTCCAGGCTCTGTGACAGGTAGAAACAGCCCCTATTCCTCTGAATCCCATTCCTTATGCCACATGTTCTCAGTAACAAGGTAATAAATAAATGTATTAATCCTTCAAAAGGAGAAAATCCAAAAGGGGTAAAGAGTGTTAGGAATTCATCTAGTCCTCATGACTTACCCTTTATGTGGAGAACTATAAAGCTTGACAGAACTGAGAGTAATGAACTCCTCCAGCCTAAGAATGGGTCCTCTAGTGCTCTGCGTGATCTGGTTGGGGCTGAGCTGCTGAGATTCTCCTTCATCTTAACCCTAAAACCATCTGACTCATTTCACCAGTCATTAACCTGTTCTCTACAGAGTACCCTTTGAAACATCTCTCCTGTTTAGAGAAGTACTTCCTCTAGGTAGAGCTCTGGTCACTTTCCAGTCCTGGGTTACCCTCAGTTCATCAGATCCTACAACTCTATAACCTCATGGAGCATTCAAATAGTCTCATGACTTATCTTCAACAGAACCACAGCAGGGCCTGCCAGGGCCCATCACTAGAGGCCCACCGCCAACAACCTGGCCTAGTACACATCTGGTGAACTCCAGATGCTAAATTCCAAGCCCAGCTCACTACTGCCCTCTAGACATTCTTGCTTTACCTGGATGATACAAGCCCAGGTAAAGCTTAAAGCTCCTGGCCAGCCAGGGGTTTCCTATTCCTGGAGAATTACATCCTAGGCACAGAAGAAACAGAGCCAGGAAACTTATGGAAGTTAGACGAGGAAAGAACTGGGATGTCTATTTAATGGCTAAGTCAATTTAATCAGTCTCATTTGAGGTCTGGAGGGTGGGGATACTTGGTTCTAGCTATGACTGAGGAGGCTGTCACGATCTTGCTCATTCCCTGGGGTCACTTCAGGCTGGAGCTGCTTATCATGTATTACCAAGGCCCACACATGTCTCTAGCCTTTAGGGATCCTAGCCCCTGTGGAGGACTTAGACTCCTTGAAGGAGGACCAGAGCAGAAGTTGTCTGCATGATGACAGCAGCTCTGTCTTTCCTTCAGCACTGAGAGTGAGTCAACAGACCAACAACACAGCTGGCAAAATCACTGTGGCTTCTGAGGCCCTTGCTCCGAAGAACCAGGTCAACCTCCTGTGCAGGGAGGAACGCTTGTCACCCTCTCAGGCACATCTCACGTTCTTGATACTCTTCTATACATGGGTGTTAATTTTATAGTAGATCATTAGAATGTATTTCTTTAATAGAATGTAAGCTCCCCCATGAAAATATAATCTCTGTTGTTTTAATGTTAGTTGCATAAAGACAGAGATTTCATCTATTTTACTTATTGTATCTCCAAAGACTATAACACTGTTGGGTACATGAGAGTACTCAATAAATATGTATGAAATGAGTGATTTTACAGAAGTATTTCAGAGAAAGAAGTTACTTGAAATGATATCAACAAGTAGGTCGCATATTTACTTAAAACACAGACATAGAATTAATAAAATTATAAAAGTACATTCTGAGTGAAAATTATAGATCCCTCTGCAATTGTTCAAATATATATTATAAAATTAAGAGCACAGAACTAAAATAAGTAATATACTTAAGCTAAAATTTTAGGATATTCACCAGTGGCTAATGTAATAGTTTAATTGTAAAGAATTTGGACAATGGCATGAGATTAGAGAATTTTATTAAGTCTAGTGACTTCTGTAGTTATATGGGGATTGTTACCTTTTTCTTTTTCCTGCGTATCTATTAACATGGCAAGAATGAGTAGAGCTCTTCAAATGAGTCTCTTTGGTCACCACACTGTCTCCCCTTGATTCTGGTTGTCATATGGCAGGATAAAGTTAGCATGGGGTTTGCATCCTCACTAGGATTGTGAGAAATACCTTGTGGCATCATAAACCATCATCTGGTAGAACATCTGGTACTGACTGCAGCCTGGAGAAATATACAGATGTGGTGGCCAGCAACTCACACGGCAATTGCTTCAATTACTTCACCACATCTGGCAGAGTGCCTCGCGCTGGTATTCACAATGTATTACTCGAACACCTATGTGCATGTAAGAGGGTGGCTTCATGCATGCTGCGAGAACCACTGAAGCATACCACTCCTAGTCACAGAGGAAAAGAAATGATCATGTGTTATACTTATCTGATTAGTAGTACATGTCAATTACACTGGTATTTTGCCTGAAAGTCAGCATAAAATTTTATGCTTGCTGTGGAGTGGCAGACATATTATCCCTAGGGTGATCATAGGAAAAGTGCCAAGAAGTGCATTTTTATTAGTATGCTATTTTCATGGGTTTGTTTGCAAAGCTTTCATTTCTTTTAAGTGAACTGGTATTTAGAAACCTTGTAAAAACCAAGACTTTTTAGAAAGTTTATTTGCTGAGTCCATGAAGAGTGAGGGCTGGTGTTTGAATAGATAAAAATCACAATTGAATTTTGTATAAACAACATTTAGATTAGTGCATTTTGCAGTACTAATGTTATTATGCTTTAAAAAGTTACAAATATACATTTATTCACTAACTTTTGATTTAGAACCAAGCTCTTTTTTCAGTGTATCAATTTGGTGATCAGAATAATGTTTTCTCTAACAACTTTAAAACACTTTTAAAGTAAGAATTTGAAAATGCTTGTAAAGAAACCTGAGCACAGCATCCTTTTAGATTTTTGTAAACAATCCCCATGCCCTTCCCTTGACAAAATAATTTTGTTGTCAATATACCTTATTCCAAAGTCAAATTTTTAGTAATTCATGTTTATGAAGTCTTTCTAGAGCATTCTAATCAGTATTTTGTAGAAGCAAGTGTCTTGATATATGTTTTTAAAATTTTATAATGTGTAATTATATTTTATAATTATTATAAGAGCACAACAGACAGATATGGGTTTGGAAAGTAATGTATATGGCTGCTACACTTAATTAGTAGGGGCCCAAATGTAGGTGTATCTTAAGAATAACCTATTAGAATGCAGAGACCTTGGTTAGTATTTTTATAGCTGAGCCAGACTCACAATTTGCTCAGGACATTCTCCAAGAAGATCAAGCATCAGAGGAGAATAACATTTCTTTTGAAAGCTTCTATCCGTAAGAAGGAATAACTTATTTATTACTAAGCTGGAGATAATTTTCAAATATCTCCAGAATTTCTAAAAAGACTCTAAAATCAAAATCAATACTGAAATGTGTGCCATGCCATAGTGCTAATTTTGTCAAACTACTACAAGATATAATGTTGTGTCTTTGAAATGATGAAAATATTGGCATTTTCAGAGGTATTGTCAATCAAAAAGCAAGACAAAACTTACAAGGTAATTTTACCCTGGTACAACAATGGTTATTTTCAGAGAACAAAATACATATTTTTGGACTATAAGATGCACTTTTTTTACCACATTTTTTGCTTCAAAATCTCCCCCCATCTTCCTCCTCCAAAACCTAGGTGCGTCTGGGGTCCACACCATAAGACGCACCTAGGTTTTAGAGGAGGAAAACAGGAAAAAAAATTTTGAAGCAAAAAATGTGGTAAGAAGGTGCAGATTATAGTCCAAAATATGGTAATATATCTGCTACAGCAGTTATGTATTTATTATAAGATACTGACATGTCCAGAGAAGGCCCTCAAATAAAATGTCAGGATGAATGTACTAGAAAGTATTACTATGATGTCAAAGCCAACTTGTCCCTCATACATTCAATATGCCATTATCTTACCCTGGTTTTAGTGAAGAAAACAGGAGACATTTGTTGCACAACCATAAATAGCTTATTGCCTTGACCAAAAACCCAAGAAAAAAATTAAGCAGGGTGAACCAATAGCAGAGATCTGTAGTGACATCTATAGTGTTCAGTGCTTGTCTGACTGAGATAATTTTTTTCATTGAGTCCTCTATAGGAGTCTCTGATAATATATTCTGCTGCATCATTTAAAAACAATAGGACACAACTACTTGGTTTATCCATAAATACAACCTCCTTTTTTAAAAAATATTTTTTATTTATTTACTTTTAGAAAGAGGGGAAGGGAAGAAGAAAGAGAGGGAAACACCAATGTGTGGTTGACTCTCACCTGCTCCCTGCTGGGGACCTGTCCCACAGCCCAGGCATGTGCCCTGACTAGAAATTGAACTGGCAACCCTTTGGTTTGAAGGCACTCACTCAATCCACTGAACTACACCAGTCAGGTCTTTTTTATTATTATGTATCATGGTGACTTGTTCTTCATTATTTTCTGTTTTCCTCACTCCTGGCTTGACTTCTTTCTTTAACTCATATAAATAAGATGGTCAGAGTGTTGTGTACAAAATACTAGCTGCTCATGTTCTTCCCAGACTAGCCTGTCTGATATACTTCACACAGTCAAATACTTCTCAGGTTATATGAACAGAAATGAAATCTTGGCTCCATTCCCTCTTCGAGAACTATGGTTTGATAGTGGAGAAATTTCAGAAGCCCTTCCTGGCTAGGAGTCAAATAAGATGTTATCTTAAAGGAGATCCCTATACAAGTGTTTTTGATTACTCAATTAAGCAAATTTAGTCATCTGAGTAGGAACTAATTTGTTTTATCCATTCATTTCAATACCCTTGTAAAATGTTTCATCTTCAACCCAGCTGGTCACGTTCTCTTCCCAGACTTACCACATTAGATAAATAGACCTGATAGGTATGAAATAGTCTTTAATAAATATACCTTGCTTTATCACTCAAGCATCAGTGAGAAAAACAGAAACCACCCCAAATTTTACACAGATGTACACATATTTACACACAAAGTATTGTTAACACAGGATGAAAAGCACCGCAGAAATTAGCAACAGCTAAATGTCCCTACAACTTCTAGGGCTGCAGGGCAGTAGGAAGAAAGGTATTTCAGAATGCAGAAGCAGACAGATAGATGACTGTGCAGGGCTGGGAATGGAAGAGTCTCTCCGACAAGAGATAGAGCTAGTGAGGTAGGAGCTACCCAACAGGATGTAGTGGCATAAAGAGAACTTACCTGTGGAGGAGACAGAAAAGAAAGCAGGGTGAGGTTAGGGGTAAAGGAGAGGGGTGTGGAATATTCTAGGGTGACTTCTCTCACCCTCCCATGGTCAGGCTATCTTGTAAGTCTTGTGGTCTCAGAAAATTAAGGGTGTTGAAAATGTATTTCAATGTAGAGAAAGAACAGAAAGAGACAGAAAAAGAGAGAAAGAAAGAAAGAAAGAAAGAAAGAAAGAAAGAAAGAAAGAAAGAAAGAAAGAAAGAAAGAAAGAAAGAAAGAAAAGGTAATGACTCTAAGTATAAATAAACTAATAACTGGCACACTTGCATTTTAGTGATTTCCAAATAAGGTGCAGAACCAAAGTATGTAATCCTTTGGGTTACAGGAAGAAAACATGGGATCTTTTATTATTCATCTTTAATAAAGAAATTAAATTTTCTGGCTATTTAATATTTTGTTTGGCCCAGACACTGTCACTCAGTTTCTTTTATTGGGAGATGGGGAGAGTTCTTTTATTTATTTTCAGAGTAATAAATATTTATCCTACTGTGCAGCACAATCTAGTCCAGTGAAAGAGCACCAAACTAGGAGAGAGGAGACTTGATTTTAGTTCTAACCACACCACTCGGTGCATTTCAGTGTTTCACCTGTGAGGTAGAAATGATAATGACAACAGGATAATTATGAAAGCCTTGTACAGAGTAGAGAATATTTTATTATTTTGGCCGTCCCAGAATGTATTTATTCTTTTCTGTAATAACCGAATCCATCATGTCCTTTGAGACCTAGTCATTCTTCTATAGGACACAGAGCATGTGGCACAAATGTGGCCAATCACAACACTCCATGATGATGCTTATAAAAATAAAATTCTCCCAGTGATTGAAAATGGATGAAATACTGGTATCAAAATCCATTGAATCAGAATAAATTCTGGGAATTATGTGGGAGCTATTGGGATCTGGCTCTCTGTGTTCTTTTTAATTTAAACCTGGGAATATATTAGCCTGAAGCTACAGTCTCTAAATAGTAGAATTTAAGAAGGAAATCCCTACGGAGAAAGGAGAATTGATTGCTATATGTCACGGTGCCCTGATAGTTTGGTTTGAGTCCCTGGAACAGGCTATGTCTTAAGGAAGTTTCATTACTGAGTTTTCACTTATGTGAACTGATAAATCCTTAGTTTGCACTAAAGCAGTATGAGCAGATTTTCTAATTAGGAAAAAAAAAAGAGGGGGAAGGGAGATTTTTAAAAATAACCATTGGTAAACATATGAACTTTTACTTTTTAAGCCATTGAAAGGTAACTGTTAATGGCAATGAATACTGTCAATTCCATAATAAGAAAGGAATATAATAATACAAATTTTCTTAGGTTACTATTAAGAATGCCTCCAGGTATTTTCAAACATTCAGAACAGAAGAGATAGTAATACATGATTTTTTTTAAAAAAGGTGCTTTTTAAAGAAAGTAAAGGGGAAAATACTACCATCATTAGAGTCCAAAGGTTTTGCCTTAGTAACATATAAGTCCTTTAAATTTTATTTTTGTAAGCATCATCATTTTCATTATCAATTTTTTTTGTCAGTAGTTTCTCCATCAGATGGGCATGTGTCCTTATGTGATAAAAAAGCGTGAGGCAAACAGAACACCCAGGGCAGTCTGATGTAAGGAGAGCAGACCTTTGTCTGCTTTTAGCAAACTGCACCTTTCTGCATGTGTTTCATTGGAGCATGTGGATTTATGAGTTGAAAGAGCTAATTTTACTACACTTACCCACACACAGTGGACACTGAAATAAAAAGATTGACAATAATACTAATAATGCAAGCACAAGCAGACAATAGGAAATGGCATAGCTACTAAAAGCCTTTATCAGTCATTTTACAAGGTACACAATGGTGATTTAACAAAAATGAACAAAAAATTGGCCCAAAACTTCAAAATTACATAAAAGACAATTTGAAGAATGTACTCACTTCAATTATTTAGGAAAGTAAATTTGCTGTAAGTGCATATATTACCTTGAAATTTATCAAATCATGGCATTGTAGAGACAGAAGATCATACTCCTTACATTTTTGTTTTGTAAAAATTCTAACCCCTTTTTGTTAGAATCTTATTTATGGTATTCATATATATGCTACACTACTGACTAATATGTCCTGATTAGAGTGAGAGATTATTTAATAGTACTTATAAAAAGTGATTTTTTTCTTTTTTTGTCATCTAAAACAGCAATTTTATTGTCCACAGAGCAACTAAAACAGTCACAAAACCAGACTCTAAGCAAATCTGTCTTTTCCACTCCTTCACTCAGAGAGGGGGTTAGAAACACACAGCTATGTCAATAAACACAGCAGACAATATATGCTTCAGGGCAAGGAGCTGTTCCCTTGTCCTGTTCATACATACAAACACTCCCGCCCCACCCCTCACCATGCAAAACTGTTCATGTATAAAACTGTTAATAAATCTTCATCCACTATATGAACAGGTAACACAAAACTAACATTTCTTGAAAAATAAATCTAAGACTACATTAATTGGCAGGACTCAGAAAAGCAAGAGGTTTTTCTAGGCCTTTACTTGATTTTTACTCCTGTAACTAAAAATGCTTCGATCCTCAGGGGCACGTGGTAAAGTCAACTGTTAAGTCAGATGTAGTACCTTCTCCTAGAATACCTCCAACCAGTGTTAAGGGACATGTAATGCATATTTGGCTGAAACACGTTATGACTCTAAACTTTGTCAAATATTTAAGTAAATAAAATCTTTTTCATGTCTATCAAAGTCAGATAAAAGACTTAAATATAAGTCATGACCCCATAAAAGTCCTAAAGAAAAACATAGGCAGGAAAATCTCAGATATTCCATGCAGCAATATTTTCACTGATATGCTCCCTAGAGCAAGGGATATCAATAAAAGAATAAACAAATGGGACCTCATAACAAAAAAGTGATTTTTTCTTGTGATAAAGTTAATTCACTCAGAATTTCATTTTTAAACAATGCTAAAATTTACATTTATAATAAAACTAGAAGCCAAGATTTACTTCAAGATAATTGAGTTAAAAGAAAACCCATTTTTCAGAATAAGTTACAAATTTCTATAAATAAATAGATAAATCCAGGCACACCTTTCAGAAAGGACTCAGTCTCAGATTTACACTTGTGTCTTATACACCACAGGTTATTTTCTATGTTCATTTAAATGATTTTCGATGTTATTTATAAGAATTTTGTATAAACGCCTGGGCTCCAAAGTTTAGTTATATCCTGTGAACTTTATAACTATCCATTTTAAGCCCAATTAATTAGCAATGTAAAAATCTCATTGGTTCTTGGGTCAATGTAAAAAACAGTGAAGAGTGTGAGATTTTTATCCTACTTGCAACCTAATAAGTTGGCCTGCCCGAGTTTTCTGGATATGAGCAATATACCTGAGACTCCTGGTCCAGAAGGAAGGGACTTTATTACCTCAGGTACAGCAGGTAGGGCAGCATGAGCTTCACGTTTGCATGAGATCTCCCTTATCCCCCCAAGTCCCGCTGGTGCCACGCTAAGAAGTCCAGAGAGAGGTTGCATATTGAGTGGGTTTATATCACACCTGAGGAACTCTAGTCTTTTATTATGGACAATAATAAAACTGCCTGGCTTTGGTCTGGAAATAGACATCTTCTTAAACTGGACAACAACAAACCTGCTTTCCACTTCAGAAGCACCCTTTTTATCTTCCAAGTTGATTTACTACACAAGTGTCCTTGAAAAGATAGCCCAGAACGAAAGATAACCAGTTCCCCTGCACACAGAATGTGCAAAATGTAAGAGAACCAAACAGAATTGTCTTCCCAACACTCAGTAGCCCGTGTATAGGTTCCATTTGCGGAGGATGGAGAGACACATTCATTCTGTGTCTCCTTTCATTTAAAGAAATGTTAAAATTCAAATTCTTCAAATTAAGTATGTATTATTAATCATATTTAGTAATAATAGGATATGTACTTTATTTATATATAAATAAATACATATATGTCAGGGATATATATATCATATATACATATATGTATAGATAGATGATGATATAGATATATACATAGATATAGATATAGATATAGAAGATATAGATATAGATAGATATAGATATCATGGATGTGTTACTCTGCCAAAAAAATTTTATTAACAGAACTTAAGGTCAATAAAATTTGAAGATATCTACTATTAACCTCTTATTTTAACCAACTACCAGGCTGTAAAACAATTCAGAAGAAAATGGCTAAGGGCCCCATCAATAAGAATGACAGTAAATCAGGGAAGCTTCTGGGTCCTGTTCCCATTTCTCCTCTGTAACAAAGGCAGGGAAACTAATTTCTCTATGCCTTAGTTAATGTACTTTCTGAAAAAAATATAATACTTTTTTTAATGAAAGGCATTTTCTATTGCTGTTAAAACAAAGTAGAAAATTAGTATTTTTAAGAGCACAACAAAATCTCAACTGTTAGCAAAATAAAATTATTAGGAAATTATCAGTTACAACTTTAATCTTAATTTTATCTAAATAGTCCTTTAATTTAAAAAAAGGAAGAATACAGGTCATGTATTCTGTTTCATCTGTGGTTTCAAAAATTATGAAAAGAGAAATTCTGAAAGCAATGAAGGGAAAATATAACTTTCTAGAATATATGAGAGATTTTTAAAAATTTAAATACAATAGAAGATTTTTATTAAAATCATCTTTTATGGCTAATTGTGTGAGTATAATACAAATTTTTAAATAAATATTTAATGAACTTTCAATTTATCAAAAATGTAATTTATAAAAGACTGAACAGAAAATGTTGTTTCCACATTCACGGTACGAAAGCTTCTTTGAGGAAGACTGATCAATTGTTTCTTTCGTTTTATCTTTCTCACTCTCCTCACCAAACATTAGAATTTACACGATACTTTTTTTTAACCTTTAATCTCTAGTCCTGATTGTCAGTTTCATATGCCCCATGCTTATGACATCACCAATATCTTCCCATGGAGATAGCAGTTTGTGATGTCTTAATTAAATGCGCTGTGAGGTTTGAACATTTCAAGAATAAATAATCATCCTAGAAGCTCTTCTAAATACGAGTGAAAATAAAATATATCATGCATAAATGAATAAATTATAGACAAAAATGAGAGATGACTTGCAAAGGACAGATAATACCATCACTTTTCTGATGACTAGTGTTACTGAAACCACATTTATTTATTTCATATGAATAAGAATAAATGCTTTAAATATTTCCATGTCACCTCTGATCCCAATGAACATTTATTCCACTTATAAATTCTTAATTCACCAAGGTTCTCAGGATTTGGTCTTGAAAACATCAATTATTACATTTCTTCTGAAAAAGTTATAGAAGAATACTTTTCATTTGTAATGGGAGATATAATAAGTATTAAATTAAAAAATTGTCAATTTATCTCTTACCTGTTTGTCAGACAATTTCTAAGCTTTGTGTTTTAAAGTAAATACACTAGTTATAACCAGAAAGACAGGTAGTGGTTCTCTCCAGCTAAGTAACCATTAAAACCACATATGAGCCAAACTGTCTGATTGATTGTTTAAAAAATAACTGCAAATTTGTAAAATATTCATTTCCATTTGCTATATATTTTAAATGTTCCCTTTTGTTACTTATAAATAAAACAGGTCTTCTTTAAAATGAATTTACTAAAGTGCTTTTGTTTTTCAAACTTGTGGATCCTGAAGTTCCAAAATCTGAAATGTAGTCATTCATTGTGCTGCTCTTTTATTAAGCCTCAGCTCTGCGTATCGGTATACAGTCTGAAAGCTTCCAGATCTCAAAGATAATCAAGATCATGTGACTGAAGAATGGGCCAATTGTATGCAGATCCGGGATCCATCAGTGGAAAGCAAATACCCTCCTTGTTGAAAGCATGTAATCATTTCAAAGTATCTTCTTTGTTTTTTGTTTTGTTTTTTTTAGAGAGTGTCAAGAAAAAAAAAAAAGCAGAGTCTAATTTTATGTGCCTGGGAGTAGCTATCTAAGCTTCAGGCAATACAAACGCTGCTATTACTGGGGAGTAAAAGCTCTGAATAATTAACAAACATCATCAGCCTTACAGTTTCTGCAGAATGCGGTAAGTTCCTTGCCTGAAGGCTGCTCTCATCCTAGTAAGTCTGTTTACCCTGTCCAAGATTAGATTAGTTTAATTATTATGAAAAAGGCTGCTAAGATCTTACAGCCTAATTATGCAAATGTTTCTAAATGTTCACAAAAGTAATTTATTTATTTGGAGATAAATGAATCTGTTTTGTCATAAAACAGATTGCAGTCCTGGCAATGTACAAGCAGGGTTATGCAGCCTTGGGCAAATCTTCCACCACAAATATCAGTAGGATCCCCAGATTACAACATTTAAAAATACATAAATGTTTTTAGCAGGTTTTTATTGTTTTGTAAATTATAGTAATCCCAGAAAGTACTATCACAGGTTTAATACTCACCAACCTTGTTATGAAAACATGGTTTCTCAGCAGAAGCATTTAAAAGATGTTAACAGCTAAAACATTCCTGGTAGACCTATTAAGGTACACCTGTTTTATTATGCTTAGAGTAGCTATCTCCACAATACTGTTGTTTTTCCCCCTTCTTTGTAGTATCACACTTTAAGTAACTCTTCAAAGAAAATATTGGTAATAGACAGTAGAATATATGCATAGATAATATTACCTATATTCAGTTTGCCCGTAAAAAGAGTATTGCATTTTAAATAAGTTAAATCAATGTTTCCATTGAAAATGAATCAACTTTTACAGTCATGTGTCCCATAATGATATTTTGGCCAACACTGGACCACATATACAGTGGTGGCCCCATGAGAGTATAAGGGAGCTGAAAAATTCCTATCACCCAGGCTGGGGTGTCAAACTCACTTTCACCGGGGGGCCATATCAGCCTCGAGGTTGCCTTCAAAGGGCCGGATATAATTTTAGGACTGTATGAATGTAACTACTCCTTAACTAGTGGCGAGGAGCTCAGTGTTGCCGCTGGGTAGAAACAAAGTTCCCAGCCAGATAAAACAAGGTGGAGGGCCAGATTCGGCCCCAGGGCCTTGTGTTTGTCCCCTGTGACCTGGGGATGTCATAGCTAACTTAAGTTGGTAGTACAATGCATTACTCATGTCATTGCGTGAAGCTAGTGTAAACAAGCCTACTGCTGTGCATCAGATAAAATTATAATACATATAACTGCTTACAGCTCATATTACTTGATAATGATAATAAACGGTTATGCTATTGGTTTATGAATTTACTGTACTGTAATTTTATATTATTATTATTTTTCAAGAGCACTCTTCCACTTATAAAAAAGTTTCCTGTAGAACAGTATGTTGTGTTAGCCTGCAGCTGCTTTATACACCACTGTTTACTGTTTCTTGATTTCATAGTTATCACTTGTGTTTGCTTTTGTACAGTAACATACTGCACATGATTGTAGCCTAGGAGCAAAAGGCTGTACCATACAGCCTAGGTGTGTAGTAGTCCATACCACCTAAGTCTGTGTAAGTACACTCTCTGTTGTTCGTACAATGGCAAATGCATCTCTCAGAATCTATTCCCCTTCTCGAATGACATGTGACTGTACAATTTAGTGGAAGCTTGCAAACTTGCAAACATTGGTTTTAATACTACCAAGCCTCAAAATTGCATAATTTTATATTATTACAAATATCACTAATATTCTGTTATGCCTTAAAATAACCCAACTGAAGTCTGTTACCCAGAGCTTCAAACTTTGACAGTAGAAAATTTTTACAAATTTGCACAAGTTTAAGGAGTTTTAGCCAAAATGTCAAACACATATAATTTTAAAATGTTTTAAATATAAAATTATGTAAGTAAATTTTTAATTCATGTATAAAACAAATTATTATGTATATATATATAATTTTCAAGGAGTGGGCCACATAGTTGGTAAAGGAACTGTAGTGCATATATGTTGTTCTTGCCTGCCTGACATTTGTCATTTCTTATTCTGGAAATAGAGCACATTTAACCTGAGATAACCCGTTCTGTAGATTTGATTGATCTCATGACCTAAGTCAATCCAATGCCAACATTTACCTATCAGAAACTATGAGAGAATGATGGTGATGGTAATGACAGGAAAATAATGACAGGAAAATAATGATTTGTAATATGAAAAAGCTTTGTTCACTGAGTACTGTCTGTATGCTGAACACAGAGTCTGCAAAGCTATTAGAATGTGACGTTTGAGGTGTCAACACCCAGCATAGGAGAAGAGTCTATTAAAAAGATGGAGCTCTGATGACATTCTTGGAGGACAAAGTCAGTTAGGAATCCTGGTGTCGTGAATGCTGTAGTACAAGTAACAGACTCTAAAACAGGATTTGGGTAATTACCCACGGTTGACCATACCAAATAGGGCCATGGCCTGACCAGAAGATAAATGCAAATAAATCAGAGAATTCCCAAACTTGGAAATAAATGCAGAATTTGAACACCAGAGAAAAGATGTGTATATTTCAGAGTCTATGGTAGTTGTTCTATACTATGTTTTTACAAGTATATATGTAAGAAACAAAGTTGGGGGAAGTTCACAGTGAAATGCAGGGAAATCTACTGTTATGAGGTACCCAGGAACCCTTTCCATTTATTGGAAGGGTTCCATCAAGAAAGAAGCCGATTTCACTTGGTTTAATGTGGGTCCTGAGGGTGACAGGTGGTGGGTGCTTTGCCTATCTTGCTCCATTTGTTAGAGAGTCTGCATGGAAGAAAAGCAAGAGGCAAAGGACATGTGGAATCCCTGGGTTCAGCCATGGCTGAAATCAGATCTGACCCTGGACTTTTCAGATGAGTCAATAAATTCTCTTTTCTGTTAAGCTAGTTGGAGTTTGATTCCTCTCAGAATCCTGCTGAGAAGAGAGAGTCTAAAGTTCAAATGAAATGAGCTAGAAACCAACATCAATTTTTTTTCCTTAGATTTATGTTTGTAACCATTAGTTTTAAATTTAGATTGTTTCTGGAGGCGTGAGTCATCTTTATCTCAATTAAGGGTACTAAACACAGCAAATCAAAATTTTGTCAACTTTGCTTATATCCACTAGCTTCTTTTCTGTTTGAAAACTGAGGGACAGAGTGGCAACCACTTATTAGGGCCATGGTCAGAAACCTATCCTTCCACACTTCCCCATTTCCTGTGCCTTGAACCACTAATATACTGTGGATGTGGGGGACAAATCTCAACAGCAACAAATAATGCCTATATAAATATATATGAATTTTTTCAGCCAAGATTTTATTTCAGGAGGATACAGTTTATTAGAAAGAGGTATGCTAGAAATAATGGGGTTTGACTTATGTGTGTGTTTAAATTAACTGCTATTTAAATAAGCAAGACAATGGATCTATAGGGAGATTCCAGCTGAAGTTCTCTTGCATATTAAATGAATGGTATGAACAATGAGCATAACAAACTTTTCTGATATCACCATAATCTTGGTTATTGAAGACATTAGAAGCTGTTTGCTGTCAATTAAATGACAAGTGCACCTGCTTTATAATTATTCATTTGGAGCAAGATTGTTAACATATTCCTTAAGTCATTCACAGACAATTTAACTTAACATTAGCAATGTTTTCTCTTTGTAACAAATTAATGAAATATATAAATATATGGGTTCACAGAAATTCTAGGCAATTCCAATAATTAGACTACAAAAGGTCTACAATTTGTGGAACTTTTTTACAGAGCAGTGAGAAAAGGTAGTTTTACAGTGTTTGTATGGAAAAATACAATAATTAATAAATAATACAAAAATAAATTTGTGTTTCACTTACCCACAACTGTAAACCTACTTTTGCCTACCCCTGTCTTTATATAAGTAATGATTGAGATTTACTACCAATAATGACATTTAACTGCTAGCTAGTGTGGCTCAGTGGACTGAGCACCAGCCTGCCAACCAAAGGGTCACCAGTTTGATTCCCAGTCAGGGCACATGCCTAGATTTGGGGCCATGTTGCCAGTGAGGGGTGCTCCAGAGACAACCACACATTGATGTTTCTTTCCCTCTTTTTCTCCCTCCTTTTACTTCTGTCTAAAAACAAATAAATAAAAAAACTCTAAGTCAAAAAAAATGGCATTTAAGAAGTTTCCAAAATAATTTTAGTGAACAAATTGATGCAGATGCCTTATTCAGTTATCAGCTGAGTACTTCCAATCGCCAGTTAAAAATAAGACCATGGAATTAGCCAGAAAAAGAGCCTCAGGTCTTGTGGACTAAGGTAAACACTCTGAATTTTATTCTGAGTGGGTGAAAAACCCTTAGAATGTTTTGAACAAATCAGGATCACTCTTCCTTTAGCATGAAGGTGGGGGGGGGATGTAGAAAAATAAGAGCAGAAACAGAGAGATCACTTAGGGAGCAGTTGCAGATATCTGGGCAAAAGATAATTATGACATGGACCAGCTTGGTAGCTCAGACAGTGATAAGAAGTGTTGAAATCCTGAAAATATCTTTCGAGTTAATGGGATTTATTGATATTTGTATGTTGGATATTAAGCAAATTATGTAAAATTTGGCAATAAGTCAATAAGTAGATGGTATATGCCTTTAGTGTTTTATGAGAACAAAAGCCCTCCTAAATGTTATATAGGTACATGGACTTTGGATTACAGGTCTCAGGTTCAGTGACATTGCATGTTAACTTGTAGACTTCTGTTTAGCATAGATGCAAATAATTTTTTCTATTAGAAAAAATAATCTCAAAGTTATAGTTTGTTACTCTGAGATATTAATAAATTTTCTATTTCCTAAAATGTCTTATTTCTTTGCTTATAAATACAATATTAAGTCTTTTTTTTTAGATGAAATACTGATCTAGGAGTATAATGGAGTACAGCTTTGTATATTTATTCATGTGTTCTTTCATCCTCCCAAAACCTACTTCCTTTTTCATCCATCCCCTCCTGAAACAGAATTAATTGAATAGGAAAGAAAATGTGTGTGTGTGAGTGAGGGTAGGCATTTGGGTGCTGGTGTATAGAGGAAAGAAACATAGAAGGAAAAACATCTCCCATTAAAAGGAGTTCCTGTGTCCTCAGGGATTCAGACTAACAGAGTTCATCCTGTGTGAACACAAAAGGAGCTATTTGTCTCAGGCAGCATTGAAGCCGTGACCATTGCCCCTTGGGGGTGGGCAATGAGACTTTCTTTCTTTTGACTCCCCAGAGCACCTAGACAGTGTTCATTATCATTAATAGCTTTTAACCAACAAAAGGCAGAATGCTTTGGGAAAAAGTTGTGCCAAGATAATTTTCTTATTGAAAATATTGTGGTCCTGCTTCAATTTGTTAAAACAAGGGCCAGAATAGGGTCTACACTTCCTAATTACAGTATAAGTTCATTCCTTTAAACTCTGTATTCTTCTGCAATTTCTTTAGAGAGTAATGTTTTAGAGATAAGAAAATGATGTGCTTATATTTGTCCTATTAAATTAAATTATATAAGCACTATATGTAGACGTTCTATGGAATCCTTTTCAACATTGTGATTCAGAAAGATTACCTACTGAAGAATATTTTAAATCTGATAATTTAAAGATCACAGAATAGCACCATTGGAAAACTGTGTGAAAGTTATTAGTGTATCAGGTAATGAAAATATTCGTAAAATCAGAGGCAGAATTAGTCTACATGTGGTTATGTGTCAGTATGATTCTTTAAGAAATGTTTATGTTTAAAGTAAAAAATATAGAAGAAAAAAATGACTCCATTTTTGATATCTTAAATGTTACCTTTTTAAAATTATTTCTACAGAGTGAACCTGTCTAAATGGGAATAGTTTACCAATAGAACAAGCAAGTTGTGACGATGACCCCACTTTTCCCCACATGGATCCACATCGCTTGTAATGATGCCACAAGTTCTCCCTGGATTTCCATATTATTCTTTTCATGCTGAGTTATATGGTAGCTCCATTTCTGGATACTCTCTGGGGTCAAATTTTCCATCACAGCTTTGGTGGGGGAGAGCTGGATAGATTACACTGTTTCTGAAGGCTCTCTCTCTCTCATGCTGTTTGATATATGATCACCCACACTGCCAGAGTACATATAGAACAGGAGCTCTGAGTGCTGAGAGCCAAGTCCTTGAAAAAGCAGAAAGACAAAATGCCAAATGCTGAGGAGCCAGTCAGGAGCAGGGATGCTAGACAAAGACAAGCAAGCTGGGATCCGGATCTGAGCTATAACCAGCCAACATATCAGTTAGTCTAGACCTCACTAATGAGTCTGGCAAGACCATGCACTAGTAATATTCAGCATTTGGGAAAAGAAATGTTTCAAAATAAGGAAAATAATGAAAGGCTTTCTTATAATAATGTACTTCTTTAAAAATGCAGAGAATTGCATTTTATTCTGAGAAAAAAATAGAAAATAGCTGAAAGAAAAAGGAAAAATAATTTCACAACATACCACCAAGAGATATATGTGTATTTTTTAACAAAAAAGACTTAACAGCAACATTTTATGTTGTTTTGTCACAATACGCTTATAATGACATTTTAACATATCATTATTATATTTATCTAAACTGTCATCTACAGAAGGAAAGAAAATATTTGCAAATCATCTGTAAGGGATTAACATCCAAGATACATAAAGAATTCGTGCAAAGCAGTAGCCGAAAGAAATCCAATTACAAAATGGGCAGAGGACATGAATAGACATTTTTGCAAAGAAGATACATGATCAACAGGTACATGAAAAGATCCTCAGTGTTACCAATTATCAGAGAAATGGATATGAAAATCACAAAGAGGTATCACCTCACACCTAGTAGAGTGGTTTTTATTTAAAAGACAAGAAATAACAAGTGTTGGTGAAGATATAAAGAAAAGGAAACACTTGTACACTGTTGTTGGGATTGTATATTGGCATAGTGACTGTGAAAATAGTTTGGGGATTCCTCAAAAAATTAAACAGAACTACCACATGACTCAGCAATTCCACTTCTGAGTTTATGATATCACTATCTTGGAGACATATAAACACTACTGCGTTCACTGCAGCATCATTTACAATAGTCAAGACATGCAAACAACCTTAATGTCCATCAATAGTGAATAGATAAAATGTGTTATATGTATAAAATAGAATATTATTCAGCCTTTTAGAAGGAAATCCTGCCTTTTGTGACAACATAAATGGACCTTGAGGGCATTATGCTAATTGAAATTGGTCAAACAGAGAAGCAAAAATACTGTTTTATATCACTTATATGTGGAATCTAAAAAGCCAAACTCAGAGAAATGAAGAGTAGAACGGTGGTGGCCAGGGGCTGGGAGTGAGCAAAATGGAGAGATGTTGGTCAAAGGGCACAGACTTCGAGCTGTAAGATAAGTAAGTTCTGGGATAATGCGCAGCACGTGGCTATAACAATGCCATGTTATATAGCACTTGAAAGTTAAGAGAGTAAACTTTAAAAATGCTATCACAATAAGACATAAATGATAATTATGTGAGAGCTTTATTGTAGTAATTATCTGGCAATATATGTGTGCACCAAATTGTAATGTACATATTAAACCTTCATGTGCTATGTTCATATCTCAGAATTGAAAAAGAAAGTATTGTTCTTTGAAAATATTATGTATCATCTTAATGCTAAATGAATCAAAGTATTCTATTTTATCAATATCTTATTGCTAAATATTTAGGTAGTTTCATTGTTGTTGTACACATCTGTGATAACTTTTGATTCCAACAACCTGTTAGGCCAAACTTCACAGGTGGAGGTCACAATAGTCACACAAATGACCTCACTTCAGATACCAGCTGCAATTTGGGGGCTCTTCTGCCACCCCCAATTCTGACCATTTGGCTACAAATTTGTGAGTTCCAAGTAACCCTTCAGGTTCCATAATTTACTTGAATAGCTTATAAACTCAGGAAAGTGCTGTCCTTTTTATAATTTTAATACAACAAAAGCATAAAGATCAGAACCAGCAAAAGGAAGAGCTGCATAGAGCCAAGTCTGGAAGGATTCCAAACCAGAAGCTTCTGTCATCCTCAATGACACATTACCCTCCTGGTACATCAGTGTGTGGCAATGCACAGGTTATTCCAGACTGGGGAAGTTTACTCAAGTTTTATTTAGATTTCATTACATAGGCATGATTGCTTGAAAGATTGGTCATGCAGCTAAACTCCATTTCCAGTCCCCCTCTCATCCCTGGAAATCATATTGCTCAATAAGGCTCAAAATCCTAACCCTTTAACTGCATGGTTGAAGTTTCTGACTTGTCCAGCCCCCATCCTGAGCCATCCTGTTAGCATAAACTATCTAGTGTCCCACCCTGAATAACACACACTCCTATCACTTGGGAAACTCTAAGAATTTAGAGGTTACCTTCCAGGAACCAAGGGCAAGGGCCAGACAAATTCTTTATTACATAACACCTCAACTAGAAAATTGAGTTTATCGTGCTCCTGCATTCTTACCTCATTACCTCAACTATTTCCTGCCAAACTCATCCCTTTCAGTTTTATATTTATTTACTTTTATTTTATACCTGTTTTATTTTTTCCCATTGTATTTACTCTGTTATATGCCGTAAGACATTTTTTCATCCTTGTAAAATATATAGTGACTGATTTATATAAATGACATAGTATTAAAGAGTGTATTCCTGAATATTATCTCAGCATCATTGTTTTACAGCTATATAAGACAGTCTGTATATACGGTTAATTGCTTTTAATTACTGCGTAGTATTCCATAGTATTTATCCATCTGTACTTATTTTTTCCTAGAGTCATAGATAATCTAAGTTGCCTCTAACTTCCTTTTTTCCACAAATCACACTATGCTTAAGGTATTTGTATATGTTCCTTTAAGGATTTATACAAAAGTATCTCTGAGTTTTTACCCATGAATTGTATTGTAGATTACAGATTGTTGCAATACCACTAAATCTAACCAGCTTGTACTCCAGAACAGCTGAACCAGTGGTATAGAAAAGTCGCTATTTCTATACTTAAAAATCCTTAATGTTATTTAATGCTTTGAATTTTAGAATTTGCCAGGTACAAAGTGATATTTCATCAATATAGTAATTTATATGTTTTGATTACTGGTGAGTTGAAACATCTTTTCATATTCTTGACATCCATTTAGTTTCCTCATTTTGTGAACTGCCAATTCATACCCTTTGCCCATTTTTGGACTAAATTTACTATTTTCTTGATTTGTAGATAATTCTTTATTTATTTTGTGTATTTACCTCTTGGTATTCTTATACCTTACAAATACCTTTTTCCTATCTACAACCATCTGTTACTTTTGTTTAAGGTACCTTGCATTAGGCAGCGATTTTTAATTTAAGTTAAACCAACTTTTTTCTCTTTATGATTTGTACTTTTTCAGTCTTCTATAAAAAGTTCTTTCTTTCTTCAAGGTTGCTAAATTCTCTTATTTTCTTCTATTGATTTTACAATTTTCTTCTTTCACATTTAGGTATTTTATTTATATGGTGTACATCTTTGCAAAGATGTGAGAAAAAGATTTAAATTTCCCTCCCATATAGTGCACCAGTTTTTTCAATACTATCTTCTAAGTAATTTATTCTTTCCCCATTGGTTTATGTTGCCACCTTTCATATCAATTATCATATATATGAGCATATTTCTGAATCCTCTCTGTTTTTTGATCTATTCTGTCCAGTATTGTATCTATAACTATAGTATATTTTATTACCTGAATGTGAGTTGTGGTACAATTATATGTCTTCAAGTCATTTGCCAACAAACATTTGGCTCATCATTTTATTATAGGTTACTTTTCTATTTTAAATAACATGAAATTGTCTACTAAATTTTCTAGTTAGCTATCATTATTACCATAGAAGAAAGCTATTGACTTTTGTTAGCTGATCTTATATTCAACAAGCTTGGTCAATTTTCTCATTAGAACTTACAGCTTCCTTGTTTATATCCTGGATTATCTGTATATCTGAGTATAGCACCAGCAAATAATTGTAGTTTTATCTTTTCCTTTCAATCCTATGTCTTTCATTTTCCTTTCCAGTGTTATATTACTGATGTCGCTCTAATAAATATTCTGAAAGCTAAATGTTTAAGCAAAATCTTACTATGTTCCATAGGATACATTCAGAGAAGTGGCCAAAAAGAGAATTGGTTTCTTGTTAAGTCTTGTACAAGATATTGTTGTAATTTATACAATAAATTTACATCAAAACATTGCTAAGCATCATTTACCTTCAGAGGAGCAAATCCAGTGCAATATCAGGCATTAAAGCCAGGAGAATTCATCAGCCACAGAAAAAAACAAGCAATGACTGTCAACATTCTATTTTGAAGTGTGGTGGTTAAAACATAGAAAAAGGCTTTTTGAGAAGAGCGAAACCTGACATGTTTAGAGGTAGGGAAAATGGAAATTGTGAATAGGAAAAGGTTAAATATATGAGAAGAAAAGCATAATTAATGTAATAAGTCTTTAAGAATGTAGGTGGTACTGGAATAAAGGAGCAAAGAAAGGATTAACTTCAAAAAGAAGCAGGTGGCACTTTTTTTTCAGAGCAGAGGAATTATTTGTGAATAAATCATCTTTCACAAATAGGGCTAACTATATTTTTAATGCAAAAAAGAGATCTACTAAATAATTTAAGATTGAGAGAATTCTGTGATTGGTTGACTTGGCTCTCAGATATATCAGTAAATAGTAGTTTTAAAAAGTGTCAATGGGGAAAGATGACTTCCTGATAACAGAATGGTGATTTTTTTTCTTTTATTAGTACCATTTGCATTAGAACATTAATTTTGCTACACATATGAGTCAAAGAATTGCTTTATATAATTCAGGGTATCTCGTTTCACAGTTGCAGATAATAAAGCAAGTCCAGCAGGCTTTATGGCAGGTCCTGATCACTGACTGGTAGAGTTCTATGAATTTCTACATTATAAATTAATTCTGATTATAAAACTTGCTACCACATTCTACTGTTCTATGATGCTCTTTCTTTTGCAGTAGTACATTCAGCCTTTGTTTAACCTATAACCCTAGAAATTCAATATTTGACTTCTTACTCTTTTCAGCTGCAATGTGAAACAGCTGTATAACCGCACTATGCTATTATTTTCCTCTAGTGTACACAAAATTCTACACTTCATAGGTGAAGAAGATAGCTAGTCAATTTGTTCAGGTCGCATAATTAATGTACTCCCATTCAGTGGGAAGAGTTAGTTCACTTGCTAATATGACTGAAGAAGGAGTAGGGGAAGGGAACGGGAGCATGAACAGGGTGAGCACTCTGGGGATTTATGGTCAGCAAATGACACAATGACAGGCACAGTGCCCAGAACATGTTAAAACCCAAACATATGAGAAAGGACTAGATGACTACCACAGAGAAAATAAAATATCTAAGAATAAACCATCTATTTAAACACTTGCTTAGGAGTTTATCATCAGGTTAGAGATTATCATCAGTCTGTGTGAAAATGTGCATTCACCTACATAAGCTGATGAATTCTAAGCTTTGTTGGAAAGGCAAATTAGGTAATAATTTACTAGGCCTGTGCTTTATAAATTTAAAATTACTCATTAATAGATTAAACAGAACTTCTGGCCAAGATGGAGGCATACATGTTTTGCTTTCTCGCACAACCAAAAGAAAAATAACACCCAATTTAAAAATAAAAAAACAACCAGAACTGCCAAAATATTGAAATGTATGGAAGTCTGACAACCAAAAGGTTAAAGAGTAAACATTCATCCACACTGTTAGGAGGGGCAGAGACAGGCTTCTGAGACAGAGAGGACTCACAACAAGGCAGCAGCTGGTAGACTGGGTGGACGAGGCTACTGGCAGACCTGGCAGTCCCATATTTGCATGTGGATAAACTGAGAGGAACAACTGGGGAGCAAGACACATCACACAACCCAGGGTTCTAGCACAGGAAAGAAAGCTTCAAAACCTCTGGCTGTAAAAACATGTAGGGTTGTGGTGGTGGGAGAAACTGCCAGTCTCACAGGAGTGTCTGTTGGAGGGACACACAAGGTTCTACAACATACACAAGCCCATACACCTAGGAATCAGCACCAGAAGGACCCAATTCACTTGTAGGTAACAGAGGACGTGACTGAAAGTGGCGTGAGAGCCAACTAAGCAGGTATTTTTACTTCTCTGGTCCCTTCCCCACATACAGTGCCACAGTGCAGTGAAGTGGGTAGCCCTGTCCTGGTGAATACCTAAGGCTCCACCCTTTACAACATAACAAGTGTGCTAAGACAAAGAAATGTGGCCTAATTGAAAGAACAGATCAAAACTCCAAAAAGAGAACTAAGCAATGAGGAGACAGCCAACATATCAGATGCAGACTTCAAAAGACTGTTAATCAGCTCTGACTGGTATGGCTCAGTGGATTGAACCCCAGTCTGTGAACCAAAGGGTTGCTGGTTTGATTCCCAGTCAGGGCACATGGCTGGGTTGTGGGCCAGGTCCCCACAAGGGGACATGTTAGAGGCAACAACACATTGATGTTTATCACCCTCTCTATCTCCCTCCCTCCCCCTCTCTAAAAATAAAATAAATAAAATATATTTTTAAAAAAGGGCTGGTAATCAGGATGCTCACAGAAATGATTGAGTACTGCTCCTAAATAAAGGAAGAAGTAAAGGCTATCCAAAGTGAAATAAAGAAAAATATACAGGAAACCAATAGTGACGGGAAGGGAACCAGGACTCAAATCAATGATTTGGAACAAAAGGAAGAAATAAACACTCAACTGGAACAGAATGAAGAAACAAAAATTCAAAAAAAAATAAGGAGAGGCTTAGGAAACTCTGGGGCAACTTTAAACATTCTAATATTCAAATCATAAGTGCCAGAAGAGAAGAGGAAGAATAAGAAATTGAAAAGTTATTTGAAAAAAAATAATGAAGGAAAACTTCCCCAATATGGTAAAGGAAATAGACAAATCCAGGAAACTCAGGGAGTCCCAAAGAAGTTGGATCCAAAGAAAAACACACCAAGACACATCATAATTAAATTACCCAAGATTAAAGATAAGGAGAGAATCTTAAATACAGCAAGAAGAAAGGAGAGCGTTCCCTACAAAGGAGTTCCCATAACACTATCACCTGATTTCTCCAAAGAAACCTTGCAGGTAAGAAGGAGCTGGAAAGAAGTATTCAAAGTCATGAAAGGCAAGGACATACATCCAAGATTACTCTATCCAGCAAAGCTATCATTTTGATAGAAGG